>JAMJFZ010001158.1:255000-277500 GCA_026225945.1 Cricetomys ansorgei
TCATACATACGTCAACCTTTTGACTCCATCACCGTACCCCATCCTACCCCCACCCTCCTCTCTAGAGCCCCTCCCCGCCACTACTGCATCTGCGCCTAGAGTCTATCTATGAGAGAGAAAACGTGGTATTTGTCTTTCTGAGCCTTGCTTTTTTGTCCAGCATGATGATTCTGGTTCCATCCGTTTCTTGTAAATAGCATGAGTTAGGTCTTCTTTAGAGCTGAAGACATCTCTATTGTAAATATAGACGCCAAGTGTTTCCCTGATGCAGTCATCAGCGGACAGCCACCTCAGCTGACTCCATTCTTTGCCGTGGTGCTGGCATGGTGTTGAACAGAGAGTGGGGATCTGATTCTCTTTTCTGGCCTCTGTAGGCAAGCCGGCACCCATGTAGTACACAGACACACACGCAGGCAAAACATCCATAAATACCGGGTGATGGCTCAGCCTGCGAAGTGCCTACTGACCAAGTTCAGTCCTCAAAAACTCTGTGAAACAGCCGGCTGCGGTGGCTCACCTGTAATTCCAATGATAGCCAAGCAGAGGGGACAGGGCCGGCCAGCCTCCCCTAATTCTTCAGCTCCAGGCCAGTGAAAAACCCTGTCTCAAAAGTCACCACCAGGTGGCGCATGACTTTAATCCCAGCACTCAGGAGGGAGAGGCAAGTGGATCTCTGTTGAGTCCACTCCAGCCTGGTCTTCAAAGTGAGCTCCAGGCCAGCCAGGGCTGTTGCATAGTAAGACTCTGTCTCAAAACAAACAGTATAACAACCACAAATCGCTGTGCACAGCACCTGACAAAGGGCATCCGTGATTGACCTTTGACACACACAGGTGTGCACACCTGCACTCACATGTGCACGCAAAGGAATCTGGAGGTGGGTTGCTGTCCTGAGGTTCTGGGGGTCTCATGAAGCTCCTTTTGCTTGCACACTCACTATGCAGCCGAGGACACCTTGCCTTTGCCCCCTGAATCCTGGGACCACAGCTACTCAGCAGTTCATCTCGCTGGAGGCCACTTCAAGAAAGTGTTAAAGCCCAGCATCTTTTCCTTAAAGAGAAGGAGGAGGAGGAGAAGGAGGAGGAAGAGTAAGGAAAACATTTATTCCTTTCATGTGTATGCTGCCTTGGTGTGTGTATGTGCTCATGTCTGCACGGGTGCCCACGGAGGCCAGAGGAGAGTCGGGACCCCTTCAGCTGGAGTTACAGGTGGTGTGAGCTGCCGTGTCGGTGCTGGAAACCAAACCCAGGTCTTCTTCAAAAGCAGCAGTGCTCTTAACTGCTGAGCCAACTCTCCAGCCCCGTGCTAGTGTTTTATCTATCTATAATCATTATTGTGTGCGATTGTGTCATACCCATGTCATGACATGCTTGTGGGATCAGAAGCTAACACTGGGGAGTCCGTTTTCTCCTTCCGCTGAGGGTTTCCAGTATCCAACTCAGGTTGACAGGCTCGGCAGCCAGTGCTTTCACCCACTGAGCCCTCTTTGCTGCCCCCAAGCTCAGCCTCTTACTCTGTGGTTTGCAACTACATATGGTGGCCCATAACTGAAAAAGGGGTTATTGTTGTCGCTTTTCATTTAAAAAAAGGTTTTTAATGTTTGACACATGAAAATTAATTTAAAATCAAACCCATAACGAATCCAAGGTGATTCTATTAGTGCTTGTCCAAGTTACAGTGTGGGACTCACGGCAGACTGGGCTCTGAACGCTTCAGTACACATGCGCCACGCCTCCCAGCACCAGCAAACATCTCATCCGGCTCAGCTCAGATTATGAACTGCAGTATTTTGGCTGCACAGTTTGCTTCTCTTATGTAAGCATACTTAATCACACACACAAAGTAAAACTTTCAGTATTTCCTAGTAGCCTTCCCCAATCTATAGTGAATTAGTCAATCTTTGGATTGAAGTCTGCTAGAATATTTCATTTTGAAAATTGCTACTTGAGTTGCTGACTGAGTTTCATTTTCTTAAAGAAAATTCAATGAATTTTGAGTTGAGATTAGGACAGAATTTCCAACAATTTCTGAAAGGCCAGAGACATCTTTTTGCCATTTCATACCATTGTATTTATATGAAGTGGCACTTTTAGTGTTAGCAATTACAAAATCAAAATGTCAGCTAAGGGACCGAAAGACCTGTTGTTAAGGGAACTTGCTGCTCCCACAGGACCTGAGTTCTGTTCCCAGAACCCACATGGCAGCTCCTAGCTGCCTGTCACTCCAGCTCCAGAGGATCTGACACCCTCTTCTGGTCTCCATGATTATCCATATACGTGGTGTGCTCGAGAGCATGCACGCACACACACACGCACACACACACACACACACACACACACGCATGCATTAAAATACATATAAAAAATCAGTTGGCTCTGTAAAAAAAATTTTTGGTTTGTTTATTTAGTTGTTTATTTGTTTGTTTTCTGAGATAGGGTCTCACTATGTATTCCTGGCTGTACTGGAACTTGCTATGTAGACCAGGCTGACCTCAAACTCACAGACATCCACCTGCCTCTGCCTTCTCAGTGCTGAGATTAAAACCATACATCACTAAGCACAGCTCAAATTTTAATTTTTTTAACACAATTTTTTCTAATTTTATTTCATGTGCATTGATGTTTTGCTTCATGTCTGTGTGAGGGTGTTGGACCCTCTGGAGCTAGAGTCACAGGCAGTTGTGAGCTCCCATGTGGGAGCTGGGAATTAAACCTGAGTCATCTGCAAGAGCAGTCAGTGCTCTTAACCACTGAGCCGTCTCTTCAGCCCCAAATTTTAATTCTTAATGTAAAAATAAGTACATACTGTGAGCCCCAATACCCAGGTAACATGGATGAAGTCTGCATGACAAGGTTGGAGGCTCCCTGTCGCTGTAATGGCGACAAAAAGCTTTTCATCAATAATAATAATGTCTGCATGGCCTAGTAATACCTGAGCTGTCTGTTGTTGGCTGAGAAGGGGACACAGCCATTTTATTCAAAAGTAAATGTTATTGTAAAATACCTTACTGGCTTCTAAGTCCTGGCATGTGTAGAGCTATCTATGCATACAGATTGTAAGGCTATTCCTGGGGTTGGTGTTGGTCCTCCCAAGAAGAGACAAGCCTTTAATAGATAGAAGCAAAAAGAGCCTAGATAGAGAAAAAAATAAATATGCACCAAAGAGCTAAAACCATAAAAAACTTACATGGCACCCTGCTCTGTTTGAGGTAGATGGAGATATTATTCAGCCAACAGTAACATTCAACCCATTATGGGTTATTGAGTCAAATGTTCTTTCATAGTAAACAAGATAACCTTGAAGTTTGTAAGTCGCAGGAGGAAGGACACCCGGCTCCTTCCTGGGTGTGATTGACTTCTGTGAGCAACTACATCTGCATATCAAACCGGTTCCTCTGGAGGCCTGACCAACATCTGCATACCAAAAAGCTGCATTTGGCTTTTTAAAGCTTTTTGCCAGAGCAGTTCTCTCTTTCTGGTGTGGTTTCCCCTTGGTAATGTACATTGTCAGTCTCTCCCTCCTTCTACTTTTGGTGTGGCTTTTCCATTGACACAGGCACATTGTCAATCTCTCTCTCTTGCCCCTCTCTCTTCTTAATATGTATACTGTTAATTCCCCTATTAAAAATGCTCCTGCATTTTACTTCTAAGTCATGTTCTACGTGTCATTTCAAAGCTCGATTGTGCGTGCCATTTCTTTGGGTCCCATAGAAGAGTGAACTATTCTGTTCGTTTGCCATTCCTCATTTTCCCACACTCGTACCCCCTCCTGCATAGAGTTCTCATGAACCCATTTGTGGAAAAGGCTGGATCCCTCTGCAAGTACATTAATGTCATTAGTATGCAAATTTGGGGATGCTTTTAATAAGTGGTAAAATTATGGTACACCAAAGACATTTTAAAATAAATTTCTTTGTGGTTTGTTACCAGAAAAAATATTTCATAGATCTATTTCATATGTACGTACCCATGGCTGTGCGAAAACTCCTCAGGGGAAAAGGATCATGAGAGGAAGTTTCAAGCATTCTGGTTTAAAGCAATTGGTTTCTGAAAATATCTGGTTGGTTGTGTCAGGGACCTGGGTAGCTTCAGAGCTTAGCACCGATGGGTGTTTTGTAAGCAATCCCTCTGAGGCACTCCTAACTGTGAATGTGTGTGTGTGTGTCTAGCTGTGTGTGGCTGACTGTGTGTCTCTGTGTGTCCTATAAGTCTGTATGTCTTTGTGCATGCGTCTGTCAGTGTTTGTATCAGTGTTCGTGTGTTTATGTGTATGTCAGTCTGTGTGTGTGAGTGTGTCTGTGTGTATGTTTTTGTGTGTCTGTGTCTGTTTCTTTGAGTGTGTCCTGTGTCTATGTGTCTCTGAGTGTGTCCTGTGTCTGTCTGAGTGTATGTGTGTGAGTGTGTCTCTGTGTGTGTGTGTCTGTCTGTCTGTGTATAATGTGTTTCCACTGACTATGTGGGTGGAAGCACACCATCACAGAGGTTCCTCTCCAGCTTCCTCCTTGGCTGAAGCAGAATTTTGTCCTGATGAAGGAGTCAAAGGGCTTAGCCCTTCTCTGGGTGACTAAGACCAACTTCCACTAAAACCACATCAAAAAACCAAGCAGTTTCTGTCCAGCAGGTGCTCCACAGAGATCCAGCAATGACATTTACTGCCTAAGTGGCTCAGACTGCCAGGCTACAACTTGAGACCTTGCTGCCTTGAGCACAGAAGGTCTGGGATGAGCAGGAGCTCTGGAATGAAGTCAAGGCTGAACTTAGATACTCTGTTTCTCCCTGTTTCTGTGTTTTTCCAGCTCTTCCTCCCACCCCTCCTTCCTTCTTCCCCTCACTCTATTCTTGCCCATCCTTCCATCCTCTTCCTCCTAAGCTTTGCTGAGACATTCTCCAGATCCAGATCATAGGGTTCTGGTTTGCGGAAGGGGAGTGCGAGCCCTCGCTGGGAAGGATGGGGTCCCGTGGTCCCAGAGTGGCTGATCCCAGCACTTTGGACACAGCCGGAGGCCTCCAACGCTCAAACCAATCTGCACAGCAGCGCAGCGCAGGCATTCCCTGACGCCCTACTGCAAAATGCTCCGCCTTGGAGACTGGGATGTTTGCAGTAGCCTGATCCAGCCCTCCCCGACTCCGGCGCCGCCCGCTCCCACGCTCCGCCCCGGCTGTAGCACTGACTTATTTGCGTATTGAGGTCAGGCCGGCCCCTGGGGACAGGGTTGTCAGCCTGTGAAGCCTGCCAAAGGATAGACACTCACCAAGTCAATAGTGGGGACTAATGATTGCCTTTTATTCCTTAGGTGTTACTTTGAGTTTTAAATTTTTCTATAGAGAAGGCATTTTATGCTAAAATTATAGTAAATGTTTCTTTGAAATGAAAATGTGTCTCAGGATTCAGGCCAAGGTAGAAGGATCTGGAATTAGAGGCCAGCCTGGCTGAACAGGGAGACCCTGTCAGAGAAAGAGGGGGTGGGACAGGTGGAAAGAGGGAGAAAGATAGATGGGAGAGGGAAAGTGAGGGAGAAGACAGACTGGGCTGGTGGCTTACTCCTGCATTATTAGCACTGAAGTAGAGGGAGCAGGAGAATCAGGAGTTCAAGTCCAGCCTCAGCTACGTAGCCAATGTGAGGCAAGCCTGGGAAGCATGAGACCCTGTCCCCAAAACTAATGAGCCCCTCCTACCAACCAACCAACCAAATAAATAAAAGTGAACACAAGGCTGGTCTACTGAGCTGGGAGTGGGGGCAGTCATCACCAGCCACCCAGAAGTCACAGCCTCACCTCCTCTGCCTGTGGCCATGGGACCATGGACATGCAAGCTGTCCCGGATTGTCTTGTGCTCAGACAGGTTACCTTGCCAGTCTTTCTGGAGTACTGGTCCCTCACCTGGGATCACACAGACACCTCCTTCTTTCCAGGCCAGCGTTGGTCCTTTGACTCCGGGAGCCCAGTCTCTTGCAGGAAGTCTTTTGCATTCTTTTTTTCCCCTAAGCTCCCTCAGAAGCTGTGCGGTCTGGGGCTTGCTGGTAAGAAGTAGGGCAGCAAGGCCCCAACAGACAACTCTGCTACAGCAAAGAGAGGCCAAAGTAGGGAGGGTTATGTCTCTGAGCGTGGTGGGCACAGGCTGAAGGCACCCAGGACCCCACAGGGGTCATCTCCTGCTCACCCGTGGGAGCTGTACACCTCCTCAGTAGACAACAATGGGGTTCCCTGAGCTTCCACATTCCTATGTAAAGGATGGGCTCCCAGGACCTGTGACCTGTGAGTTTCTGTGTAAAAGCCCTGTGTGAGAGAAAAAATATGAGCTACATTTACCTTTCTCGGCCTGGTTTATTTCACTTAACATGGTACTCTCCAGTTGCATTCATTTTATCTTTGGTAGCTAAATAAAACTCCATTGAGAATACATACACATCTTCTTTACCCATCATCCGGTGAGAGATACCAAAGCTGACTCCTTATCTTGGCTGTTGTAAATAGTACCACAATGAATAGCTGCCGTATTTTAAGTATACACATCTAGATGACATGAGAGTGAGGGAAGAGTGAGAGAGAGAGAGAGAGAGAACAGGTCAGGAGTTGGGGAGAACCATGGGGTGGGTGTGAGCAAAGTACAGCGGCATCGATGTGAACAACGTTACCAAAGGCAGCAGCCCAGCAAGGGCTCATAATTCCTGAGCCCCACCAGCGGCATGAGACCACCAGTCACCACCAGTGTCAGGGATACCAGACAGATGCCAAGTCAGCCCAGCGTGCTGCTCCACTAACCCAGTTTGGATTTTGACATACACTTTTTGCAATAAAAATAAAAATAAACCTTTCCATTTGTTTGTGTGTTCCTTCTTTTTTCAACACAGTAAAACTCATTATTTTGTTCTCTAGCCAAAAACATCCATTTGTCTTTTATTTATATATTCTGTTTTATGTATGAGTCTTTTGTCTGCATGTATTCATGTGCACTACACGTGTGCCTGGTGCCTGAGAGGTCAGAAGAAGGCATCAAATCCCAGGGAACTGGAATTACAGATGGCTATAAACCACCTTGTCGGTGCTGGGGACTAAACTCAGATCCTCTGCAAGAGTATCAAGTCCTCTTAACCACCGAACCATCTCTCCATTGCCCATTACTTCATTTTTTAAATGTGTTTTATGTCTTATTTCTCCATTAGAAAACTTTTATTTTTTTGAGACAGGCATTCACTCTGTAGCCCAGGCTAGCCGGAAAGCAGGAAATTTGCCCTGCACCAGGCCCCCCCCAGGCTACCCCTCCCAAAGCTAGGATTACAGGCTTGCCTTGCCACACAGGCCCAGCATCAGCAAACCTTTACTAAACAACTTAAGACAAGGAAAAGGCTCACCCAGACAGGAGGTGCTCTTGCCTGCCGCTCGCTCGACTCCCCTGCCTTTTCCGAGAGCACCTGGCCTTTTCTGAATACATTTGCCTTATTCTCTGAATACGGCTTAAAAGGTACATCCTCTGGTGTTGATGGACATTCCTGCTCCAGCCAAGTTCCAGCTAAGAATAGAAACAAGAAGAAAATGGAGTTCAGGGGTGGTGGGGCTAGAGCAGCCACAGCCCTGGAGGTGGTGAGCCGGGGACCACCAGGCGTGGGGCAGCCAAGCACAGGGCAGCTCAGCCGCTTTCCACGGGGACTCCCTCTCTGGTGACCATACACTGTTTGACTGGAGCTTGTTTTTCTTGGCTCTAGGTAGCAAGATTAGTTACACACTTTGCAATTTTTGGTATTGACGGTATTTTTAACCATCACAGTCAAGCATCGTGGGAACATCCTGGAGTTCCCGGCATGTCTGTAGACTAAGATCAAGCTTGCTACCCCTCACCCCCAGCCCCCGCCGCAGTCTTCCTCTTTCCTCACAGAATGGTTCATTTAGCATTTCAGTCTAAACACGGGGTAGATGTCAGGAACTCAGAGTCCCCACATTATAACGGTTCATCTTCACTGTAAACTCAACCAGACGTAGAGCTGCCGTGGAAACACTCCTCTGGGCGTGTCTACGGCTGTGATTCCAGAAAGGTTTCATGGAGGTGTGAAGATTCACCTTTCCCATGAGCAGTGCTGTCCCATGGGTCCTGGACTGACTGACAAGGAGAAAGTGAGCAGAACACCAGCGCTCATTTCTCTGCCTGCTCACGGCGACGCGGTGCGCCCAGCTGCCTCACACCCGGCCGCCGCGCCTGGCCTACCGTGAGGGGCTGCCCCCTCGAACGGTGAAGCGAAGCGAGCCCCTCCTCCCTGAAGTTGCCTTTGCCAGACATCTTGTCTCAGCAACAAGAAAAGTACCTGCTACGTCTCTGCCTGTGATTGATCCCTCTTCCTGCAGCCCCTGACTCGCGATGACAGAGGAAGCGTAAGAAGGTCCAGGATGAACACGTTCGGGGCAGGAGACCTCGCCCCTCCCAACAAGACGGAGAACCCTTGTTGCCCTCTGTTGACCGCATCCTCCAGTGAAGACCAAGAAAAGCCAAAGTGTTTGTGATCACGCACACAAAGTGTATCGGTTATCCTCTGCCGTGTATCAAGTAACCAGAGGCTTAGGACACATACACTACGGGCTGCACGCAGAATGTCCTTTAAAAAGCCTACTGCTGAGGTCTTGGGAGAACCTTTCTGAGATGGGGCCTAGTTGAAGGGGATATGGGGGCTGGTCCTTCCTCTCTCTTTGCTTCTTGATTATGAGGGAGGTGCTTTCGTCACCACACCTCACACATTCCGCCACGGCACTCTGCTTTGACACAGGCCAGATGACCATGGGCAGGGACCTCGGAAACTATGAATCACAGTAAACCTTTAAACTGATCATCTCAAGCATTTTGTCACAGTCATAAAAAAAAAAGCTAACACAACGTTGCAATGATGTCATGGTTTCAAAAACTCAAGAGTTCATGAGTGGTTAAGTTCTGTTGTTCTATATAACAGAGAAGTAAACTATGGCTAATAACAATAAATCTTTTGAGGTGATGGGTGTGCTGGTCACCTTGATCTGATCAGGACACATTGGTGTGCATGTGGAAGTGTCACACCGCATCCCAAATACATACATTAAGTATTAATTGTTATGGGGCTGGAAAGGTGACTGAGTAGGTTTCACAGTGCTTCCTAAAAAAGCAAAAGGACTTGGATGATGGCTGATTTAGATCCGAGAGGCAAGTGCTCTAGCACGGAGCTACAGCACCAAACAATCCCTGGTTCCCAAAAGTCTGTAGAATATGACCAGGCCTGTGAGCTCCTCGGCATCTGGCCGAGAATACACTCCCAAGCTCTTTTGGTGGCTCCCGGCAGGGTGCACGCCTGTGGGGAGGGGAATGAGGCTCCAGGTCCCAGCTGCCTGGGCAGCAACAGACCTTGTTTAAACAAACAAACAAACAGCACAACAGAAGGCTAGGAGGAAAGTTCTCGGCCATCCAGCATCTTACAGAGGGGCTTGGAGCTAGAAAGAGCCCGGATAGGCTGACAGACAAAATAGATAATAAAGACAGCAAACTTCTGGCACCCTCTTCACCCTCCTGATTGACGTGTGTTTGAGGTTTTCTTCCTGGCTTTTAGTTCTTTAACAGTGGGAAAAACCAACCAGATCAAGATCAGGTCCGCTACACAGCCACTGGGACAGACAGCCTCTAAGACTGAGTGAGGGCTCCCTTCATGTCCTCCTCGGGGATACTTTATAGGAAATGCAGACACCAGTCCCTCATCTCTGCAGAGGACATGCTCCAAGGCTTTCCGTGGTGTCCAAAACTTTGGCTAGTACCAGACTCTGTCTGCTATGTATTTTGCATAAGTGTATGTATCCATAACAAAGCTTAAAATAAAAAAAAAAAAAGATTCACCACGGGGGGTGGTGGTGTACACTTTTAATCCCAGCACTAGGGAGCCAGAGGCAGATAGAAACAAACAAAGAAACAAATATTTACTTATTTTATATCATGTGTATGAGTGTTTTTCCTGCATGTATGTATTTATGTGCACCTCATACATGCAGGGCCTGCAGAGGCCAAAAGATCCCCCAGGATGCATTTAAAAGGGTTATTAACTGCCTGATGTGGGTGCTAGGGACAGAACTCAGGTCCTTTGAAGTGCAGCTAGTGCTCTTACCCACTGAGTCACCCCTCCAGCCCCACGGAATTATATAATCTTTTTTAAAACTTATAAATTGTTCATTATGGAAATTTTTCCTTCAGTGTTTTCGTGTCACAAGCACCTGAAACTGTAGATCACTGTGCTCTTGCTTTGTAGGCACCTCCTCAGGCTTTCTCTCAAATTGGCCCCACTGCCTGCTCTGCAAGACTTTGCACCCAAATCTGTCTCTCAACTAGACCCTACCACTAGGGGGCAATGTGGCATGCAGGAGCTCTGCACGGATCATAGACAGCCAGGAAGGAGACAACACAAAAGACTGTTGGACAATACCCCTCTAACTCAGGTGACACCACACAGGAACATCCAGGGGCCCATACTCATGAGCTCCACAGCTAGCCTCAAGAGGCTGCCAGCTCTCCCTGCTCAAGAACAAGCGTAACGTGGCGATACGCTGTCTTGGAAGTCTCATGGGGAGACTGGACTCACACCCTGCTGTGGTTTGGGTGTGGTCTGTCCTCTAAGAATGTGTGTTGACAATTTGGTTCCCAGTGTGGAGGTATGGGACAAACATGTAAACATTAAGAATAGTAACCTCCAGAAAGGATTAATGCAGTTCTCCGGTGGCCCCAGGTAGCCCCCACAAGGGAAGGCTTTCTGTCCTGTAATGGGATTTCACCCACCTTATATGCACCTGCCCAGGACGCCATCTGCTGCTTCCAAACGGTGAGCTAAATTAACCTCTTTCACGTTTTTTATTTTATCTCTAATTGCTGTGTGTATACGATGTGTATGTGTGTGGGCACATACGTGCCATGAAGAGCATGTAGTCCTCGTGCTGAGTGGGAAGCCCATTTTCAGGAGCTGATTTTCTCTTTATACTTGGGTTACGGTGATCGAACTCAGGTCTCCAGGCTTTGCAGAGCAAGTGCTTTTTCCCACTGAGCCATCTTGACAACCCTTAATTTCTTTTCTTTCTAAAGTTAATCTGCCTTGGATATTTCATTATGATATCAAAAACCAGACTAGGGTCTGGAAGTAGCCAATGTGCTTCCCTCATGAGCACGAAGACCTGAGTTTGAATCCCCTAGAATGGTATAAAAAACCAGGTGTGGGGCACGCATTTGCCAGGTTAGGAACTGTAAACAGTCCCTGGAGCTTACTGGCCAGGCATTCTGCCCTGATTGGTGAGCTCTAAGCCAAGAGATACCGTGTCTCAATAGTAGTAGTGTAACTGTTTTCTGACGCTGTAGCTGAGCTCCGAAGCCTTACTCCTTTGGGAGCCAATTGTTAACTGTTACTTTTTCACTGGTAACTGAACTCTGCCTCCCAATTCTCCCCCTCTGCCCCAACTGGTACTGAGATAGATACTTAACTTGGAGCTTTTTTAACCTCCCAGCTCTAAAAGGTTAGGAAGGAAAAGAGAGAAAGGAAGATTTCTTCACAGCCCCTTATCTGTTTGAAGCCTGGAGAACTGGACTAACACCTAACAACTTCAATCCCATGAACTGTCCCATAACACACTTTCCCATCAACATCCTCTGTGACTAACTCCTCTGTCCCTTGTCTAACTGACAATTCCAACTGCCACTGCCTCTTTTATCCCTAAGCTGTTCCCAGAAGTCCAAGCAGCGTCCAGTCATAAGGAAGGCTGCACAGGACACTTCAAAACATCCTGCTTCATAGTAGATTTTCTAAGGATGGCATCCAAGGTCTCTGACCTCCACATGCAGCTGCACATACACGTGTGTATTCCCACACATGTTCATACGCATACATGCATTTTTAAGACTGACATACACCCCAGATGCCAGCAATGAGCTGACCTATTTCTGGGGTGAGGAGTTAGAGCGAGACCTGTGGCAAGAAGTCACTCCTGTGTGGAAGGAGTCTTCAGGAGCTACTGGGGAGTCAACCCTACCCCAATAAACAGGGCAGGGAAATCTCCCATGGGATATAAATGGAGACTGTGTGGGGACCTGACTTTACTTCCAAGTATCAGCAGGGCTCAGACACACAGACATACACACACACACACACACACACACGCACGCACGCACAATTTTTTAATGGAGCAGAAAGAAGCTTTTTGAACTGGTAAATGTGCTTTTGACCTGGCTCACAGATACATACAGTCACTCCTTGCAGTCCTCAAGGAACTGGGGAGAGAAATGAATTTTTTTTCTACTAAAGCTAGTCAACTCAGCAAAGGCCCATATTTCCTGGACCTATCTTCCTTTCCCTTTGTACCAAGTATCCAGTCTTATTAGATTATACAGTGGGGCTCCCACGAATGGGATGAGATATAGTTACTACCTACGTCAAGATTAAACACAGAGGCCATTTTGGCAAATATGTTCACTCACCTGGTTTGGGTTATATAGTACACCCTTTTTGCAAAAAAAGAAATTGTCTTGCCAAATTACTTTTGCTTGGTTTGTGTGTTCCTTTGTGTGACATCGAGGTTATTCTTTTCCCAACACTTGGGTCAGGACCCCTTGAGAATACCCGAGCCCGCAGATGTTGCTCTTTCTTTGAAATGACACAGTGTTTGCAGAAAAACCTCCACACCCTCTGGTGTCTTCAGTCCCACCACTTATGATATCCAGCACTGTGTGTGTCAACAGTTGCTAAGCTGGCGGCTGAAAAAGTCTGCAAGGTTTTGAATAGAAGCAATCCATTAAATATGGCGCGGAACTTGAGCACACGGGGCCGACTGTATGTACTATATATGTACGTATATGTACATATGTTGGAACTCACGCAGGCCTGGCGACATGAGTTTGGTCCCCAGATCCCCAGTGGAAGGAGAGAACAAACTCTTGAAAGTTGTCCTCTCTACATGTACATGGAAAGTGCACACCTGTCTCTCTGTCCCTCTCTCTACCTCGATAACAAACAAATGGGAAGTTGAGATAGAACCAGAGTTTCAGAACACTGAAATTTCCAAGTCTTGCCAGGTACAGCGGCATGTTCCTGTGATCCCAGAGCACAGGAGGCAGAGCCAGAGGCAGCTAACCTTCTGGGAGTTCTAGGCCAACTAGGGCTACATAGTGAGATTCTATCTAGAAAGTAAATAATAAATAAAATTTCCAGGCATCAGTAGAAATCATCACCAGGAAGAAGGTTCTGTGGAGTGGAGCTAAGGGGAATGGGGCCGTCACCACGGCAGCAGAGGTAGTAGAATGCTCCCATAAAGATTAAAGACGTTATTAAAATAAATTAAATAAACTTAAGTTAAAAACGTTTAAATAAATAAAGACATCATTAAAAAACTGCAAGATGGGGAAGAACAAGAGAAGGAAGTGGACTAGGAAAGAGAAATGAAGGAGGAAGACATAGAAGGAAAGCCAACAGACTGCTTAGAAAGTCTGCAGAAATGATGACTGCAGAACTCTCTGATTTGTCACCAGGCATAAATCTACAGAAGAAATCCACAGACTAGAAGAACCTCAAGCAAAATAAAGACAAATCTACTCCAAGAGATATCACACTTAAATTTCTAAAACCTAGACAGGCCAGGAGAGAGGACTGTGGCTAAGAGCTCTTGGTACTCCTCCAGAGGATCAGGGTTCCATTCCCAGCACCCACACAGAGCTAACAACATCTGTGACTCCAGCTTCAGGGGATTCAAGGACTTCTTCTGACGTCAGAGGGAACCAGAGGCAAACATGGTACACAGACATGCAGGCAAAATACTCATACCCATAAAATAAAATTTAAAAAAGAAAAAAACAAAACTAAACTAAAGACAAAGGTAAAAAAATCTTTTAAAATACCCAGAGATGACAAGTCTCTAGGGAAAACCAGTTTGCATCACAATGGAAGGAAAGGTCACAACAGGTCTCAAGGAAAAGAACTCTCAAAATCATGGACCCAGGATGCACATTCAGGAGAAATATCCTTTAAGAAGAAGCCAGTGCATTCTCAAAGGAAAGGACTGAGAATATGTGTTACCAGAAATCCTCTTCAAGTAAGAAAGGATGAAGGAAGGAAACAATAAAATAAGGAAAACAAGAAGACATCACACCTCCAAATGCTGCAGTGTCTAGTGACATCACACTTCCTAAGGCTGCAGTGTCTAGTGACGTCACACCTCCTAAGGCTGCAGTATCTAGTGACATCACACTTCCTAAGGCTGCAGTGTCTAGTGACGTCACACCTCCTAAGGCTGCAGTGTCTAGTGACATCACACCTCCTAAGGCTGCAGTGTCTAGTGACGTCACACCCTCCTAAGGCTGCAGTGTCTAGTGACATCACACTTCCTAAGGCTGCAGTGTCTAGTGACGTCACACCTCCTAAGGCTGCAGTGTCTAGTGACATCACACCTCCTAAGGCTGCAGTGTCTAGTGACGTCACACCCTCCTAAGGCTGCAGTGTCTAGTGACGTCACACCCTCCTAAGGCTGCAGTGTCTAGTGATGTTATACCTCCTAAGGCTGCAGTGTCTAGTGACGTCACACCTCCTAAGGCTGCAGTGTCTAGTGACGTCACACCTCCTAAGGCTGCAGGGCATAGTGACGTCACACCTCGTAATGCTGCAGTGTCTAGTGACGTCACACCTCCTAATGCTGCAATGTCTAGTGATGTCACACCCTCCTAATGCTGCAGTGTCTAGTGACATCACACCCTCCTAAGGCTGCAGTGTCTAGTGACGTCACACCTCCTAAGGCTGCAGTGTCTAGTGACGTCACACCTCCTAAGGCTGCAGTGTCTAGTGACGTTACACCTCCTAAGGCTGCAGTGTCTAGTGACGTCACACACCCTCCTAAGGCTGCAGTGTCTAGTGACATCACACCTCTTCTAAGGCTGTAGGAAATTTATCCTGATGTAATTTGAGTCTTGTCCCCTAAGGTGTTTTATAAAGGATGGCACTGGCTGTGACATCACTGGAAGCTGGTAGAAACTCTGAGAAGTGAGAGTTAGTCAGAGGTAGTGAGACCATTAAAGGTGTTCCCTCAAAGGGGAAGTTGGGAAGGGGTCCCTTCCTGGCTTTGCTTCACTTCCCAGATACCTACCATAGCGTAAGTGGTCTTGCACTGTCATACTCTTTGACCATGATGTGCTATCACCACAGATTCAAAAGCAATGCAGCAACCAACGGTAGACTGAAAACTCTGAAACCATGAGACAAAAGAAACCTTTGCTTCTTAGAAGCCAATTGTCTTGTATTCTGTCATAAAACAGAAAGCTGCCGAATACAATTATTTACATATTTATAATGATGCTGATGAAGTCTGTCACACTATCAGTAAACCTATAGCACATAAAATCATGGTACACAGTACTTGATGTGATAAAGAATAACTGTTACTGCCTTATGTAGTTGCTATTCTGTATGTTCTGTCACTTATAATACATTTCTTTTTTTAGTTTATTTTATGTACATTGATGTTTTGCTTGCATGCATGTCTGTGTGAGAGTGTTGGATCCCCTGGAACAGGAGTTAAAGACAGTTGTGAGCTGCCATGTGGTGCTAGCAATTTCTTTTACTTATTAAAAAAGAAAACTTGATGTAGCAGGGCACGGTGGCGCATGCCTTTAATCTTAGCACCCAGAGGCAGAGGCAGGTGGACCTGTGAGCTCCAGGCCAGCCAGTGCTGCACAACGATCACCTCCATCAAAAAATAAAACAAAACAAAACAAACTTAGTGTAACACGGTGTGTCCTGCCATATTAGCAACAGACACACCGTGCATTTCCCATGTCTCCTGATACAAGTGACACAGACATGTGATCCCCACAGCCAGGAGGCAGAGCATGGCACAGGTGACACATCTGTAATCCACACATCTGTGATCTACATACCAGGAAACAGAGGCAGGAGAAAAACAAGTTCAAGACCAGCCTGGGCTATATAGTGAGACCCTGCTTTAAAAAAAAAAAAAAAAAGACAGCCACTTTGAAGTATATAATCTTGTCTATCTAGGTTTGTGTAAGCATAGTCTGTAATGATAATACATTAAAAACATCACTCAGCAAAACATTTCTTAGAACTGATCATGTCGTTGAGTGAGCCACAACTGCACAGCTGTATCATGGGAAGAGTAATGGAATGTACAAAAATCAAGATTTCACACATCACGCAAAATGTTAAAATTGTAACACCAACAGTTCGTGATAAATTCAGATAACCGGGATCACTAAAAAGGTAGTATATAAAGGAAAACATTTAATTGGGGCTGGCTCACAGTTCAGTGGTCTAAGCCATTATCATCACAGGAGGAAGCGTGGTAGCACACTGCAGACATGGCACTGGAGAAGAAACAGAGAGTTCTATATCTGGACTGGCAGGCAGCAGCAAGAGCAAGTGTCATAGGACAGGCTTGAACACCTGGAGCCTCAAAGCCCTCCCTCAGTGACACACTTCCTCCAACAGGGCCACACCTCTCAGTAGTGCCACTCCCTTTATCCCATGGGAGCCATTTTCATTCAACCCATGACAAAAGAAAGTTATTTTTTCAAAAGGTATATACTATGACCCAAAACCAACGAGCAAGCACACGTCAAGGTCAGGTCACTGAAACCTTATTCTCATGCAGGTGGCTGTGTTTTACTCCTGTGGTTGGATCTAGACCCCACAGTCTGAACATACTGACTAATTCATAATCTGAATGGTGGTGTGAAGTGTAACCGAGAGTCGGGTCTCAGGAAGGTTCAGATATTGGGCAAACAGGCAGACCCAGAAGAGTTTCAAGATGGGGGAGGTTTATGGAATATTAGCTCTTGGTAGGTTAGTCATATTTGATAGAAAGAAAATATTTCTCAGAATTCCTGCCTCTTTGTTATACATTTCCTTCTTCTCCTCCCTCCTCCTTCTCCTTCTCCTTCTCCTTCTCCTTCCTCCTTCTCCTTCTCCTTCTCCTTCTCCTCCTCCTCCTTCTTTCTCCTTCTCCTTCTCCTCCTCCTCCTCCTTCTCCTTCTCCTTCTCCTTCTCCTTCTCCTTCTCCTTCTCCTTCTCCTTCTCCTTCTCCTCCTTCTCCTTCTCCTTCTCCTTCTCCTTCTACTTCTCCTTCTCCTTCTCCTTCTCCTTCTCCTTCTCCTTCTCCTTCTCCTTCTTCTTCTTCTTCTTTTATTTTTCAAACTCGTCCAGTGTATGCCAACTTTTTTCTAGTAACAGTAAATTGTTGCTGTGGTAAGTGACTGGGGTTGTTCAGTAAGAGCAGAGGAATGAATTTTCTATCAATCTCTGTAGCATAGCTTAAGGTGGCCTGCTTTCCTAGGATGGTGCCTTGGCCAGAAGATTGACCTGGCCCAACAGAAGTGTTAAGTCTCCACTCAGTCAGAAATCCTATTCTCTTAACAGAAGGGGCCTTCTTTTATCAGTTCTTTACAGATTCTCTAGTATCCTCCCTCTACAGAAGTAACTCTTCTCAGGAACCAAATCAGAGCTCCCAAAATACTTTTGGCATACCTGGCTCTTAGCTAAAAAAAAAAACTATTTGCTTTTCTTTGGGGTCTTTTTACCCTAGACTGCCTTGGCAATTTTTACTTTCTATTTTTTTAACATAATACTTTTATATTGCTTGAGAGTTTCATACAATGTATCTCAGTCATACCTTCTTCCCTTTCCTCCCTAGTCCATCCTCCCACCCCTGTGACCCACCCCCCAAAAAAATCCAGACAGTGTGGTGGGAGCATGAATTATGGGCATTACCATGGTTTTGGAAGACAGCAGGCAGCTCTGATCATGAACATCTACCTGGCCTATATTAGCCTGAGATTAATATGACAAAGTTCAACCTGAAGTTGGTCTTCACTGCCCAAACATACAAGCATCCAGACATTCCTTAGGCACCTGGACATTCCACAGGCACCTGGACATCCCTCTGGTGCCTGACATCTCACAGGCATCTGACATCCTACAATCACCCAGACGTCCCACAGGCAGCTGAACAGTCCACAGTCACCCAGATATCACTCAGGCACCTGGACATCGCACATTACTTTCTATTTTCACCATTCCTTCTTCCTTTGAAGAGGTAACCCCAAGTGCCATTATAGAATTAGGGCAGTGACTGACTGGCTCCTTACAGCTTAATGAGGATAGTGAGGATAGTGGGGTACCCCTTGGGTGGGTCTATCTGAAAGCCTAAAATGTATGAATAGTTCCATTTGTTTAGCAGCCAGGTATAGGTAAGGTAGGAAGTCTTTGCCTGGTGATTGGAAAAAGATGTGACAGGAAATAAAGGCGACAGTTATTAGCATTACAAGGCAAGGAACCGGAAGAAGCTAGAGCAAAGGATACTTTTTAAATGTCCAAATAAAAATCCATTACAATCTTCTGATGACCTCACAAGAGCATTCACCTATTGGCTCTTCCTCCAAAAAGGAGGGGGAGAAAGAAAAAAATCCTTTGATTTCTGACTTATTTAGGGATACTGTTGCTGTGGTGAAATGCCATGACTGAAAACAACTTGGGAAGAGTTTATTTGGCTTACATATCCTGAATCACAGTCCACTGAGGAAAACTAAGACAGGAACTCAAACAGGGCAGGAATCTGGAGACAAGGGCTAATGCAGAGGCCATGATGGGAGAAGCTTACTTGCTCCTCACTGCTAGCTCAGCCTGCTTCCTTATAGAGTCCAGGTCCACCAGCCCAAGGGTGGCACCACCCACAAAGGACTACGCCCTCCCACATCAATCATTAATTAAGAAAATACTCCATAGGGCTGCCCCAAATCTGATCCTATGGAATCTCCCCCTCACCCCCCCCCCACCCCCCAGTCTCTTTCTGGTTATTTTGAGACAATGTCTCACTGTGTGGTTCTTCCTGTCCTGGAACTCACTCTGTAGACCAGGCTGACCTCCAACTCATAGAGATCTGCCTACTTCTGCCTCCTAAGTGCTGGGATTAAAAGCATGTGCCACTGTTCCCAGCTAGGTATTTTCTCAATGGAAGTTTCCTCCTCTCAGATAACTCTAGCTTTATCAAGCTGACATAAAAGTAGCTAACACGGTCTGTAAGGTTGGATTCCAGTGATGAACTCAGAATCTGCTTTCAAGCCTTTCGATAGACGTTAGAGTAGCTAGAATCAGCATTGAGTCTTTTCAGACAAATGGCTTCTGAAGAAGGAAAGAAAAGAAAATTAGCCATCACTTAATTTTTAGGTTGAAACAATAGTGGGCTTGTCTCTCTTGGCTGTCGGTGATACTTCAGTGGGCCAAGGTCTGAAGTCTTATGTCTAGACAGCATTTTCCTTATCAAGAAGAAAATTCTTAATAAGAAACGGGTGGTTTGAATGAAGAGCTCCCATAGTCTCATATATTGAAATGTTTGTTTTGCAGTTGGTGAAATTGTTTAGGAGGTGTGGCCCTGTTGAAAAGGTGCGTCACTGGGGATAAGCGTCGAGGTTTCCAAAGCCCACATTAGGCCCTGTTTCTCCCTCTTCCTGCTGCCTGCCATGCAAGGTATAAGCTCTTAGCTACTTCTCCAACACCATGCCTGCCTGTGTACCACTATTTTAAGATTTTAAAGGGGCCAGGTGCTAAATGAAATGAAGGGAATGATACCCTCAGGGTGAGACCCCGCCCAGCTAATCCTGCAGCCTGTGAAAGAAAAGACCCAAACTTACACAAATGAAATTGAAGGAGGGGCCCAGGTTTCAACCCCAATCAGCAACAAAACTTCATCTTCATCCTCATGGTTGTAGCATTAACAAAAAAGACACAGATGTGAAGGGGGTGTAGAATCTTCCTCCATGGTTAAGGAAAGCCACGGAGGCCAGGTGTGTGGCAGGAGTGTCCCTGCATTGAGAGAGGCCATTGCATGAAGCTTTGAAGACAAAGCTCAATTTGTGTTGGAGACCCCAGAATGTTGGAGATGCCAGAGCCACAGGATATATACCAAAGAAAGCAGTAGACAGGTGTGGAACCTGCCCAAGAGAGAGAGATGTGCTGCAGTCAACAAAGCTGGAAGGAGTGGGGTATCTGAAGAGCTCTCTAAGCCTTTGAACATCAAACAGAGCTACAGGATCTGGAGTTTGCCCTGCTGGGTTTTGGTCTTGGTGGGGTCCAGTATTTTCTCACTCTGCTCCCTTTCCTCCCTTTTGGAATGGTAATGTGCATTCTGTGCCATTGCGTGTTGGACGTGTGTGATCTGCTTCTGGTCTTGGTTTCATATGGATAACAGTAAAGAGATTGCCTTAAGTCTCAGAAGAGACTTTGGACTTTGAAACAGCGTTAAGTCTGTGATAGACTGTGGTTTGATGTTGGACCGAATATATTTTGAATTATGATTTGGCTATAAGCCTATGGGGGCCAGGGAATGGAATTTGACAGACTGAATGAGAATGGCCTCCATAGATTCATACATTGAAATGTTTGGTCCCCAGTTGGTGAACTGCTTGAGGAGGATTAGGACGGAGGCATAGCCTTGCTGGAGCTGTGTCACTTGAGGTGGGCTCTGAGATTTCTCTCTGCCCACTACCTTCAGAGCAGGATGTAGCTCTCAGCTGCTTCTCTAGACCCATGCCTGCCTGCTGCCATGCTTCCTGCCACGACGATAGTAGACTAACCTCTGAAACTATAAGCAAAGTCTCCAATTAAATGCTTTCTTTTGTAAACTGCCTTGGTCTCTTCACAGAAATAGAACAATAATTGTAAATTATTGTAGAGAATAAGACCATCACCACAACTTTGGGCCAAATTTGAAGCAGACTTTAATTAAATTAATTAAATACTAGGCAGGAAGATGGACTCTAACCAGGACCATTCTGAGGTTCCCATGGAGTGGTCCTGCCCCCTCCAAAGCTCACGAGGAATGGCTCCAAGTCATGTGGAACAGATGTTTTAAAAGGCAGAATCCATAAGGCTACATACTTCCCACCAGGTGCAATCAGGGGCAAGCAAATCCTGATGTGCTTCCTGCCTGGGTTATCTCCTGCCTACAAGTGACCAAGTACATCCCGTGCATTTGGAGCACGTCTGGTGCAGTAGAATCAACCAAGTGGAATCTAAACAGCCCCCACCCAGCACTCCAGGAAGTTATCTGTCCTTGTTTTATAGATCTTTTAGGCACAGTAATTAAATTTTAAAACATAACTTTTGCTCTTACATGACTAAGACAGTCATCTAAACAGTCTCTCATATGACTTTAAGTCTGATGTCTGGGGAGTGTGACCTCTTGAACTGCTGAGGAAATAGGCCAGTCATTTTAGTCTTTGGTTGTAATTTCCTTCTGTATATTTAAGAGCATACAGGAGGCTAAAAGTAATCATGCTCTCTTTGCACTGCCAAACAGAATTGAGGAGCTGGTCCTCAGGAACCACTGGTTGTGGGGGGACATCTGGCCCCTCTGGCCTTCCTGTCACCAGTTGTTCTATCCGTGTGAGGAGTAGTCATAGGCCTTGCTTGACTGTGGTGTTACTTGGATATTCAGTGAGGAAGGGTCCAACACCCTCTTTAACTTTCCTTCCGTGACAGCCAGCTGCCATGATCTTTATAAGCAGCCACAGCGGGTCTTATAAAGCTGGCAATTGTTTGGCTTAGAGGATAGTACCATGTGATTTCACCTTAATAAAAGAAAAAGTTCCCAGATAAATCTTACAGAAAACTCAAAACAGTCAAATCCTTGCTCAAATGCTTTGTATAATTTAGAGAATGGACTACCACAGTCGTGCTGTGGGTTTTGAATAAGTATAAATAGCAGACAGAGAGAAGCACCAACACACAGCAGAACACCATCAGAGGCTGTTACAAGATGCAGTGGCACTCAGCTAAGGATGCCCAGTAAAACTACCCACAGATGAAATGTGGAGTTATTTTTGTTTTATTTTATTTTATTTTATTTTATTTTAAACAAGCATTGAGTTAGATTACTATAGGTGTAAAAGAATAAATTAAGGTATGTCGACCCAAAATAGCAAGTTAAAGAAACAGGAAGGATGTCTATGGTTTCAGTGCAAGAAAGATGATTCTAGTTAGGTGTGGTGGCGCGCACCTGTAATGCCAGCACTTGGGAGGCAGAGTCAGGAGAATGTCTGTGAGTTCAAATCTAGCCTGGTCTCCTGTCTTAGTCACTGTTCTATTGCTGTAAGGAGAGATCGTGACCAAGATAATTCTTCTGAAAGGAAACATTTAATTGAGGGCTTTCTCCCAGTCCATTATCATCGTAGCAGGGAACACGGTGTCACACAGGTGCTTGAGCAGTAACTGAGAGCTACACCCTGGACTGCAGGCTGAGAAAGCGTGTGTGTGTGTGTGTATATTCTGAAACTCAATATAGACCAGACTGGACTTAACTCACAGAAATCTGCTTCCTTCTGAATTCCATGTGGCACAGGCATGTGCTGCAGTGCCTGGTGTGGAAGGGGCTTCTTGAACGGGGTGGAGGAGCTCTGAGCCAACCGTAAGAGTCAATTTCCCCATGTCGGGAGGAATCTGTTCCTTTTATTTATTTTTCTTGGGGCTTG
>JAMJFZ010001158.1:935000-947500 GCA_026225945.1 Cricetomys ansorgei
CCCCTCATTCTGTAAACGTTTACTGCGTAATTTTGAGGGGTGTCCTGGACAATTCGATTATTACATTATGAGACTCTGGCTCCAAGGAAGATCGTGAGAATGTCCATGTTCCTTTTGCTGTTTCACTGAACATCAGCACAGTGAAGATGGAGCTGAATGTGTGTCTTGCCTCCAGTGGACAGGTGGTCCTCTTGTTAGATTCAAACGTCAGATTCACGCTAACAGCTCATTTAGACACTGAGAGATACGTGTAAAGCAGTTTATTTTCCACAGTTTTACATACTGACATCAGGGCTGCCCCCAAAAAAACATGGTGGTCGCCCCAAATGTAGGTGCACTGGGGAGGGGGGTTAAGTGAAACAGCAGTCACTAGGGAAGTCTCTCCAATTGGTCAGGTCTTGAGCATGGGCACACACTAGATTGGCTCCTTATGTCTGGCAGGGAAGTGAGGGGTGTGCTCAGGAGAGTGAAGCAGTGAAAGACATGAAAGCTCTAATTGGCCCCCAACTGGTGTGGGGCCTTCAGAGAACTACTGGGACTCCAAAGCAGAGCAGAGCAGAGCCAAGGCCAGGGCCTGCCTATCACCAGGGGTTCCCTGGTGACCCTCTCACTCTCTTGAGTATAGTTTTCAGACCATTGATGTATTGTCCCCATGATTCTTCCTGGGGTAATGTGGATGTCAAGTGTTGGTTTATATCTCGTTCAGTTCTTGAGGATTTTACTCTGCTTCTTTGGGTCTAATCCAAGCCTGTAAAGCCAGGGTCCCACCTAGGACTTGTGCTAATTCATAACAGACTTAAATATCCCACCTTTATTATAGGTAGCTTGCGGGACTCCTGGCTGGAGGGTTGCAGAAGTGAGGCCAAAAAGTGCCCCCACTTCCTGGTGAAGTGGGCCGAGACACTGAGGTATCCTTCTCCTCTCTAGCCCACGGAGGTCTCTGGCCAAAAATATTGGTTATAACTTGCTTGCTTCACAAGAAGGTAAAGGAACATGTTTATCTGCATTAGGGCGGGTCCCTTGCTTAGGAGTGCCGGCCCTGTCATGCTAATTAAGGCTTCCCGGCCAGAGGGAGAAATCCTCACCTCCTCCGGGAAGGATGTTAAAAGAGGAAATAGCCCTTGGAATAAACTAGTGCCGTGTCCACCAGATTTCGGACTCCTGAGGCTCTTCTTGCGACTCGTTCTGTTGTTCTCAGCAGCGCGGAGATCACAGTCCACGCCCGGTCCAAGGAACCCACGTCTCCGCGCGGCTTCCCTGCGCTTTCCCGCGGCTCTTTCAGCTTGAGTGTTCCCCCCCACTCCCACCCCACCCAACCCCCCACCCCACCCAACCCCCCCCCCACCCACCACCCAACCCCCCACCCCACCCCTCCACCCCACCCCGCCAGGGTGGGAAACTGGGCGGCTTCCCAGCTAACTGCGGGCTGGGGCAGAGCTGTGGGGAACGCGCGGGGAGACCGAAATGACAGCTGGCGCGCCGACGTGGCTGGATCGTGAGTGGACCGCCTCGATCTACACGCGGAGTAGGTGAGAACTCCCCTCTTAACACACGCACACTAGCAAGCACGGGTCCAGAGGGGCAACGCATACGGCTCCGGCTAGGGAGCTACCGCTATCTCAACCAGAGAGCGGGCAACCTCTAGAGCTTTCCAAACTGTCTCTTCGGCTCTTCTGTGGCGTGGGACTCGCTCGTAAAGTGGAGAAGCAACTGACCTCAACCCGACCAGGGCTACCCTCTGGTGGTCGAGTGAAGGCTTCCACACTCACTGCGTAGACCCCGACTGCCCATTCTCGGGTGACAGAGAGCCTTCTATCCAGAAATCTCTTTCATCAAAGCAAAAACTGGACACGCGACCGGCCAAGTAAGAGCTCTTAGAGCAGTCACCAGACCTGAGTCACGGAGGCTTCTGGCTTTAAACAGTCAGTTCAATTCTTTTTTCTATCAATGCGGAACAGCAAACTAGCCCAGAAGGGATCTCATATCAAACTTATTCAGACAATCCTTAAGGTGGCACCATGGTAGAAAAGGGAGACTTTAAAAATGGAGCCACGTGGCTCAGGCTCCAGCCTGGGACAAAGACAATGCAGCAGCCCAACCCCCAAGGTCTCCTAGAGGACAGAGCCAGGATTAAGACAAAGACAAGGCCTGGAGTGTGTACCAAGCTCCATTCAGAGAGGCTTTGCATAATTACCCCAGCTTAAAGAGCTGAGGCAGGCAGTGAGGGAAGAGGGGGTCCATGCACCATCTCTCCTTCCGACTCGTACCGGCAGCTTAAATACTCACAGGTTTGGAGAGACATTTGCCTGTCAGCTTTACCAACTTTACCACTTTTCTTGCAGCGGGAAGCACTATACAGAAAATTAGCACAGCCCGCTGAGCCTAACGGAGCCCTCAGACTAGGAATCTCTCCTTCAAGAGTCATATTTGCAGTTTAAATGCTCAGCAAGACTGGAGAGAGACATGCTTTACTTTTTCCTTTCACAGTGGTAGGTCAAAACTCGCACGCTTCCACGTGCGCCTGGGAAGGAGCACATACGCACCTCCTCCCAAAGAGTTTGAAAAAAAAAGGTTTTATGTCAATGCCCCATAAGGGCGGAAGAGGCTTCAAGCCACAACCGGGTGACCCGCCCATCCTAAAAGCCGATTGGATGGTCGCAGGTCGCCTCCAATCTCTATCACAGATGGGCAGGTGTGCCCACCCTCCTCGAACGATGGTTGGTCAAACCGTGCATTCCCGTGACGTCCGCACGGACTCCGCCATGTTGTGTCTTCTCCGGCAGGTCCGCGGGAAGCTGCAAAAATCCAAGCGGCAAATTTCTGGCCCCCACACCAAAGCCATACGGGATTTTATGCACAGAGGTCTTAATATCAAACACAAAGCAGTAGGCTGCCGCCACTGTACAGGAAGGTCCACAGCGCGGTCCCAGCGGCTGAGGCCACGCCCTGCCATCAGCCGCTTCTTTCACAGGAAGAAGCCTGCGGTTTATTTACAGCTGCACTCAACAACTCAGAGCCAGAGTTCCCATGTGGGTAGATAAAAGCAGATGGTTTAAGTTTATCAAGATCATATTGCTACTGAGTTTGTTATCAAAATAATCTAACTTTATACTACATTGATTGGCTTATACAAAATGCTAGGATTTTTTAAGCTTTATTCAGCCTTTTGGCCTATATATAGGTACTCAATCCAACTATTGTGGCTTACTTTCCTAAGCACAGGTGATCAATACAGGCATAATATAAAGGAATTAGGTTATATAAATGATCCAGAAATGGTTGAATTCCAATAGCCCCACTTCAGAGTCTAATGCTATTTTGTAAACAACAAAACAGTCTGATAAATAAGCCTTAAAGAACTCAGACCTTCTGGTTAAACACCGAGAAGTGTCCCAAATGGCTATTAAAAGCCAGTGTCATGGTTACAAAATGAAAAATCTCAGTTGGCTATCTCCAAAAAATAAACAAAAAGGTTTTTTAACATCAAACCAGCTCTATCAACAGGCAAAATGCCTTTGGCTCAAAAAGCCTAGGTTTTTCACAGATCTTAATCTGACCTGTTCTCCTCAAGCTTGCCAGGATCTCCCCACCTGAGGGGTGAGGCGAGAGACAGGTCCGGACCAGTGGCAGCACCGCTGGACACTCCGTTATTGGAGTCTATAAAATAAAAGAATGGGGAATCCCCTCCCCAGAGGAAAGGGTTTTCTATCTCCCTACAGAGGTCTGCAATCCTGATGTCACAACAAATCCACGCAGATCCAAGAGAGCAGATGACTCTCTTCAGAAGAAAGAAGAACCAGGCTTCACCTCAAGGCCAGTAATAACTTAAAAAATATTTCTCTACAGGAAGCTCACACCCAAAGAGAAACTTCAGCCATGCTGGCCTGATCAGAGAAACTTTAGTCATGTCTACCTGGATGACTCAAACACCCACTAATCACCTAATTTCCATGGGTTCCACCCCGTGAAGATATCTCTACAGGTACAAGGTGTCTTCCTACAGGATCACCCAAAAAATTATATCTGGGTCCCAACAAAAAATGCCAACTGAGGAAGAGGAAAAGACGCCCTCTAGAGGAACAACACCCAAGAATTAGTATCCACAAACCCTTCCCCCTTCCTATTCTCACAGGAGTGGCTGGACTATCACTCCAGCCTGGCATCTAACTTTTCCCTCTCTATCAGAGAAGCCAAGACTGGAGAAGAGATTCCAGACTTCAAACATGGTGAAAAATTCTCTAATATTAACAAACCTAAACTTCTTTACAGGAAATCACAAGAAGATGGTCTCCATATCTCCACTCAGAGACACCTGTCTCTCTGAGTCTCACTCAATTCTCAAAACCCTAATACCTATATAAAATCTTCTGATGCTGTTAGGGCAAGCCGGGCGGGTTTCTAAGGAACCACGAGACACGAACCGCTGCAAACGCATGAGGCATTTATTGATTACCGGCGCGCGTCCGGGTCCCGCCTATCCCACACAGGAGATGAGCATGGCGGGCCCCGATCCCTTCCCCCCCAGCCCTTTTATGGGGTTCAGGGGAAAGGGGTCTGGGGATGGGGACTCGTGCAGCTTTGATTGGCTCAGAGCTCTCTGTTAAACTCATTGGTTGGGAGTTTCGCGGCGCGGGATCCAGGGGGGCGTGGTCAACCTGTGCCCTTGGACTAGCCGTCCTTGAGACAGGGTGGCTCCTGGTATGCTGGGGAAGGACGAATCCTGCTGATAAGCTTAATGGTCATTTCCCTGTGGGTGGGGAGGAGACTGAAGAGTACTGTTAATGGCCGTACTTGGGAAGGCATTTCCCCCATATGTGACTGCATTCCTATGCTTCATATTTCTTAAAAATCTTTTCAATGCTATACCTTGCATCTCAACTTATTTCTTATATCTATGCCTAATCAAGGCTTGCTCTTCTCTGGTACCAAAGACCTATCAGTCCTGGTACCAGCTTTCTTCTCCTGGATTTCAAACCCCTTCAAAGATTATCCACAGGTTTACATACAGTCCAAGCCAACATCCTGAACCAGGGACTATGAAAGAAGAGACAGACACCCTTTCACCTCACCCACGGAGTCCTGTTGAAGACAACACCATCCAAAGACCAGTCGAAGACAATGCCATCCAGAGACCAACAGCAGACCTAATGGAGCTGCAGCCTAGCACCTGGACAGAACTTGTGGGGTGGGGTGGATAAATAAAGTGACTCTGGGCTGGGAATTATAAAACACCTACCCCACTCCAAGAATCCCCATAGGATTCCACAAGCCCTCAGTTGTACCATCCCTACAATGTAGATAAACATGTCCAATTTTGCCATCCTTGGGCTATAATCCAAGGTCGAAATGTCTCTCAATCAGGGACTAATAATATTATATGTCTCCTTTTAAAATAAAAACAAAGGAGGAGATGCGGGACTCCTGGCAGAAGTGAGGCCAAAAAGTGCCCCCACTTCCTGGCGAGGTGGGCCGAGACACAGAGGTATCCTTCTCCTCTCTAGCCCACGGAGGTCTCTGGCCAAAAATATTATAACTTGCTTGCTTCACAGAAGCTAAAGGAACATGTTTATCTGCATTAGGGCGGGTCCCTTGCTTAGGTGCGCCCTGCCCTGCCATGCTAATTAAGGCTTTCCCGCCCGAGGGAGAAGCCCCGCCTTCCCAGAAGGATATTTAATAAGGAAAAAGCCTTTGAATAAAGAGTGCCGTGTCCACCAGATTTCGGACTCCCGAGACTCTTCTTGCATCTCGTTGGCGCGGAGATCACAGCCCACGCCCGGTCCAAGGAACCCACGTCTCTCCAGCTTCCCTGCGCTTTCCTGCGGCTCTTTCAGCTTGAGTTTCTCGCCCCCGGCCAGGGCGGGAAACTGGGCGGCTTCCCAGCTAACTGCGGGCTGGGGCAGAGCTGTGTCGAAGGCTCGGGAAGACGGAAACGACAGTAGCTCTTTTCAAAATTCTGCTCACATTCACAAGCCTACTGCGCTATCTAGTTTTATGTCAACTTGGTCCAAGCTAGAGTCAGTGGAAAGGAAGGAGCCTCAGCTGAGAAAACGCCTCAATAAGATTGGATTGTAGGCAAACCTATAGGGCATTTTCTTAGTTAGTGATTGATGGGGGAGGCCCCATCCGATTGTGAGTGGCTCCACCCCTGAGCTGGTGGTCCTGGGTTCTACAAGAAAGCAGACTGAGCAAGCCATGAGAGCAAGTCAGTCAATCACACCTCTCCGTGGCCTCTGCATCAGCTCCTGCCTCCAGATTCCTGCCCTGTTTGAGTTTGTGTCCTGAATTCTGCTGGGGTATATTTGAACTTATTCTCAAATATTGCTGGAGCCAACTTCTTAGGGGTGGACTCCGGAATGCAGAAATCATGCAAGTTTGGAGCACCAGCAATTGTCTACTCTATGGCCCTTAACTGGAACAATTGTCTTTCTAGTGTTGTCTGCCCACTGAGTTGTTTGCATTAAAAGCATCCAATTGTATTAATGCTAACAGGGTGGGGAACTTTACAGGGCCCTCCCTCAACCTAAGCACCTTACCTGGGGACTTGACTGACTGGTAAAATAGTATCATGTCAGCCGGATGAAGTTGGGGATTGGTGTGCTGTAAAAGTTCTATTCATGATGCATTAAGGCCTGTGTGATGGTGGGCGGTGCTTCCTCTCAATGAAATACCTAGAGGTCACGTGCTGGGGGTCTGCACCAGAGGAGGCAGGTCAGAGTTGATGAGAAGCTGAGACCCATAAGTCAGCATGTGAGGTGAGACCCTCTGCCTTGGCCATCCAGGTTGTTGTCATGGCTCTTTATTGAAGCCCGCTGGAATTACTAATTTTGATTCTTTAACAGAATTCCTTCAGTGCTGGTCTATAAATACGGAAGCATAAGCCAAATAAACCGTTTCCTCCTCAACTTGCTTTTGATCATGGTGTTTCATCATAGCAGTAGTGATCCAAACTAAGACTCTTCGCAAAGGCCCACCTCCCACGTTCTTCTCAGTGTATCTTCGCCTTCTCTTCTGTCCTGAAGTTACCTGTCTCTAGGTCAACTCTCAGGCAACAGCAAAAGAAAATAAACGGAAATATGAAGGCAAGTTTGCTCCTGTTCTTCAGACAACAGAAGTCTCCTTACTGATCCTTTGGGAAGACAGGCAGATTCTCGGTCTTTCAGGTCCCTGCTGCTGCTGAGGTTGTGGGTCAGCTTTACAACTGAGGGAACCCTAAACAAAAGGAGATGATCTCCACTATTGATTGATGTTGGTTGTAGGTGACACAGAAGGGAGAGAAACTAAGATGCTAAGCCTTGAAATCAAGGAGCCGAGGGGTCAGCCTTTTGCAAACTGACCCCTTCTTGCTTGCTCCAAGTACTCTTATTCAGTAGTCACTGGGTAAAGTTCTAACTACTCTAGGTCATGTTGCACTTGCAGCACAAAAGAGTTAACAAGCCATGCAAATCTCAGTCCCTTCTGACTATGGCTAGCCATAATCAAAAGTAGGGCTCCAAGTTTGCCGGGAGTTTCCTAGGACCAAGGTCTGCGAAGCTGTAAACTATCACGTAGCGCCAAGTGCAAGCATGACAGAGAATCAACAATTCTTCAAGGTTCAAGCAGTCTCAAAATTATTTTTCAGCCTCTACTGAATTAGCCAGACGTAGCAAAGGTTTTGCTGAAACATTTCACTACAAAGCCGGACACAAAGGCCTTACTATACATTTCACTATAAAGCCAGATACAGAGGCTTTAATATATATCACTGCACCCCACTCCTCACATTTCAGACTCTCTTTTCCACTTCTTTGGATTGGAAACAAAAGTCAATCTTTGCATTTTCTTTGCAGTGGCTGATGGGCCTACCCGACCTGGGAGAGCTGGGGACTCAGGAGGAAGTCAGCCCCTTACAAGCTGCTATTTGACTCTAGGCTTTACCCCCCACCTGCTGTCCACTTCTTGGAGTCAAATGCTGGACATTCACTTTGTTCTAGATTTCAAGTTTGAGTTGCAAACTCTGTGAGAGGCCTTCCACGTTAGGACAGCCAAGAGAATACAGCTGCCTTGAGGACGCTGTATTTACCTCGCTACACACTTTGAGCTTCTTTTCAAGAGCAGAATGATATCAACTGTGCACATAGCCTCACATTTAAAGACAAATACTTATTTTTATTTTATGTGTATGAGTGTTATATCTGCAAGTGTGTATGTGCAACACATGTGTGTGTGGTGGTCTCAGAGGCCAGAAGAGTGTGTTGGATCCCTGGAACCGGAGTTACACACGGTTGTGAACTGTCATGCGGATGCTGGGAATTGAATCTGGTCCTCTGGGAGAATATCCAGTGCTTTTAACTACTGAGCCATCTCTCCAGTTTAGCAGTACACTGCTGTGGTGGCTCACCAAGGAAGACACGGAGACATTTTCATAGGGGCATGCCCTGCCAAACCTCAGCAGAGGGAACCACTGTCATGACAAGCACCATACTGATAGTGGAACTCTGATCATCTGAACTCAGGTGTTTTTTATTGATCCAGAGCTCCTCAGCTGTTCTACGGATAGCACGTGCAGATCCTGAGCAATCAAACGTCCCCTGCATAAATCACATGCAGACAATAGAAAATGCTGTGGCCCAGGCAGACCTCCCCACAGTGCACAAAACAATTATTTCACACATAACCAAAAATAAAATACAACACTCCAGCCCCATACCCCCAGTTTTAATCTGACCATCACCTGTCAGCAAATATTTAGCTCTTGCTACCCCTTGGGTGGTGTAGGTAAGGCTGCAGTGGACAGAGGTGTGTGGACAACTATTGATACTGACCTCTATTCTTTTAGAGGCATGCCCACAAGTGGTATTGCTGGACTGCGCTCAGTTAAATAAGACAAACACAGGATAACTTTCGCACAATGTTATCTGAGGCATTTAAATCAGACCCACTGGGGCTGGGGAGATGGATCAGCCATTAAAGAGCTTGTCTTCTAAGCACAAGGACCTGAGTTTGATCCCCAGAGCCCGTGTGAAAAAGGCCAAAGGTGGTACGACACTGACACTCCCGTGCTAGAAAGGTGGCAGGTCCCAGGGCTCATGGCCAGCCAGCCTTGCCTGTGAGAGAGCTTGTTTGAAAAAATAAATGACACTGAGGCAGTTGTCTTCTGGGCTGTACAAACACAGAGACTGTCTCCCGGCCTGCGGGGACCATTATTCGGGGGTCTTGAGGGGGACCATCTCCTGGATGGGGCGAGAGAAAAGAGAGACCGGGACCAAGCAGTTTTGTCAAGGTCTCCAATTTTATTTTTCACAGGCTTCCTTTTATATAGCTCAGTCGGTGGGGCATAGCTCAGCGGTGAAGAATGTGCAGCTAGGGGGAGGAGGCTTGGGTCGGAGTGCTCTCTGCGGCTTAATGGTGGAATTTCCTTATCTCGCTCCAGCTGTCTCCTCCAGAAGCTGCCTTATCTTGCTCAGGCTATCTATCTCAGGAACTAAGTGAAGTAAGTGTGTTTTCTCAGGGGTTATGTTAGTCTTAGGACAATAAAGCATTGTAGAGAGCGGGCTGCTAGTAGTTTCCCAGGCTTCGACTCTCACAGCCCTTTCCTGGCCCCTGGCAGACTCATGAACCACAGAGCAGACTGGGCACACGCAGGGCAAGATGGACCACTTGTTCAGGGCAGTGGGAATAGAATGTGTTCTGTATTCTAGAATTTGCTCTGCATTGGTGTACCTGTGGTGAGCCCTTCAGACTCTGGGCCTGGACCCTGCTGTGAGCCTCTGGCTAAAGTTGCCTAGTTCCTTTATTGGGAGATCTTCTGAGCAAAACCGAGTCATGAAAATATTAATGACTGCCCGAGAGCGGCTTGTTTACAGGGAAGCCAAAACCCCCTGAAGGGATGCTTCTTCTCTGGCTAAACATTTAACTTCATCCGGAGAAGCTATTGTCCTAAGCATCTAACTCCACTGGAGAGAGGCTGTCTCCCCTAGGTAAACATCCCGCCCCAGCAGGGAAGTTGTCCTGCTCTGATACCTATCTCATTCAGGATGTTTTACCTATGCACTGTCTCACCCTGTAATTAACACCTTGGTTCTAATCCCTGTAGCTGCATGTAGCCCCCTGATGAAAGGGGTATAAGATTGGAGGGAAAAATAAAATTTCAGCTCCATTCCATCTGAGCTCAATGATGCTGTCTGTGTCTGGTCTCTTCCCTTCCCTTTGCGTTTCTTTTCCCCTCTCCTCATAAGGCCCTTCAGTCTCACTCCCCATCCAGGTACTTTCCGACTTGTCAGGCCAGCCCAGGCATGTACCTCTGTCACAGTACTTGAAATGCAGTTGAAAATCTGCATAGAGGAGACTTGATAATAATTATTTCTGCTAAAATGGCAATATTAGGAAATTCCTGGTGTTCTCAATAAGCTGCAAGTGTGTAACTGAAGTGGCACCAGGCTATATAAATATCAGATTCTAGAATCAGGGTATTTCCAATAAGTAAAATGTATAATTGTTTGACCACAAATAAATTAATAAATATCTCGTTAAATATGTGATCTGAGAAAGTTAATGACTTACAAACACACAAGAAAGTAATGCTTTATACAATTTTAATATGACCTTTTCTTTGTAACTATGTATCATTTTGCAATTAAAGGCACTATTGGGATAATTTAAGAGAATCATGGGGCAATTTTGGCTCCTGATCTGCACTAATACCCACTGAGTGAGCCTCAGCTGTGGCATCGGTGGTTGGCCCAGAGGAAGGACAGTAGGCAGAGGGACAAAGGTGCAGTTTTCTGGATGTCTCTCCCAGCATTGGGACTCAGTCTGAAAAGAGATCTGTGCCTGTGCCTGGGACAGAGACGGAAAGGTGCCCTGGAAGCCAGAAGCCAGGGACCACAAAGCACTGAGAGAAGCGATCTCTCCTGTAGAGGTGTTGTAGTTCTGGGGAGAATATTCTCAACAGAGCTGACGTTTTCAGCCCTTTATATAGGGTTTCCAAGGAGAGGGCAGAGCTAACCAAGGTGGCACGTGATTGGTGGTTTTTGAGATTGGGATTGGTGGGTTTAGAGGCTGCACGGTAATTGTCTGGACTTTTCACCCCGAAACATTTACTTTTCTGCCATTGGAGCTAGAAATGGTTGGAGCCTAGAGGTTGTGCAGGCCCCACCTGCGCTCTCCTCCCTCAGCGGGTGTCTCCAGGGGTCTTTGCCTCACTGCTGGTGCCCTTCCCCCAACTGCCATTGCACTGCTGTCTCTGTTTCTGCCATGGAGCAAACCTGACTTTTCTCAGCAGCCCAGGCTCTCCTGCTACTAGCTGTCTTTTGGGGCTGCTGCTTGGCTTCTCACTACCCTTCTGGGGAGCCCTGAAACCCTGGCCACCACCCTCTGTGCCCACCCTGAGGCCCAAATAGTTCCAAGGACCACTGGGGGGCCAACACATTTCCTCTTTGTGGGAGTCAGCGTCTGCAAGGCTGGGGAGTTCTGGAACATGAGACCCCGCCCATAGGAAAGCTTCTCTTGGGACTACCAGGGACCCCACTCTCAGCCAGCTGTGAGGTTCCCAACTTGGCAGAGCAGCACAGAAGCAGCCCCAACTAACACACATGGTCCTAAACTGGGCCCCTCAACCCTCTCCAGACTAGCCAAATAGGGCAAAAAAATCCGGTCACCTTGGAAGCCTCCACACTCACCCCACCCCCCAAGAACACTAAATGAAGAACAGCCTTCTGGATTCTGTTCAGTAAGGGGTGCCGCTTCAGCAGCTGCCTTCCTCCCAAGTGGAGGCAGCCACAAAGAGGAAGAAGCAAAGAAGTGAAGCAATGAAGAGAAGGGGCACAGCAGAACGCCTCAGCTCAGCCAGAACGCCTCAGCTCAGCAGGGATATTTCTCTTCAGAGCTGAAACACTGGGGAAGCTTCTCCCCTCAGAGCTGAGCTGGGCTGAGCTGAGCTGAGCTGAGTTCAGCGGAGCAGAGTTGTCCAGCTCAGCTGGGGAAGCCTTCCCCACCTCAGAGCTGTGAGAGCTGTGTGGTTCCTGGCTTCCTGAATGTCAGGATACCCTTCCCAATGGGGAAACATCCTCACCTCAGAACAATGTGGTCCCTGGGCTCCTGTCAGGACACTTTTCCATCTCTGTTGGAGCTGAAAAAGACACTACCTGAATGGTAGGGGATATATTGCTGGGGATATTTTACTATTGTGTGCAGTTTTGGGTTTGTAAGGGCTTTGATGCCTGGCAGAGGGTGAAGCCTGATGCCTTGCAGCGGTGCAGGCCTTGCTTCAAACACATTAACACCTTTGTGCTAGCCACTCAGATCTCCACAGGTAAAGGCCAATTGTTATTACAGTTGAAGGTGACCCATCACATCAAAGGCCTGTGGGCAGGTGATCAGAGAAGACTGATCACCCCCAGCTGGGTAAGCTAAGATGCCATTGGGTTGTAAAGAAGCTTGGACATGGAGAGGGGTCTGGGGGAAAAGTTTGAAGAGTCTAAGGCAGAAGCAGGCAGGAGATCGGAGAAGCAGGGGATCAGGAG
>JAMJFZ010001158.1:952500-1365000 GCA_026225945.1 Cricetomys ansorgei
CAGGTCCCCACCCCTCAGGATCTTTCTCAGGTCAGAGTGTTTGAGTCACTGGCCACATGCTGGAGCTCATTCAGTTCTGTTTTCCGTCAAGTTTGGGAACAGCCTGGTTCTGCAGACTGTCAGCCCTCTTGATTCCTGAAGGAGAGTCTTTGCGGTCCTGGGTAGTGGGTGCTGATGAAAGGATTTAAGAAATATAAAACCTAGGAATGCACCTGAAGTGCTAGCAGTCACGTATGGGGGAAGGGAGATGTCTTCCCAGGAACAGCCTCCCCAGCCTCCTCCCCACCACCTACCAGCAGGGATTCTTCCTTCCCAGGTGCCACCCTGTCTCAAGGGTCTAGCCCAAGGGCATGAATTGACCACCCCCCTAGATCCCCCGAGCTCGAAACTCCCAACCAATTAGTCTAACACAGAAAGCTCTGGGCCAATCAGAGCTGCACCAGCCCCTATCCCCAGACCCCTTTCCCCTGAACCCCATAAAATTGCCTTGGGGGAAGGAATCGGGCCCCGCCATGCTTATCTCCTGCGTGGGATAGCCGGGACCCGATGCGCCGGATAAAAATAAAGCCTCATGCGTTTTGCAGCGCTTCGAGTGTCTTGTGGTTCCTTAGAAGTCCGCCGGGCTAGCCCTAACACTGACACCCTGGGAACCCGTCCTCTCCACCAGTTGTCCTGTCAAGTTCAGGAGGTCCCTTCTGAACGGCACTGCCTGCTCTTCCAGAGTACCTGGGCTCAATTCCCAGAAACCACATGTGGCTCCTAACATTTCACACACAGTCCTTCTGTGCATTTGCCTCCTTCAAGCTTTCCTTTTCCAGGCACCGCTCGCTACAGCATTCGGAAAGTTGTCTCACTTGTTAGACATCAGAGGATGGTGATGTGACAGAGGGAAACCGAACAACGGAGGACAGATGCACAAAGACAGTAAGAGGGAGTGGCCAGTCACAAATGTGAGAGAACATCCGGCAGCTTCTGCCCAGTCTCAGGCACCACAATGACCCCAGCCTTCTACTGAGATGCTAATGAGAGTGGCCAAGAGTCACCCATGCCTCCCTCGTCACCTAGAGTGTATCACACGCAGAGGATCCGGCCAGCTGGGATCTTGCTAAATAAACCAGGGCTGTGAGGCAGGTGCTAACTGTAATTAGGAAAACAGGCTGGCTGCCCTCTGGAGGAAGGTAATAACTTCGGAGTGGCCAGGAAACGGTTGCCTGAGCTCTGCATCAGTGCAGACAGAGGCGGGACACAGCCCAGGGACAGGAAGTCCCCCCAGTGTAAACAGCTTAGGTGAAGGCTTGGGGGCAGCCAAGCGATCCGGAATCGGGCACCTGATCAACGGCAGTTAGCTGAACATGACAGAAATGGACAGTGCAGGTGGAAGGGACAAGAAACAGAACTTTTAGGTAGGAGGCTAGGTGATGAGGAATCTGAATTCCGTCCCTTCGATGTGTGCTCCTTTCATACACCATACGCAGTTGTGGGTCTGAGCTGAGACTAACCATAACTGTAAAATACAAATTGGATTTCAAAGATGGAGCACCGAAGAAAAAGTGATACTTATATGTGCCTGTTATATTGGTTGCTCACTGAAATGATTATATTGGAGATACATCATTAGAAATCATTTCTCCTGTTTCCTTTTACTTTTTTATTACTCTTTCAAAACTATTTTTAGAGATGGAAAGTCTCACTTTGTTGCCCAGGCTAAAATCTCCTGGACTCAAACAACCCTACTTCAAGCCACTAAGGAGCTGGGCCAAGCCTAAGGTCTCACTTTCCTTTGAGCCGGTAGAATAGGAGGAGCTGGAAGGTAGAGGAGGCCAAGCCCCCATTTCTTCCTGGATTCCTCGCTGCAGCGTGGAACCTTAGGTGGTGCAAGACAAGAGCAGGAGAGGGGCATGTAAGAGCAAAAGACCACATAGCTGTCTTTGAAAGTCATGCTCCCAGGATCCTTCCTTGATGGGATGAGGAGGTGGAGGCAGAGCGCAACATAAGCTGAGACCACTGTTTTACAGATCAGAGAGTCACGGGCTGTAATGCCCAGGATTCTGGAACCCCTTTGGCCCTCAAAGTTTCACCAGGAGTCCAGGTCTGACGTAAAAACAAATAGTCTTTATTCTGCAGAGTAATCCAGCATGCTGGGGTCAGGCACCAGGTGGAATGGCCGACCCTGAACAAAGGCTTGCTGGCCTTTTTATAGACAGTAAGAGGGGGTTTTAACATAGGTGAGGTAGCCTGGTTTCTATTTGGGGGACAGAAATGTAGTTTACAAATGTTTAGGTTTGATTGGCTCATGCTCAAGGGCTACTGTCCACATTCTTAAGCTCTATCTGGTTAGCCATCAAAGTCAAGACATTTGGTTCATGGCCCCTAGGCCATCTGGCCAGATAAGGTAGGGGCCACTCCTGCCCTGCTTCTTCTCTCTGATTGGTTGCCCTCACAGGGGGGATGCTTTTTCAGGTTATCTAAGCCCCATTTGGCAGGTATATCCTGGCTCCTGTTAGTCTGCCCTTTGGTTCAGGGAAGGGACCAGGAACCAGGGTGAGGGTGGGTCCCTTTTGAGTCCCAAGGGCCCATGGCTTCCATGGTGGAAGCCCTTTTCCTCAGAAAAACTCGTCCAGGTCTAACAGGGCCACATGAGGCCAAGAGTGGCACTGGCGTGTCCTCCTCTCAGGGGGCCCTTGGGATCATCTAGCAGTGGTAAATAGGTGTTCTCAATCAAGTCTGAAGCCACAAAGGACAACATCCGCTTGGTGCCTCCCTGCAGTGAAACATGCCCTCCATAAGCTACAGATGCCACCCAGGCAGGCTCTCACTCTTGGGCATATTCTGGACCACCTCCCTGCAGTTCCAGGCCCCAAGCTGTGACCAGGCCTCTGTGGACTCTTCCCCCTCCAGGCAACAAGCCTAGTGTGGCATCAGGGGACCAATCCAATATTGTAGGTCTCTCCTCAAGCCATGGCTCAGAACTCCAGCCACCAGACAAGAAAAGCTGAGAAGTCCCCTGGTGACACCCTAGGCAGGGATTGTTGAAAACCAGGCAGGAGCTGTGCCACTTCTGAACGAGAGCAGCCACCTGTGGCCTGAGGACCACATCCTGCCCTGCCCAGCCTGTTTCTTCAATTAGTTAATTAGTTTAATTAGTCAGCTTTAATAGCAACTGAACGGTTCATTCACCTATCGTCCTTGGCTGCTTCCCTGCTCTCAAGACAGAACTGGTTATTTCAATAGAGCCAGTATGGTCCACGGAGGGCTGGCTGACCCCATCACCCCGTGCACAGAAAGTAGGTGCGTCTCCCTCACCCTGGGGGGCCTTTGCTGCTCTCTGGAGCCATCTGGGGCTGTCATCACTCACAGTGGGAGCATGTGCCATGGACTGGCATCTGGTTGCAGAGGCCAGAGATGCAGCTCAACACCCACAATGCACCGACAGCCCATGACCAAAACATCCTTATACCAGGGAGGGAACTGCACCAGACTGTCTCTTGGCACCAGCTCTCCCCCAAAATAGAGGCCAGGGACGGTGTTTGCTGAGCTCCTTTACTCCGTGACCGTGGAGATGACAGTGAAGAGCCTGTCCTTGGCCAGGAGGTCCCTTCCGAAATGTTTCTATCACCCACTTGCCCCGTGATGGTGAGTAGGTCCAGGTGAATGCTGTTTAGGCATGCTGGTCAGGCTCGGGGTGGGGGTGGGGTTGAGGGCTTTGACCTAGCCAGTTCTTGCATGGGTTCTGCGATCACAAACCAGCCAAGTCAAACTCAGAAAAACAGCTTTAATTCTATAACCCAGCCTCCAGTGGGGCTCACAGCAACACTGCCAGGCAAGGAAAAGCTGAATGGCTCCATCTTCTTGGCTCTGAGAAGCCCCGTTCTCTACCCCTCCTCCCTCTACCAGCCCAACGGAGCAGAGCAAACTCTGTTCAGGGTCTGAATGTCTCCAGAGCCCGGGATCCCGAATCTCTAAGCTACTTTCCTCCTTCCCTCTCCCCCTCCATCCATTTCTCCTTTTCCTGGCTGCGGAGACCCATGGCACAGTAATACACAGCCTCGTCCTCTGGCTGCAGTTCAGAGATGCTCAGGTACCCCAGGTTCCTGGCCACGTCTTTGGATCCGGAGAAGCGAGAGGGGATCTGGGGACCCCGGTGCACGTCTGAGTGTGAGAAGTAGCTGAGCAGGAACCTGGGAGGGAGGGCTGGCCTCTGCTGGTACCAGTAAATGCTGTACATGTCGATGTCATGGCCGCGGCTCAGGGTGCAGGTGAGGCGGACGGTGGTTCCGAGGGAGGACGAGGCTGATGGTGGCTGATGCAGCACAGGCTGAGGACCACAATCTGAGAAGATAGGAGCATGCCTGTCACTGGGGCAGAGCAAGGCAAGAGAAGGGGCAAGGAGGCTCTGGGCCCTGAGTTCCCTTACCTATGAGGCGGGCCATCAGCAAGAGCAAGACAGAAGTCCAGGCCATGGCTCGAGACCTGCAGCACCCTGCTTCCCATAGCCACTGCCCTGGGGCCATGACAGGGAGAAACACTCTCCACCCTGATTTGAGAAGAGGGTCACTGCACCCCTGGGCCCTGCTCACCACCCTCCCAGGCTTTCTGGGCTCTACAATGTCACTTAGCAGGATGGTCTGCAGGCAGCCTTTGTGGCTTTGTCCCACGGAAGCATTCTGGGAGGAAGCACCTGCTGGAAACTCATGGGCAGAACCCAGGGGGTGGCCCAGGGGCTATCTCCCTGAGGGGGAGTGGCCTCAGCTCTCCCCTGAGAATCTGAGCCCCTCAAAGATAGATTTCTTGTTCAGGTTTAAATGCCTGGTGAACTGGGACGAGAGGACACACCCTCAGGGTAGTAAAAACACCTCTTGATAGAGCTGGGACTTGGGGGGAGGGTCTCAGGAGTGGGATGCTCTGACCCCTTCTAAGCTCCAGAAGAGCCTTCAACCTGGGTCCTTCCCTCCTAGAACAAAATGGTTTTAAAAAGAAAAAGGTAGCAGGGACATAGCTTCCTGCCCAGCTGTCTCTCAGCTCACTACATATGTGTCTGCTGTAGACTAAACTGTACCTCATTTATACACTGAAGCCAGAGTCCCCATTGGGCCTATATGTGCAGATAGGAGCTATTAGAGGCAAATAAGTTTAAATGGGACCAGGGACTATTAAATGAGATGGGACCCTGAGCGAGTAAGCTGGCATCTGTATGAAAACAGAAAAACTGGACAGATGCTGTTGATGAGGAATGTCAGAAGGCGTCCACCTCTATGCTAGGACATCTTGTGTCAGAGCCTTCTCTAGAGCAGTGGTTCTCAACCTTCCCAATGCTGTGACCCTTTAATACAGTCCCTCATGTTGTGGTGACCCCCCAACCATAAAATTATTTTTGTTGCTACTTCATAACTGTAATTCTGCTACTGTTATGAATTGTAACGTAAATATCTGATGTACAGATGGTCTTAGGTGATCCCTGTGAAAAGGTCAGTCACCCCCCAAAGGGTTTGTGACCCACGGGTTGAGAACTGCTGGTCTAGAACCCTTAGGAAGAATCTACTGACAGCCTGCCTTTGGACTTCCAACCTTCAGAGATAGGAGAGAATTAATTTCTGTTATTTAAGTCACTCAGCATGCAGGACCTTATTCCCTGCAGCTGCAGGCTATGAATACAGAAGTAGCTCACTTTGCATGGGCTACAGTGACAAGACGCCATCTATTGGTTGTCTGGAAAGAGCAGAAATCCATGTTTTACACACCTCGAAGCTGTCCAGTTCAAAGCTGTAGCCAGTTCTATCCGCTGAAGGCTTGTTTGCCGGCTCACAATGGTGTCTTCTCCTGACCTCACGTGACAAAGCAGAGCTCCCAAGGGCCTCATCTCCTCTCCATCGCCTTGGGGGATGGTATTTCAGCCTGCGACAGTTAGGGGACACACACATTTAGCCCATAGCCAAAGCGACTTCAGAGCGGCCCCAAGAGCCTCTCACACATGTTTATTCTCCTGCGGAAAGCTGGAGTTTCCCGCCCTTCAAATCCTCCTGTGACTGATGTGGTGTTACGCGTTCCGGGCAACCCCGAGCAAGACACCTCTCAAATCAGCCCGTGTCCGTTCTCTCCCTGACGTGCAGCAGATTTTGTCCATCCTAACTAGCTGGCCAAAGCCAGAAGCTATTCTTTCTGCTACCTCACTGAGCGACATCATCATCTGCCAACAGAGAGGGCAGGACTTTGTAGACACAGGGCACTTTGAACAGCCTTGTCCAGTCATGGCTGCAACCATGTCTATGACCTGCTGCTCTGCCCTCCTCAACACAGGCCGGGATGATGTGTTTGGTCCGTCTAGGAGTTGGAGGCAGGGATGAGCCCCAGGTTCCCAATCCCAGAATGAGAAGGAAACTTTGTTCACTCATTCACTCGTTCCTGCATCCAGTAGCCCATCCGTGTGTCAGGGCCATGTTTGTAAAAGAGTGCTTGTTGGACAATGGCCAGTGGGAAGTTACCCTGCCCCAGGCCTGTCTCTGAGCCCTGGACTTGGAAATGCCCACACCCCATGACTCAAGGCTAACAGCCAAGCAACCCTTCCAGCCACATTGTACTTTTCCACTAGCTCACTGTACATGCTTGCTCCCATACAAAACCAGCTCCTTCCATGCAGACCATTGCTGTCTCCTCTCCTGAGTGGAGGCAGCCGTTTTGATCCTGCTAACAAATCCCTTGTGTGAGATCCCATGGTGTGGTGGGACTTCAGGTCTGTGGACCCCTTCAGTACTGTACTGCCTGACTCCACACAGAGCTGGAGATGGTCCCACCTGTGAACATCAACACCACGACCAGGCCTGTGAGACCCTCCCACCACTGACACAATCAGAGCTTTTTGACCTGATGATTCACAGAGAGGAATGTGGTTGTCTTTGCCTTTGAGACAACAGAGCCGCTCAACCATAGAGACACCCTGGTCTCAGCTTTGCTTTTGCAGACTTACCCTCGTTCTTCTAGGACCGTCATACCACCCACCCGGAAAGAATGGCTTCAAATGGATACTGCGTGTGAGAGGAAATGTCTGGAGCCTTCTAGGCCCTACAGGAGATGGTCCTGGCCCCTAGAACATTTGGGATTGGAAGGAGGTCACATACTATTGATTGATGCCTTCTCTTGGGCCTGCAACCTTACCCCCACCTCCATCTCCTCAGCCATGCCCTCATCCAGCATCTGGACTCATACACAGTCAGGTATAACACCTTGAAGAGGTTGATGTACTTTATCCTCCTTCCAGGGTATATACAACTCTTCTTTAGACCAAAACAAGATTATTGAGTACAATGACAGACTTCAAGGTCTTTAGAACCTCAAGGTTATCAGGAGCCCATTCAACCCTTCTGCCTCATTTGCAGATACTTTATAGACTGCTTTTTTTTTTTTTATCATTGTTGTATAACAATACCCCGTGAGTTGATACATTTCATCCTGCAAGAAAGTTCCTTAAGTCACAGGATGTTTTAAATCAGTGGTTTTCAACCTTCTAATGCCATGACCCTTTAATACAGTTCCTCATGTTGTGGTGACCTCCAACCATAAAATTATTTTTGTTGATACATTATAACTATAATTTTGACAGTGCTATAAATCATAATGTAAATCTGTGATTTGCAGGTGATCATAGGCCATCCCTGTGAAAGGGTCATTCAAACCTCCCACACAAACACACAAAGGGTCTCAACCAACAAGTTGAGAACTACTGTTTTAAAGGGAGTCTCTTTAAGACTCAGGAAGTAAACAACTCAGAAGCTTCAGGAAGTCCCTGAAACTGAACAGATTCACTAGGCCCCTCCATACCCAATCTTATATAAGCCGTAAGGACTGCTGAGAAACACTCAGACCAGCAGAGCTACCTGGAAGAGGCTCAGACCAGTAGAAGGGATATTCTCTAATCTGTTGAGTTGCCTGCAAGTTGTACAATGAGCTGCAGGTTTCCAGATTTCATGAGCTGTGATGGTTAACCTTACATTTATGGTTTTAATTACTATATTTAGGATGTACATATACGAAAGAAAAATGCCTCTAGCACATAAACCTGTAGTTTGTACCCTGTTAGCTCACTTCCCTTTTTCCCCAGACATTGAAGACTGTCTTTAAAATTGACTGATCCTGAAAATTTTGCTATTTTTGTGTGGTGGTTTGAATGAAAATAGCACCCATAGGCTCATAGGAGTGGCACTATTAGGAGGTGTGGCCTTGCTGGAGGAAGTGTGTCACTGGGGTGGGCTTTGAGGTTTCAGAAGCTCAAGCTAGACCCAGCGGCCTACTCTCTCTTGCTGCTGCCTGTCAATCCAGATGTAGAACTTTCGGCTACTTCACCAACACCATGTCTGCCTGCCTGCTACCATGCTTCACACCATGCTGATGATGGACTAAACCTCTGAACTATAAGCCAGCCCCAATTAAATGCTTTCCTTTATGAAAGTTGTGTGGTCACGGTGTCTTTTCACAGCAATAGAAACCCTAAGACACCTTGCAAGATAATAGGTATAAGATTAACCACTATTTCTGCTTTTGTAATCAAGGTTACTCACTCTGCTCAAAAAGATGACAACTGCAGGACATGTATGTTAGAATAAGCCCTGCCTACATGTAGCAGAATACATGTAACCTTAGTTTTCTAACTTTATAAACTCTGGGCTGAGAGGGCTGAAGGCTGTATCTTGGGAGTGCTCTCAGGTGCAGTCCTGGTGCCAGGATCTGAATAAAGAGCCTCCTCTTATTAAAATCATATTCATTACCAGGTTGCTGAATCTCTGAATCACCCAGACACATTTGGAGGTTCCACTGAGACCTGGATTTTCAGCCTGATTCGCCTATTTCTTCTGACCAACCTTGAGCCCTGGGGCTCCCGGAGAACTGGGAGCTAAGAAATCAGATAGGCCCAGTGGCTCTCAATCTGTGGGTCATGACCCCTTTGGGAGTCAAATGACCTTTTCACTGGGGTCACCTAAGACCATCTACATATCAGATGTTTACATTATGGTTCATAACAGCAGCAAAATTACAGTTATGAAGTAGCAACAAATATAATTTTATGATCAGGAGTCACCACAACATGAGGAACTGTATTAAAGGGTCACAGCATTAGGAAGGTGGAGAACCACTGGTTTAGAGGGAGCCACCAGCCCCCAACACCTAGAGTCAACACAAGGGCTTTGGGAGTCTAAGGGCTTCTAGCATACTGGGACCTGAGACCTGCAATAGGCCCAGCATTTGGAGGTCTTCAATGCCCAGACTGTGAAAGAAGGCATCTGAAAGCCTCTGAAGGTGTAGATAAGGACCAATAGCACAATCGACAGCTCATGCTGGCAAGGCTGTGGAGCAAGGGGAACACTCCTTCATTGCTGGTGGGAGTACAAATCTGTACAGCCACTATGGAAATCAGTATTCCTCAGAAAATTGAGAATCAACCTACCTCAAGATCTAGCTATACCCAAAAGATGCTCAATCCTACTACAAGGACAAGAGAGATCAGCTGGGGGAGGGAAGGGAAAGTATGGAAAGAGATGGTGGAAATTGAGGGCACATTTTGGGTAAGATGTAGAAATTTAGTGCAATGGAAACTCTGTGCAGAGGGATCCAGCCTTTTCCACAAATGGGTTCATGAAAAATACGCAGGAGGGGGTACAAGTGCAGGAAAAATGAGGAATGACAAATGAACAGAGTAGTTTGTTCTTTTATGGGACCCAAAGGAATGGCATGCACGCACTTTAAAATGACACATGGAACACGCTTTAGAAGCAAAACGCAGGAGCATTTTTAATGGGGGAATTAACAGTATACATTTTAAGAAAAGAGGGGGGCAAGAGAGAGACTGACAATGTGTCTTGCCAGTGAAAAAACCACACCAAAAGGAGAAGGAGGGAGAGACTGACAATGTACATTACCAGGAGAGAACCACACCAGAAAGAGGAGAGAGAGAGAGAGAGAGAGAGAGAGAGAGAGAGAGAGAGAGAGAACTGCTCTGGCAAGAAGCTTTAAAAAGCCAAGTACAGTTTTCTTGGTACCCAAATGTTGCTCAGGCCTTCAGAGGAACCAGTTTGATATGCAGATGTAGTCACTGGTAGAAGTTGATCACACCCAGGGAGGAGCCGGGTGTCCTCTCTCCTTCGACCTACCAACTTCAAGGTTATATTGTTTGCTATGAAAGAACATTTGACTCAATAACCCATAATTAGTTGAATGTTACTGTTAGCTGAATATCTCCATCTGCCTCAAACAGAGCAGGGTGCCATATAAGCAAAGAAGGTTTTTATTTTTTGGTATTTAGCTCTTTGGTGCATACTTATTTTTTTCGTCTATCTAGGCTCCTTTTACTTCTATCTGTTAAAGGCTTCTCTCTTCCTGGGAGGACCAACACCCATTCCAGGAATAGCCTTTACAATGTACTATCAGTATGAATAGGTAGCTTTACACATGCCAGACCTTAGAAGCCTGCAAGATATTTTACAATGACAATTACTTTCAAGTAAAAAATGGCTGCTTCCCCTTCTCAGCTAACACCAGCCAGCTAAGGTTTTACTAGGCCATACAGACATAATGAAAGGCTTTTGTCACTATTACAGCAAAGGGGAGAAAGGGGCAAAATGGCTGGTAAGCCGAAATTCCCAGCCAGGGAGTCTGGAACCTTGTCAACAGACTTCAACCACGTTGCCAGGGTATTGGGGCTCCCAGCAACTCTGGAATCTACAAGGGTGACCCTAGCAAGGTTTTCTAGTAATGGAGAATATGGAGCCTGAACCAGACATCTTCTGTAACCAGGCAAGGCTTCCAGTGGTGAGACTAGGTCACATACAATCTGTCCCTCCTGTGAGATGTGCTGGGGTAAGCTGGTTCAGAACCAATGAGCAGGAACAGCCAATGACTGGTCTAACTTGAGTCCTAGGCCATAAAAGGAAGCCCATGCCTGCCACTGCCTGGATGACCAGGAACAGGAGGCCAGATAGCCGTGAACCATAGAGTAGAACCAAACATGAGTGGCAAAAATAAATCATTGAAATGATTCCTAATGATGCTCTGTATTACAGAAGCTTATTTTTAGTTATGTTTAAAATGATTGTTTTGTGCATTGTTGGGTGAAGGGCTACCTAGGTTTTGGTGATTTGTATTGTCTGCAGGTGTTGGCTTTATGTAAGGGATATTTAATTGCTCATGACCTGCATGTGCTAGCAATAGACACCTGAGGAGTTTAGGTATCAATAAAAACCTCTGAGATGAGAGGCTCGGAGTTCTACTGTCCAGTATGGTGCTTGCCATGATAGTGGTTCCCTCTGCCAAGATCTGGCAGGCTTTGCACCTATGAACATGCCTCTGTGCCTTCCTTTCAGATCACCACAGAAGCCCAACTACTAAAATTGGCCCATGCAGTGTGGGGTACAGCATTACACCAGCTAGATCCAACATGGTACACAGAAAGTAAAGAAAGGCAAGAAGAAACTCCAGACCTCACAGAGTCCAGTAAAGTACAGTTTGGAGCAGTTCCCAAAGGACAGAGAAGAAGGTATTAACAAAGTCTCCTGAAGGAAGAGGAGAGTGAGAAAGGAAATAAGTCTCTGTGAAGAGAAAAGGCAGTGAAAATTAATAAATAGATAAGAGACTCCACAGAGGTAGCCAGGATAAAAGGGAAGCTCTGTAAGAGAGAGCTATGAACAGATAAAAGATACTGAAAAAACTGAGAAGTCCTCCTGGTAAATTGCGAGAACCTCGGTGGGGTCCATCAAAGTACTAGAAAGCAAGGTTCCAACTGCTTTTCCTGATCATGGATTCAACGCTCCCATCTGAGCATACTGTTCTACAAACTGAGTTTTCTGGTGTTCTGGCGGTGGTGGATTGTGGGTTTGTGTGTTTGTGTGAAGTCCAAGCAGGTCTGGTGAAGAAGGCTGCATGTTTGTATGTTTCCCCATAGCGGTGCTGAAAAAGAATGCCAAACTGCAAGAATGTTTTAGCTGGAGATTCTTTCCCCCTGCTGTGGAAGCTGGGGGCTGATTGTGGTGGGGAGGGGGTGAGAAGCCACTTATTTACCAGGGTTTTTTTTTTCTGCGAACCTGATTAAGAGAAAGACTAGCAGTCTGAATACCGGTGAGGTGGTTCTGCTATGGTGATTGGAACTCCACCCCACAAGGGAACCCTTCCTTCGGGAACAGAACACCTGCGATGATGCTGAGAGAAACACTTGCTAAAGGAATCAGGACTAATGGTTGCATGTGCTTTACCATCCTGCAGGGTCAGCCTGTTTTACACCCTCTCCATTGCACATGTGGAGCTCTTTTGGCCACGTGTAAATGTAGCTCATTGTTTATGGCTGCGTGGATTTTCATCAACTATGTGCTATACTTGTCTGCCCCCTACTGTCATGGTTTCCACATTTGGTGACACATAAGAACTACCTGGTTGCCCAGGACTCATCCCAAATCTTATAAGGCAAAGCATTTCTGTGGTCAGAGGAAAGCATCAGTAAAGTTGGAGTACCTAGATGACTCTGACATACAAGAGGGACCCCATGCCCTCACAGCCACTCTGAAAGGTTGTAGTTTATTAGGGTCACCCGATGTCCTAGTCTGCTTTCTATTCCTGTGATAAGCACCATGACCAAAAGCAACTTGGGGAGCAAAGGGTTTGTCTCAACGTACAGCTTACAGACCATCATGAAGGGAGCCAAGGCAGGAACCTGGAGGCAGGAACTGAAGCAGAGGCTGAGGTGATGCTGCCTCCCGGCTTGCTCTTCATGGCTTGCTCAGCCTGCTTTCTTATACCACCCTGGAACATCTAGCCAGGAGTAACACTAAGCACAGTGGGCTGGGATCTATCACTGACCAAGAAATACCCCCACAGGTTTGCCTACAGGGTGATCTGATGGAAGCATTCCTCAGTTAAAGTTCTCCCTCCCTCCCTCCCTCCCCCTGCTCTCCCTCCACCTGCTCCCCCTCCCTCTGCTAATGACCCTGGCTTGTGTGAAATTGACAGAAGACTGTAACAAGGATACCTGGAGAACTTTAAAAATACTGTTTCCCGAATAAAAGAGCATGAACCATATCGTATTTCTCTATCGGGTGTACCGAAACAGTCCCCCGACAAAACTCAAGCTGTGCGCTTGTGGTTTGTCGTTTTTCTGTTCTGCGCTGTGCTTGTTCCGCCGCAGCGGTCTGGCATCCGTCCCGCTGGCCAGGCGGGTAGACGCAGACCCAAGCGGCTTGCGGCGTGTGGGGGCCCGGGATCCGCGGTTCGGTGACTTTTCACGGAGCCGTCCACCCGCGGGCCTGAGAAATGTGTGACGAGCCGTGAAGAAGGCCCGGGAGTCCAGAATGAAGGAGACGACATCTGGTGGATCCGAACTCCAACCCGGACTCGAACTCCTTTATTCCAAGGCTTTTCCCCAAATAAATAACCTCTCCCCATAAGGGCGTGGCTTCTCCCCTCTAGCAGGGAAGCCTTAATTAGCATGGCAGGGGGAGTGTTCCTAAGCAAGGGACCCGCCCCAGTGCAGATAAACATGTTCCTTTAGCTTCTTGTGAAGCGAGCAAGTTATATTATTCTGGCTAGGGACCTTCCTGGGCTGGGAGAGCAGGAGTCTGCCAGCGTCTCATCCTTTGTCGACCTTTTCCAGGGAGCAGGGGCACTTGGCCTTGACTTCTACTGCTTTCCAGCCCCCAGGTCCCACAGTGGTTTACAGAATTCTGTATGTAGGTGAAACTTTGGTGAAATATTTCTAATGTGTCATCTTACTGCTGTCTAGGCAATCTTCCCTGAACCAAGATGGGTAGAGGGGAGGGCTTGCTACTGTTAGCAGTGCAATGCTCCCAGGGTTGTGATTCCTGCCACCCTGGATCCGTGCCCACTTCCTGCCAGATTCTGCCATCACGTGCGCCCCATGCCTCCCTCCACCAACACAGGAGGAAGAACAAGTTCCACCTCCAAGAGGCACTGGCAAGCCGATGCCGTCGGGCTGTGTGCTTGATTGTCTGGCCCTCCACTCCATCCCTGCTCACGCTGAGAAAGCAGACCACGCAAGAGAATTCCGCCTTGCTGGGCTTCACGTTCTAGCATAGGTGACACCCAACAAACAAAAACATACTTCACATGAACTATCAGAAAGTGGCAGGACTGCGAAAACAGAGCCAGATCAGCCCTCGGTGAAGCGGTGACACCGGGGGAGTCACTGGGTGTCTTAGTCACTGTCGCTGTGATGGAACGCCATGGCCAAGCCACAGCTCCACATCAGCGTTCACCATCAAAGGAAGCAGGGCAGGAACCTGGAGGCAGGAGCTCATTCAGAGGCCATCAAGAAGTGCTGCTTACCATCCTGCTCCCATGACCTACTTTCTTAAAAACACAGGACCACCAGCGCAGGGATGGCACCACCCACACGGTCTGGGTACTCCACTATCACCAATTAAGAAATTGCCTATAGGCTTGTCTACAGTCCACGGCTGTATTTTTTCAATTGAGGTTCCCTCATCTCAGATGACTTCAGCTTGTATCAAGTTGACATAAAACTCTCCAGCACGCTGGATTCTCTGCGCTGGCCCTGTCCTTGAAGGCTTGGTAGAAGCAGCCCACAGCTGCTCCAGGGGACCTCTTGGTCTGTCTAGTGTTTCTGGGATAGGGGATGTACTCTGGACTCTTGGAGCCTCGAAAGCTAATTCTGAAGGGACAGCTTCACACCTACACCCCTTTGAAGGTGCACAGGGTAGCTGTTGGAGTCCAGATTACCCAGACTATGAAAAGCTTCAGCTTGACAAGGGTCCTAAGCATCCACTGTCAGGAACTGGAACTCCCTAACTGCCTTGCCCCTTTCTTGTCTTCATTGTACGGTGACATATGTTCTCTCATCAATAAGATCTGTATAAGCCAATAGTAATAGCAAAATTAATCCCTGAGCTGACCACTGTGGGCTGGAATGAAACACAGCCATGCTTTTCAGAAGTAAATTGCAATAAAGCAACCCAGGTTTATTGCAAAGATTTAAGAAATATAAAACCCAGAAAATTCCCTTAAGTGTTAGCGGTCACGTAGAAACAGCCCCTCCCCACCACCTATCAGCAGGGATTCTTTCTTCCCCCCCCCCCGAAAAAAACCAGGCGCCACCTGGTCTCAAGGGGCTAGTCCAAGGACACATGGCGCGAACACCTGACCAACGAGGTTTAGGGACACAGAATTTGGGAACTCTGGACCAATCAGAACAGCACAAGCCCTGTGGTGAGGGGACCCTGATAAAAGCCCTGGACGGAAGTTTCTCTCTCTCTTGCCAAGCTCACCCTCCCGTGTCTCTCACCCACCGGCAGCGCCTGCCCCAAGCCACCGCGCGCACCAAGCCGGTTAATAAAAAAGCCTCGTGCAGTTTTTGCAGCTACCCAGACTGTCTCGTGCTTCTTTGGAGGTCCGCCCGGCTAAGAAATATTAAGCCTGCCAGTTAAGGGTCCCATAAAAGAGTGAGATACAGATTCTCACTCGTGGCTAGTTCCGATTGCTTTACCCTCCTTCATGGAAGCTGAGGACCCCATTCGCAGGGGCCAGAGCTGGACTCCAGGACCCCCGCAGGTAGCCCCGTCCACTGGAATACCTCTGAGCATCTAATCACTGACCAGTAAATGGAGAAAATCTTGCCCATCCTGTGTGACAGGAGCCATTCCTCTTCAGCCCACACAACCCAGTGCAGAGCAACCTGCCCAGTGCCCCTGCCCACACCTCCCAGGACCTGCCAGGGCCTCTTCAGAACCTTCATCATGCTATACATGGTGGGTATCTCTCTGAATGCCCCCTTCAGAGCCTTATCATGGCTTTCTATGGACATGAACCTGTAATTCTCCTATAAAGCTCTTCTGCAGGGTGTGCCGGCACACACCCTGAGTCCTGGCGCTAGGAGGCAGAGACAAGTCAGTCTCTGAGTTCAAGCCCAGGCTGGTCTATATAGTGAGTTCCGGGACAGCCAGGGCTACACGGAGAAACCCTGTCTCAAAATAAATAAGCAAAACTCTTCTGAAGGGCAATTCATCTGTTTTCTACAAATCTACATTTTCTTAGAGGTAATACTCTCCTTAGTCAGTCTCACTAAAACATTGCTGAGCGACTGTGCAGTTTTTACTCCTAACTTACAGGGTTTCTTTTAGTTTTATTTTATGTGTATGAATGTGTGTGTGTGTGTGTGCCCACATGTGTGCACGCGTGCGTGTGTCACCTGCGTGTCTGGATGCCCTGAAGGTCAGAGGGCTTCAGATCCCCTGGAACCGGAGTTAAGGATGGTTGTGAACTACCATGTGGGTTCTGGGAACCTAACCCAGGTTCTCTGCCAGAACCAGAAGTGCTCTTGTCAACCCCTGGTTGTTGCTGTTCTCCCAGCAGACCCGGAGCACAGCAGACGGTCCACCGAGACGGCTCAGGAAGCCATGCATCATTTTGAGACTCTGGAACTTGGATCCACTCCCTCAGCCACCCATCTGGGCTCCTTGTCAAGGCCGTGTCTTACTCTTCATGGTCTCCCTCCTGCACCAAGGGCTTTGTTGCTGTCCCGAGCTTCCCATCTGCAAGCTGAGAATTAGGGTGTCCTCGAGGGCGCCAGGACTCCACAGCTGAATGTCACCTCACTCTAATGGCTTGCTGTGTTTTCAGACAGTGCAGGTCATGCCTCATCCTTCACCGAGTAATCGCCGCGGACCCGCCAGAGACAATTACAGCTGCTGCCTTCTTGGACCAGCCGTCCTTCGGTGGCCACTAGGAGCACCACGTCCTGTGGCTCTGACTGGGACAGTGACTTCCCTGCTGTGTTCCACAGCGCAGTGAGCTAGCCTGCCTGAAAGAGTCTGTTTAAGAGGGTGTTTTGAAGCAAGGGCAACTTGGCAACTCAGGAGGCAAAGTCTATTACAGCTGCGGGGAGAACTATCCCCAGCTAAGCTGAAGTGTTACCGCTCTGAGAGAGAAGGTTCCGGGGTAGAAGTGTTACAGATCTGGGAGGAAAGGTATCCTGGCAACCAGAAGCCAAGAAACGACATGGTCACATGGTACAAGAAATCTCACAAGAGGTTTATTGGGAAACCACAGGAGGACGGCTGCCTCTGCTTGGGAGAGGAGCAACAGGGAACTGAACAGGGGCAGACTTTATATTGGATTTCTAGAGGAGGAGATGTCCAGGGAGAAATTTTCCAGGATGGGGACTGGGAAAAATTTAAGTCCTGAGCTTGGGCAAGCTCAGGGATTGGTGGGTTTCTGGAGGTGTGATTGATTGGGTTTTTGAGCTCAGGGATTGGTGGGTTTCTGGCTGTGTGACTGCTCAATGATTGGTGGGTTTTTCAAACCTCAGAAGTGAGCTCAAAGTTTTCAGCAAGCTCAAACATTTCGCCTTACGGTCTGGCCTTGAGATCTGCTCCTATTCCTTCCCGTTGCCTCCAATGGGTTCCTGCCTGCCATATGGCAGGCTGCTCAGATAGCCCCAGCACGAGGCACGGTGGCCCAGCAGGTAAGCTTCAACTGGTGGTGAATTGGGGTGGAATGCAGGGCAAGAGAAAACCTGGCAAGTTGGAAGGCAGGATAAATAGTAACCATAAGAGCTGTGGGGTGGGTACCGATGGCGTAACTGGCACCTTGTATCTTGTTGCCACGGCATTCCTTTACCCAAAGTAGAACCAGCTTCCTAGGGTTCCCACAGGGACTGGAGACCAGCGGCTCTCTGGGAAGCCTCTAGAGCACCTGACTAATGCGAGGCCCCAGCGGCCCCTGCAGCCCCTGCAGCCCATGCAGCCCAGTGGCCCCAGCGGCCCCAGCGGCCCCAGCGGCCCCAGCAGCCCCTGCAGCCCCTGCAGCCCCTGCAGCCCCTGCAGCCCCTGCAGCCCCTGAGCCCCGGCAGCCCCAGCAGGCCCAGCAGCCCCTGCAGCCCCTGAGCCCCGGCAGCCCCAGCAGGCCCAGCAGCCCCTGGAGCCCCTGAGCCCCGGCAGCCCCAGCCTGCCCAGCAGCCACAGGGCTTTGGAAGGCGCCTCTGAGAGAAGGCAGAAGCATTTGCCTCAAGTCCACCTCCTTGTTCCTTGGCTCCCCATTTTCTGGGTCCTTCAGATTAAACTCAGCCTGAAGATGTTTTTGGAGGTTTGGATTCAGTCACAGTACCTGAGCTCACCAGTAGTGAGCAAATAAACAACAAACACCCACCAGCAGCCAGGCAAGGGCTAGACTTCCGGTCCCACTGAAAGTGCCCGGCAGACCATTTAGGTTCTGGGATCATTGCGTGGAATTCCCAGTGGGCAATTTGGGGCCTCTGTATTCTCATATCTGGTCCTTCCATGGAGCTCTTGGGGAAACTGGAGAAGCTCTCTGTCCCGATGTGACATTCACCAAGCTGTTGCAGGGCCTCTCTCATCCCACTCTGTAATCCCAGATGTGTTCAGACAAATCAGCCAATGTGACAGCCTGTTCACATTCTTCTGGAACACACTATCTCCCTTCCAAAGGTTTTTGATTGACCTTCTTTCAACATCTTAGGGGTTTGCCAGACTTTGCCTCACTCAAGAAGATCCACCAAAGTCTCACCTAGCTGCTGCATGTGCAGAGCTAGCTGGCCCAACAGCTTCCAGGGGGCCTTCTGTCTCAGCCTCCCATCTCACCACGGGAGACTGGGGGTACAGGTAAACATACTGGGGGTAAACCTCCTCAGATGGGTTCATGGATTGGATGTTTTCTAGGAAGGAAGGCTCCAAGGCAAGAGAGGTTGATTCCCTAACCCCAATGCCTAACTGCAGAGTCTGTGCGCTAGCAGTTCACAGACTGAGACGAAAGTCTCTCCTGAAAGGCACCAAGGTTAGTATCTGTTAATATTCTTATTTTTAAGGATGCGGAAACTGAAGATTAGCTTTTAAAATCCAGTAATGATAGAGCCAAAACTCCAGTGCCAGCTACTGATCCCAAAGACTCCACCTATTTACACAGATTCCCTGCGGCAAGATGGTAATCTCTGTAGCTGGCATGCTGCCCTTCTCGGGTATAGGGATCTGCAGTCTGTCTGAACTTTTAAATATGGGTACAGTACACTTTGCTGGTGACTTGCTGGAGACATAGCTTAGCGGAAGAGTGTGTCCTTAGCATACGCAATGCTTGGGGTTCAGTCCTAGCATCCACCCTCTCTCTGTGCCCCTCTGTCTCTATCTGTCTACCACTCTCTTATAATGAGGAAAAGTAAATATTTTAAGAAAAATATAGTTAGGCATGTATTATGAATTAGTAAATAAAAAGGGCCTGGGGAAACTGCTCAGTGGGCAAAGCACCAGCTGCTTAAGGACTTGAAACTCGTGTAAACACAGGCAGAGCGGAGAGCCCATACTCACGTCATACGTCACAGCCACGTGATGAGACGGGGCAGAAGACCACCTGGGAGCTCCAGGCCAGCTAACCCGGCGCGTGCAGCAGCCACCTGAGACTATGGCAGATCTCCTTGTGTGAGGTGGAGTCTAATAAACAGACTAATAAACAGTGATGAAGGCAACTTTAAGACAACTGGTGATTGCAAAAGCAAAAGAATTTTATTAAACAGCAGGGGGAGGAGAGAGCGCCTGCGAGCCCAGCAAAGGTGCCGATAGCAGTCTCGAGAGCTGCCTACCGGAAGGGGTCTCAAAGGTGGCAACATTCTATCGCTTTTATTTGGGGGCTTAAAAGGGATTTGCAAAGGGATTCGGGGTGAGATGGAAGACCGTGAAGTCCACGATCTGCTGCCAGCATCTGTGGTCTTTCTAGGCATCAAAATGTCTTCAGATGCAATCTCCAAGTGGTTGTCACCAAGAAGCCAAGCTGTCAGCTCAACGGCAGAAACCTGCCGGGTTGCTGGGCTCCATCCTCAATGCCCAGCGAGGGTATAACAAACTCTTCACCTTATAGCAAGAGAGGATGAAATTGTCCCGGCATTCACATGCCATGCCATGCACGTGTGCGTGGGCACTCGGGCACACACACGCCCCACACACATACATAGCAATAAGTGAACAGTAATATTAAGACAAGAAAAAAATTTAAAGAGTAAATAATAAAAAGACCAATGTCTAATACACTGAGACCTAAAAATGCTGAGAGGTTCTTCTGGGAAACAAGAGCCTACAACACCATATGCAATTGCATTTAAAGCAAGAAAGAAATAAAACCCTTTGCAACACCAAGCTGTCAGCAGATGGACTTTGTATTTCTCCATGCAGACGCAACTCCGCCTTGTATCTGGGCTGCACGCTTACTCTGTCTTGAAACCTTGGGTCTTTTCTTCTGGGAGCAAGGTTGCAGACATTCTTTAGGTGCCAGCTCTGTGCTATTTCCCTTGCAAATCAGTCCTTGACTTCCTTAATCCAATTCAGATGCCCCTGGGAAGAAGCTGCACTTCCTCTTAAGCAGCTGCTTTGTTGCCACATTGAGACAGCTTTGAGGTGGCTGTTGTGGTTTCATTCAAGGACGTTTCCTTTGGACCGTATGACAGGGGAGTAAGCTGGGGAAACCTGACTGCGCTGAAATATCTGAATTAGATGTTGTATGGTTGTGTATATGCTCTTGTCTTGAAGACAATGTCCTGTAGACATGCTTTCTGTGCCTTGTGGGGAAAGGACGTTTCCTAAGGCTTTGCAGCTTGCTTCACTCTGTAAGACTTGCTTCCTGCACCTGTTCACACCTCTGTGCTAAAAATGATATAGCCCTGTAAAATCTTCACATGAACTGGCATTCATTTATCTTGGTGCAAATGAAGGATCCTTATCACCTTTGCAGCTTCTGCATTGGAACCCAGGGAAGACCTGGTTTCCTCAGCTTGGACACCCACTCAGTAGGTGACAAGTCAGCTGGCAGATTCTGCCAGGCGTTGGGTTCTATTCGTCTGTGTGAATAAGGCCTTTGTGTGAGTAGAATGGAGCTTTGGCTGAATGAAGGACCTAGAGGCAGAAGCAGAGAGAGAAATGTTAGGTGAGGCCCTTTGCTTAAGGCATTCAGGTTTTGCATTTTGGAGGATTATCTTTGCTCTTCATTAAAACCTATCATAGACATTAATATTTCCGTCTGCACCTGACACTGCCTGTTTATTCTTTTTTGGTCTCTGGGTTCCCTGCATAGAGAGAAGATGCCTGTCACAGTCTAATGACCTCTTTCAGAAGAAGTCGCTTAGCGAATTCCCCAAATGTCAGTTCACACAGAACGGCGGGACGAAAAGAATCATGTCCAGGGTGCTGGTTTTGAGTGTCACAGTCTGAGCCCAAGCGCCACCAAAGCACACTTTTCTCCTAGACCATGCATGTAACTATTTCCTTTTTGTCGCTGTTGCTATGGAGACCTGACTGCAATATGCCTGTTGCACTGGCTGAAGTTCCCCCAACGACACAGATGGCAAGACTGGCAAGACCATTAAAAGCACCCAGCTGCTCCCAGTTCGTCTGTGAGTTTCAGTCTGGTGTGGCATGGTGCGTGTTACCACGTCTGGTTTTTAATTGGTTGTATGTTTCCACTTTTTTCTGCCATACACTTACCTACTTTTCTCCTGAAAACAAGTTTCGGATTCCTTTTTAAAGATTTATTATTTATTGGTGTGTGTGTTCCCATGAGTGTGTGTTCATGCATGTCCCACATGAACATGTTTGTGTAAGTACATGTACTCGTAAGTAATCTCCTCCTTGTTTTCTGAGCCAGGGTCCCTGTAGATATGTAGACATGTATGAATTTCTCAGAGAATGAATGAAATATATTTTAAATGTAACAAAAATAAAAAAAGAGAAACAGGCTAATGGGTGGGGGAGATGCGTAGTGGGTAAAGGAGCTTGCCACTCGAGCGTGAAGACCTAAGTTCAGATTCCCATGTAAAATGCTGGATGTGTCCTTAAGCATCTGTAACCCCAGAGACAGAGCAAGGACGTGGAGAGACAAGGATACCCACAGGTTGTTGGCCATTCTAGCAGAAACCATGAGTTTCATACAAAAGGTGTGTTTATGCACGTCATTAAAGCGCAAAAGGCGTGCCATATCAGGTCCTATAGAAGAATGAACTACCGCGTTCATTTGTCATAACTTTCCCGTTGTTTGTCCTTCTTTTGTGGAGACTGGGGAGCCCTGGTGTGGGCTGGAGCTGGTCTACAACCCCCGCAGTAAAGGAAGGAACAAAAGAACCTGGAGGTAGGACCTGAAGCAGAGGCCATGGAGGAATGCTGCTTCCTGGGTTTCTCCTCATCACCTACCCAAGGGTGGTACATCCTCAGTGTCCTGGGCCCTCCCATATCAAACATAAATCCAGAAAATGCCCCATGGAGTTGTCTACAGGCTAATCTGATAAAGTCATTCTTTCAATTGAAGCTACCTTTTTCCTGATGATTCTCACTTGGGTCAAGTTGACAAAGATACTAATCAACACACTAGCCATCGGAAAGGCGCTTCCCAGTCAGTATCAACTTTGTTTCTCCACATCCTGAGACCAAAGTATGTTGTGTCTTCAGCAATAGAGTCTTACCATCACATTCTAGTGGGACACTAAGAGCGATGGTAGTAGCCTGTGCTGTTTGGAGGAACGTGGCACCCTGATCAACAGCTTGAGAGGCGGTACCCCAACCTGGCGCTAGACCATTTCTCAGTTGCGTTTGTTAAATTATTAAAGCATGAGTTCTTCATATATTCTAAATGTTCAAATCATCAGTCAGCGAAGCGATTCATGTGTTTTCCCTCAGTTTGAAGCTTGCTTTACATTCTAATGATAGCTTGTTTTAGTTTGCTATCTGAGCCGCTGATAGCACAACTACTGAACCTAAGTGAGGCTAGAAATGTATTTTTCAGAGTTCTGGAACCTGTGAACTGCAAGTTCCTGATGCCAGCATGCTTGTGCGTCTGAAGGGTCCAGTCTCCAAGGTGGGGCCTCACTCTGTTCCTCTGTGGAAGAGTGCTGTGTCCTTACAGAGAAGGGCCCAAGACCCCAGCTCCATCAACGAGCCTTTATAACACCCGTAATCCATCTACAGGGATGGCTTCTTCACGACCCAAAGAACCCCCGGAGCACCCCACCTCCCAACACTGTTGTGTTTAGGGTTAGTTTTCAACATGAGTTCTAACTGTACACAACAGGGTACAGAATGGCAAAATTTTTAGTTCGAGTAAAGCCTGGCTTATTTATTCTCTGTCCTGGTTAGATTTTTGTCAACTTGACACGAACCAGAGTTGCCCGGGAAGAGGGAATCTCGATTAGGAAACTGCCTCCATCAGATTGGCCTGTGGGTGAGTCTGTGGGGCATTTTCTTGGTTAGTTCTCAATGTGGGAGGACACAGCCTGCTGTGTGTGGTGCCACCCCTGGGCAGGTTGGCCTCAGGTGTATACAAAGGCAAGCTGAGTGGGGCATAAACCGCAGTAAGCAGTTTTCCTCCACGGCCTCTGCTTCAGTTCCTGCCTTGAGCTCCTGGCCTGACTTCCTTCATGATGAACCGTGAGCTACGAGCTCACGTAAACTGTTTCCTTCCCGACGGCTTTGGTCATGGTGCTCATCACAACAACAGGAAGACAATCAGGGCATTTTCTCAAATGCATTTGGAGTCCTCTGAGAACATTTAGTGTGCCCCAAGGTCATGAGAATCTTTTTTCCCTTTTCTTCTGTAGCCTTGTTTATTGAAAAAAAAACAACTGTCCTTCCCTGTTGGATTTTATTTTGTTTTATTGTAGTGCAATTGTAGTTGAACCCAGGGCCTTCACATGTTAAGCAAGTGCTCTGCACAGAGCTACATTCTCACTCCCCAGTCAGTCTCCGGTACAAATGACTTGACCGTAAATATGAAGATTTATTTTGAACTCTGGATTCTGCCCCATGCATTCATATGCCCACCCCTAGGCAGCTGTCTCCCTCCATTACTCAGTTTCTGAAGCTTACTGGGGAGTCTGTAGTTAAAGGGCATGGGACTTAAACTTTAAAGTTCTCAAAATAGGTTTGGGAACTAGATGTTTAGTGTTTTCTCATATATTTGAGGAATTAGTTTATTAATTAAAAAAAAAAAACTGTTGCGGTTTTGATAGAGATTTGCCGCTGACTGGTGAGAGCTGCCATCTTGCAATATTAAGTCTTTTAGACATTCACTATCTCTAGTTGGACTCTTTAATATTTATTTATTTGTTATTTTGGTTTTTTTGAGACAGAGTTTCTCTGTGTAGCCCTGGCCATCCTGGAACTCACTCTGTAGACCAGGCTCGCCTCGAACTCACAGAGATCCGCCTGCCTCTGCCTCCCAAGCACTGGGATTAAAGGTGTGCGCCACCACCACCTGGCTTACCTTTTTATTTTCAAATATCATTTTTTGTGTATTGGTGTTTTGGCTGCATGTATGTCTGTGTGCCACATGCATGCCTGATCCCCTTAGAGAACAGAAAAAAGTATCCCCTGGAACTGGAGTTACAGACAGCGTGAGCCACCATGTGGATGCTGGGAATCACACCCAGGTCCTCTGCAAGAGCAGCCAGTGCTCTTGACTGCTGGACCATCTCTCCAACCCTTCTGGTAGGGCTCTTTAATTTCCCTGAATAAGCACTTCAACACCAGTGAGAATGGGAGAGAGGAGACATCACATGTGGGCTGAAGCCACGATAGTTTCTGAAACGCTCCAGTGCCAAGTCCGGTCTGCATTCTCACTCTCATGCTCTAAAACCACAAGGGGGCGAGCAAGCAAGCAAGTAGTGCTTTTTCCAGAAGCATGCATGGCAGTTAGCCTTTTGCCTTTCAAAGACATGTGTTACAGTTGACTATGTAAGCTTTTGTGATCAGGATGCTAAGGACAAAGACTACCTTGGGGCTGGGCTTTTCAATCGCCTAGACCCCTGTCCAGGTCATTCTGTTCCAGGTTGTGAAGTGAAGCTTGGCAAAGCAGTGGTTCAATAGGTCACTAAACAAATCAATCAGCATCTCGTAGCTGGTCTGTTCTGTCGCATTCTACTTCATCTTCAGTGGTGCATGCCATGGGAAGCCAGAGACAGAGGCCCCTCCGCTCACAGCCCAGCATCTGTCATCATTTGTTTTCTGGACGATAGTCATTCTGGCTGGGATAACATGAGATCCTGAAGCACTTTTAATCTGTATTCCATTGATGGCTAAGAATGTTGAACATTTTCTAAGGTATTTATGGTCCATTTGTATTTCTCCTTTTGAGAACTGTCTAATTAATCAGTCCATTTATTGACTGGGTGATTTGGTTTCTTTTGATTAATTTTTGTATTTCTTTATATGTTCTAGATAAAAACCCTCTCCGATGCGTAACCGGCAAAGGTTTTCTCATATCCTGGAGGCTCTCTGAGTGCTTTTGGGATTGTTGTCTTATCTGTGCAAAAGCCTTTTAATTTCATATGATCCAATTTCCTGTGCATTAAGGGCCCCTATCAGGAAATCCGCACCCGTGTCTGTACCTGGAAGTATTTTATCTGTATTGTCCTGTAGTAGTTTCTAAGTTCTAGGTCTTAAAATCTTTGGTCCACTTTGAATGGTTTTGTGTGTGTAGGCATGGTGATGCAAGAGATGATTTCAGCTCTTTGTGACCAGTAAGGATTGATTTGTGGCTTAGAATGTGATTTATTTTAGAGCAGCTTCCAATAGTCTTCTGAGAAAAATAAAATGTGTTTTCTGTTTTCACTGTGGAATACTCTTTTCATATCTCTTCAATCCAACTGTAGTCTAACACTGAGACTTCTTTACTGATTTGTAGTCTGGGTGATTATCTAGAGGTCAGAGTGGGTCACACCAAGATCTGTCTGACCTTCCGGCCCAGTGTTGTTTGTTGAAAAACCCAAACTTTTGGTACAAATATATTGATAGCTGTTGCGTCTTCTCTGTATTACCATCCCTATTTTATGTGTGTGGGTACTTTGCCTTCATGTGCGTCTGCACCATGTGCGTGCCTTGCGCCTGGAGAGCTAAGAAGAAGGCACTGGATCCTCTGCGACTGGAGCTGCAGACAGTTCTGAATTACCATGTGGGTGCTGAGAACTGAACCCAGGTCCTCTGCAGGAGCAGTCAGGGTTTTTAGCTGCTGAGCCATCTCTCCGGCCCCTGCTACGTCCTCTCAATGGATCATTCTCCTTGTTAATATATAGTGGCCTTTGTCTCTTCTGACTAATTTCGACTTGAAGTCTATTTTTCTAGATGTCAGAAGAACAAAGCCAGCTTGTTTTCAGTTTCTATTCATTTACTAGATTCGTTTCCATTTGTTGACTCCCCATCTATGGGCATCTTTATCTGTAAAGATGTGTTTCTTGGTGACAACAGACAACTGGTAGCCAGCACTCTTTCTGGGTTTGTCGTCTGTGGGGTGTGCAATTTCCTCTCAGGAGCAGCTCACCTCTGAGACAAGCTATACATGGAGCTTTTCTCATGTGGAAACTACCTGTGATGTCTTCCTCCAGTGGGGAAAAAACAAATGTCCCCAGCAAACGACATTAGATAACTGGATGTCTATATGCAAAAGAAGTCAGCTGTGTCCTCAGCTCACACCATGTACAAGGCTCATCTCGAAATCCTTCACTGGCATCAGGTAATTCCTAGCACCCATGTTGTGTGGTGCACAACTGCGCGTGACTCCAGCTCCAGGGGATCTGACCCCTCTGGCCTCTGTGGGCACCTGGTCTCCTATGCACAGATACACACACACACACACACACACACACACACACACACACACAATGCGATTTCATCTCACACTAACGAGGCTGACTATACCAAGAAAAAAATAAAAGGGAAATATGGTGGAAGAGGCAGAAAAATCAAAGTCAAAACCAGCCTAGGTGGCATGAGACCAGGTCTTAGAAGCAAAAGGAAGGATGAAGGAAGGGGGGCGGGGAGTAAAGCGCTCTGCACGCCAGTCATACTGATGGAGAGGTCTGAGTGGCCATGAGCACCTGGGAAAGGGGACGGCATCACCTGGGACTGGCGACAGCAACAGCAGAGGGCTGTTGGAGGCTGGGCGTGGGACAGCCTCTCTTCTAGGCCTCTTCTTCGTCCCAGCCTTCTGAGAAACTGGGTAGGTGGAGACGGTGGACGGGATGTGCAGTGGAGGCTGGGGCAATGGAGGGTCAACACCCTAAGGGTCTATCTGAACTCCCTGTAAGTGGCAAGCAGTCCAGACTATGGCCTGCTGCTCTCTGTGGTTCAAAGCTGGTGTTTTCTCACTGGGTCCCTCAGTTCTCAATGGTAGGGCTCCACCTTGTGGTCTCAAGTCCTTAACCGAACCCACTGACTAGCTAAAAAACAGGAGACTCGCCAGCCAGCCAGCCAGCCAGCCAGCCAGCCAGCCAGCCAGCCAGCCGCACCTTCCTCTCTGGCAGTGAGAGATGGGTTTACTTCACTGCTAAACTGTATGTCTGCAGCATCCCAGCCGTGCCTGTCAGTCAGGCTCTGCTTGATGAAGCTGCAGTAACAAACAGACCACTCGGCGCCAGAGGCATAAGGAACCAGAGGCCTTCTGCAACAGGAAGGCTGTGAGGATGGGTAGGGCAGCTTCTTGTGTCATGGGCCAGGCGCAGCTTCAACAGGCTTCTCTTGACATCACCATCCCAGGCTCCTGGAAGAAAGCAGGGAAATGCTTTTCCACCACCAGCCACAACTCAGCCTTCCAGCTCTGCTCCTGACTACCCCGTTGCTCCTCTGTGACCCCAGTGACCTCGTCTTCCTCTTCCCTGCCTGTGGAGCTCTCTGCCACAGCTGCCCCCTCCTCAAGAATGCTTCCTCACACCCTCACCTGGGAACTTCATACAGGAATTCAAGAAACAACTAAAAGCTATCTCCTCTCCCCCAAAACATTTCTTACTAACTCTAGGATTATTTTCTATTTAATTTTTTGTGACACTCATTTTCTGGGTAGGAATGAGGGTAGGCGTATATACCCGAGGAACTTGCACCCGTATTTCTCCTTCCGCTGTGTGTGTTCCAGGGAATGGAACTCAAGTTGCCAGGCTCGGAAACGAGTGCCTTAATGTATTGAGGCATCTTGCCAGCCTCAAGCTTACTTCTTTTTAAAAAACTTATGTCCGTTATTTTATGAGATTATAATATAATTACATCATTTCCCCTGTCCCTTTCCTCCCTCCAAATCCTCCTATATGTGCCTCCTAACCCTCTTTCAAATTCATTTTTCACTAAGTGTTGTTACAAACATATGCATATCGATATGCATTCCTAAATATATCAATATACCCTGCACCATATATATAATGTACTTGCATGTATGTTTCCAGGGCTGACCATCTGGTATTGGATAACCTATCCTGTGCTCTTCCCTGGGGAAGAATATTTGTCCTGCTCAGCATCCCTTAGCTGCCTGTGGTTATCTGTGTAGCGTTGAGGCCTCCTGGGATTTCCCTGTCCATTTTAGCACGTCTATTGCTGTTGTCCCTGAGCAGCTCGTGTGTAAGCCGTCCTGTTGCTGAGACGTCATGGGTGCAGCTTCTGGCTAGGAGACTCGATCTCACAGCAAACTCCTGACCCTCTCACAGTCTCTCCACCCCTTCTTCTGCAACGTTCCCTGAGCCTTAGGTGTGGGGGTTCTTCTGTAGGTGTGTTTATTGGAACTGAGCTCCACAACTCTGCATTTGGATTGGTTGTAGAAGCTTCCTTTATGAGGGGTGAGGAATATAATTAGCTGTAGGTATAAGAACAGATATTTAGAATACAGTTAGGGATTATGCTGGTTTAGCAAAGTGATGGTTTGTAGGTTCTCCTCCAAATATTCATGACTTCACTAGCCTGGCTAGGTTTCCAGTACCAGACATGACTTCCCTCTTGTTGAGTGGGTCTTATGTCCAGTTAGAGCTGTTGGTTACCACCAAGGTGTGTGCCACTACTGCACCCTTAGGGATGTCATGCCCAAGCCCACATCTGTAACCTAAATAAACAGCTCCACCTTTGACTTCTTTTTGCTCTCATTGGGCCCCTCTCGGTGTTTAGGTTAAGCTCTACATCTTTTGAGATGTAAATGTTCTACCTTGTTTCAATTAAGGAAACATTCTGGCCTTGCAAAATTTTTTAAATGTAATTTATTCCTGAATTAGCTTGCAAAGTGTCAGACTTTCTTATGACATTTTCTTTTATTCCTAGTGTTGGTTGATCTCCCTTCCCATCCTTCTTCCTCTCTCCCCATGCCATTTATCTCCTTCCATCCCCACTACGCTCTCTTCCACTTTCATATCCCATAAGAAGGTTCTATGGCTTTCTCCACTCCTCTCCCTTTAATGCCTCTTTTTATCCTCTCACGACCTCTTTCTGGTTTCTTGGCCTCTACACATACTCACTCCCACATACCCACATACATACATACATCACACATATATACATATGTGGGACTGTCCCGGAGCTGAGGTGAGGTAGAGGGACTTGGAACTCTGGAATTCTCATTTCTGAGAGCAGCTGTTCCTTCACCGCTGCTCTGACAGACCACAAGCTCTGCTGCCTGCTCTCACAGCAAGGCGCCACCCCCTCAAAGGCATGGGACTTGGCAGAATTGTTTATCTGGAGCTGTTACTAAATTCTCTCTATATGACCACATAAGGTCTCTCCCTCTGGTCCCTGGGAAATACCTAGGTCCAGGCTGCTGTGAGCCCCAACATGCAAATGGAGCTGTCGGACCTGTACTGTCCTAACCAATGAGTTTCCCTTCACGTCCCTGGATACCAGGGACCCTTCCTTTCACTATATAAATGACCCTGTTCTCCCAATAAATTTAGTCACGCCCAGCTGCCCAGGAATTCTGTACTTTCCAGCCAGCTCACAGTTTCTCCAATCAAGGACCGGATGGATCTGCTGTAGAGCCACGCCACATGGCTTCCCTCCCTGAGTGCCACTGCAGTCCGGCAGAGCTACACTTCAGAAATGGGAAGCCTCTGTGGATTCAAAGGCCCCACACACACATATACACATACATATACCTATATACATATATTAGAAGCTAGGATCCGCCATGAGAGTGAGTACATAGTACTTATCTCTCTGAGCCTGGTTTACCTCACTTAGGATAATATTTTCAAATTCCATCCATTTTCTTACAAATTTCATACTTTCCTTTATAACTGAATAAAATTCAATTGTGTGTATGTGTTAGGTACACCAATTTTAAGGAAAGGACACATCTCAATTGCTCCTTCTCAGGATTCAAAATTCTTAGGGCTGGAGAGATGGCCAGTGGTTAGAGCACTCACTGCTCAGGCAGAAGACCCAGGTTTGGTTCCCTGCACCCTCATGGTGATTCACAGTAGCCTGCACCTCCAGTTCCAGGAGATATGACACATGCTTGTGGCCTCCAAAGGCACCAGGTGTCACATAGTGCTCATAAATGCAAGCAAGAGACTCATCCATATAAATATTTTTAAATAAAAATGATTTAAAATACCTTATATGAAAGGAAGGAGGGAGGAGGTATCAGAGTTTGTGGAAGGCTACTGAAGAAAAGCTGCCTTCTCCTAGGTAAAATAGTATGTGAGTTTTACCTCTGACTGTGGGTAGAAAAATGACTTTCTAAACTGTCCAAAGCATTGCAAACTATTATCCCCTCCTTAAAAGTTAATCTAAATGGGCCTGGCAACCAACCTGCCAGTGCCCTGAAGATGTATTAAGAAGCTAGGGGCACTGAGTGTCCACTTAATGGGGTAATGCACTTGCATACCTCGGTGTCCCCATCAAGGCAGGTGCTCGCAGATCTTCACTGATGAGCCTTCTTAGTTTCAGGAGTTGTAACTCAAAAGCATAACTTCCCTTTTCCCCTTTCTACCTAGTCTTTGGATACCAGCCAAAATCCTGAGCACGCTTGCCCCGATGCTCGCGTGCGCTCACACGTGCCGACCTCTACTGCTAAGCCTGCCTTTTTTTTTTAATTTGGCACTGACTTCCCTCCTCACAGCAATTGACAAGTTCTATAACTTATCTGCCCTTCAGTTTTTCTCCCTACTTCTAATAGAATTATCCTCAAGCTTCCTTCTGAGTCTGTGTATAAATGGTTTTTATCAATGAGAGCAAGACCTGCAAAAAAATGGGGAGGAGATGCTTCTTCCCTGGCAATAGATGTGCCCCATTTTCCTTGTCTGGTCATTTGTTGATGGGCATCCAGGCTGATTCCATTTCTTGGCTGTTGTGAGTAGAGAAGCAATGAACATGAACAAATTGTGTGTGGTAGTGTGTGCAGCTCTCTGGGTGTGTCTCAGGAGCGGTGTCTTAGTTACGTTCCCATTACTGTAAATCAAGTTGGAAAAGGAAGGGTTTCTTTTGGCTCACAGTTTGAGAATATAATTTGTCCTGGTAGGACAGTCATGGAGGGAGCGTGAAACAGCTAAACACATCGCATCTGCCCTTAGGAAGCAGGGAGAGGTGAGTGTTGTGTTCTACGTCAATCTGGTCTCCCACCTATGGAAAAATACCACCATACTTAGAGTGCATCTTACACCTCAATTAACCTAATCTGGAAACTCCCTCACAGAAATGTCCTGAGATTTGTTGTCCTGCTGGTTCTAAACCCCATTAAGTTGATGGTTAAGAGAACAATTCCTAAGTAGAATGGCTGGTTAGTATGGTGGCTCTATTTTAGCTTTGTTAGACACCTTCATGATGCTTTCCAGCATAGCTACACAAGTTTACACTCTCATCAGCTGTGGGTAAGTGTTCCTCGATGGCTTGGTTTCCTTTCTGCTGCTGTGATAAACACCTGACAAGAGCAGCTTAAGGAAGAAAGGGTTTATTCTGACTCACAGTTCCAGGGGACAGAGTCCACCATGAAGAGGAACACTTGACAAAAGCAGGGAAGCCACAGTGGCAAGATCAAAAGGCTGGCAGTAACAGAATTCTTGTAGAATTACTTTGTCATGCATGAGTTCATTGAACAAAAGAGATATTCCAAGATGCTAGCCTGAATGGCTATGGCAGAGGGCATCAGCCTTGGAGGACTGCGCTTCAGTGGACTGACTCCCCGCACTCATACACACACAATTCCAGGGATTTTATTAAAGAAACGTACTACCCCATTGACACAAAGGCCTTATTTGCATAATCAACAGAGCCCTATAGCTAAGCAACCCCCAACTTCCAGCCAGTCAACCTTGGTGCCAGCATAGCCAAGTAAGTCAAGGTTGAAAGCATGGTGTTCTGCCATCCCATTGCTGGAAGCTGTGGGAGAGAGCCACAAAAGTCCCTTCATTAACAATATCATAAACAAATGCTTTTAACATGAAAATTCTAGGGGCAGGGTGTTTCAAACATCAATTGCTTTTGCTTTTGCTAACAGGCAGGCTACATTCTCAGGAAGCAGATATTAACAGGTTGCTGGAACTATAGGTTTACTCAAGATAGAAAATGCAGAGGGAAGCAGTGTCATACATGCTTCAGGAAGCAGACCTTCACACATACAGAAAACAGTCTTTCACACATTTCAGTGTCTTATCCCTACAATATCTGCTGCACTCAAGAAGCAGAGAGTAAACAGGAAGTAGGGCCAGGCTATACTCAAGGCCTGCCCCCAGTGGCTCACTTCCAGAAGTGAGGGTCCTCCCTCAACATATCCAGCTAGGGACTAAGAGTTCAAACACATGAGCCTATGTGGGACATTTCACATTCAAACAACATTCTACCCCTAAACCCCATAGGCCACAATTATCTCTTAATGTAAAATGTCCAACTTCAGAAGTTCCCATGACCTTTAAACAGTCTCAACAAAAGTCCAAAGTCTCAAACTATGACTCCTGTAAAAAATATTTTGTTACATACTTCCAACATATGGCATAGTATGGGCATTTCAGAGCGGAAGAATGAGGACACAGTGAGGAACGACTGAACCCAAGCAAGACCGACACCAAGGAAAGCAAACACAGAACCTTCAGCCCATGTCTGGCATCTGGAACTAATGATAAATCATCTCAGCTCCAAAGTGTTCCTGCCCCCGTAGCTCAGCTGCCTGGGGCACAAATGCCCTCTCTTTTGGGCTGGCTTCCCGCCATGTATGCGCATTTCTTCAGTGACATCCCATGGCTCTTGCAGAGGACCCAGGTTCAATTCCAAACACTCACATGGAGGCCCACTTCTAGCAACTCCAGTACAGGGGATCTGATGCCTGTTTCTGGTCTCTGCAGGCACCAGGCAGACACACGATGCACGTAAATACATGCAGGCAAAACACTCATGAAATAAAATCCCAAAATAAAAAGCTAAAGTAAAAAACCATCAAAATCCTCCCACTGTCTAGCAATCAGATCCTCACTGTTTGGACTACACTCAGTGATTTGAAGTGCTTTAATAAACAGTTACCCCTAAGAACCCCAATGCCTCACCTCAAATGACCCAAGTAACGTCCCTTAATTATTACAAAAGGACTCCATTATCCCATGGGAAAAAACAATTCTACTCATATCTGTGTCTCTCTCTCTGTGTCTGTTTCTCCTCTCTTTCCTTCCCCTCCTCCTTCTGCTTCATTTCCCTCCCTCTGAATTTGTCTGTTGAGGTTTTTGTCTGTTCCACAGCATAAATTCTTTGTTTGCTTTTGAAATGGGAGTCTCACAATATAGCTCTGGCCATCCTGAAACTCACAGAAACCTGCCTGCCTCTGCCTCCCAAGTGCTGGGCTTAAAGTCACGTGGTACCACACCCAGCTCCATAGCATATATCCTTTATTAAAACTTTATATATAATTGTATACCTAATGGTGAGCCCTTGAGCCCCATTTGATAGCTAGGAGCCCACGCTCACACTGGTTAAACTCAGATCACAAAACAAGATGAAAAGACCTCGGGATTTGTAGACAGGGGTGTTGAGGAGGGAGATGTAACAGGGAGGACAATCAGAACGCACTGTATGTATGTAGGAAAGTGTCGAAGAACACAGTTCATTAATCATGTTAATCAATGCCATTCTACAAATACGTTTACCGCCATGCCTTGTGCTCAAGTGTTACCAGCGTAACAGAAACATAAGTGGCATGTCCAGGCAAGTAGAGTCTTCCTGTGCTCAAAAGGAAATCATATTGTATAACCTAAACAAGTCCAACCTATGCCAAACGGTGAAAAAAAAAACAAACCACGAGATACGTGAGGATAAAACAGCACACAATCACAACCCCCATATTCAGACATGCCCCTCAAAGCACCCCAAGCCTGTTGCAGCTGCATTCAGACCCCTTTGCTGACCCCACCTGCTTTCTGACTTCTCAGAAAGTGTGATGTCCACTCCTGTCCATCTCCACTCTCCTAGAACCTTCTGGGGCATTGGCTTCCTGCAGGGTCTTCAAGGGCATACTCTCTCCCTCACTGCCAATAATCCGTCCTCAAGTTCCCTTCCGCCTCTATCTATGTGCAGAAGACACTGTGCCCATGCCCAGCCACACTCCCACATTTCTGGAGGAAGCCTGCCCCAGCTTGGCCTTGAAACTCACTGGGCAGTGATGCTGTTGTCCTCCGCACTCTGAGAATGCTGGGAGCACTGCTTGGGGCAACCAAGACTAGAAAGGGAACAAAACTGTCACCTCAAAAGTGGCCTCAGCCCTGAACATGTGACCCCTTAAGCTGCCCAACCCCCCGTTCTGTAACAGGCTGCTACCATGCTTGTTTACCCTCTAGCTCAGAAAAGAAAGAAGAAAGAACTATTCACCACCCATGTTGATGGCCTGAACTTGGGAGAGCAGGCGCTGATAGTGAGCTGGACTCACGTCTCAATGCAACATCCCTGAACCTGATTCCCTCCCGGGCTCTCCAGGCCTCAACCAATATACACTCTGAGCAAAGTTCTCAGAAGTCTGAGCTGCATGCAATCACAAGGACAAGCTGCACATGGCAGAATTACGTTTTTCATAGCAGCACGTAAACAAATCTTAGACACCAATAATGAATAGTCTGAATCAAACTCACTCTCATCCACTACCCCTGGGATTGGCACGAAAACATATTCCAAAAAACATTTGGTTTTTGCCAAAAACCAAGATCGCAAAACTCCTTCAAAATGTCTCGCTACAGTTTTTCTTACCAGCCTGGTGCTTTAAGGCCCAGGGCTTCGACTCCCCTTTGTTTCTCCTAAGCTTCACCTGCTTGTTTTCTGTCCACTTTTACTTAAAACCTTTGCCATTGCATTTTAATAAACGTTTAGAAACAGCCCATGCTGTTTTGAATCTGTACTGTAATCACCTTCGGTTGAGAATTTACCTGAAAGTTATTTACATTTGATTACATTTCCAAAAGACATTGGACACTACAGGAAGACTCTATTAGATTCTAATGGGAGCTATATCATAGAGCAGTCAGCGGAGACATGGGGGCGGAGGACAGACAGCAGCGCAGGGTTGCCATCAGTGGGATCCCTCATCTCCTCTTTCTCTGCTTTGGCTATGCTAATCATTGACTGCCCTGATTGCACCTCCCAGCGGGCACACTCTATTGAAAGTCTGTGCCGGCGCCATGCTGCCTTCAGGTCTAAAGTAGAGCCTCATCACACAAAGACTTCTGGGAGAAGTGTGTACCGAAGTAATCTTGGCTTGAGCACTCTGTTGACTCAGACAGCAGGTGGAAATCTACTTCTGCCCTTAGACCCACCTGAATATGTATATGGGTAAGGGCTCTACAGTTTAAAGAGCTGCCACAATGCCAGGCAGTGTGTCTGCTCCCATGGACGACCTGTGCACTGTGCCACCTTCATGCCTGCCCCTCCAGGTTAGCCTCTGACGGCTCAGCCGCTGTGGTGGTGCCTTCTCTCCGCCCTGCAGCGGGCTTGTCTGAGGGATACACTTCTGCATCTTATGCTGCTCCTGGGCACACAGATCACCTAAAAGTGGCATTTGGGATTTCTTTGATTCCAGACACCCTCAAGATTTCAAGGTGAAAATTTGTGAGTTGCACATCAGCTATGCAATCTCCTTAGAGTTGTTCTCTGTCGATGCACCGTTAGGGAATATGTGACATAATTATAGGTCCCCAAAGTCACTACCCCTGGAGCCAAGTGCGAAGCAAGCAGCACTGATCAGCTCACCTGCTGTTGTGGGGACACCGACTCTCTGTGTGTTGATGAGTCACTGTAACTGGCATGTTGATGAATCCCTGTGATTGGTGAGCGTTGGTAGGTCAGTCGCTGTGATTGGTGAGTGTCAACAAGTGAGTCACTGGGATTGGCTGAGGGCATTGTAACCAGGGATTGGCTGCTCAGTTCAGAGTGTGGTTGGTTGCACATAACACAGCCTCTGTGTACTGCTTGAGAGTGATAGCACCCTCTGCTAGCACAAGGCTTCAGAGTGCTCCTGCAGGGCTGTCATCAGAGATGCATGGACTCTATTTTCCATGAACAATGGCTTGGCAGAGCAAAGATAACAACCTGTTTGTTATCTCAAGCATCTATTTAGATCTGGGTATGATGGCACACGCCTTTAATCTTGTCACTGCGGAGGCAGAGGCAATAGATCTCTATGAGTTCAAGGCCAACAATGGTCTACATGGTTCCAGGATAGTCAGGGTTACATAGAGAGAGAAACCTTGTCTCTAAATAAATAAACAAAGCAAATAAACAATCAATTACCTGTTTTTTAGGGTGCTGTGCTACAAACCTCATTTGGAGTACAGATGCACACGCATCACACAAGCAGAGATTAGCCTGTGTCTCTTTGGATATGAGATGTGTGGAACAAGCATCATTCCTCAGTGCTGATCCTCTTTATCTGGAGAGAGGACCCCATTTCCTGTGCCTGCTCCAGACCATCTTTGAGGCGTCCTCCCTCGCTCCTTCCTGCTCCTCCATTTGATTTATCCATGTTTGACTGTGTATCACATCTATGCAGTTCCTGTGGAGGCCAGAAGGGGGCGTCAGATCCTCTAGGACTGGAGTTACAGGCTGCTGTGAGCCACCAATGTGAGTGCTGAGAACCCAGGTCCTTTGTAAGAGCAGCAAGGCCTCTGAACAGCTGAGACGGCTCTCCAAGCCACCCACTTCTTTTTAACTTTTAAGACACAGCCCTTTATCCCACCACACAGCAGGCTGAGGCAGGGGATCAAGAGTTCCAGGCTGGCTTGGGCTACATAGCAAGACATTAAATTTAAAAACTATATAGGTTTTTAAAGTATTGGCTCAACTTAAAACATCAAGTGCATTCAACTGTTTCTCAAACCCAGATGGTATAAATAGCACTGCGGGAGACTCGGGACTTGAAGATGTTGTGGTCTCTCTCGAGGCCTTTGTAATAGCCAGCCAGTCAAGAGTGAGACACCCGTTCAGCAGTCACCCAGCAGGATAATCTTGCCTGATCTCACCGTCAGCTGCCCCCAGTCCCCTCACTTTTCCCTGGGCTCTGGGCTACTGCTGCCATCCTTTCTTATACCTGCCTGCTTCACAGCCTGTCCTCAACCTATCCTTCTCCAGGGCGCGTCTGTGGCTCTTGCTGCCACAGCACACACTGCTGTGAAACCACAGAGCTCACGCCTCGTGAGGGACTCTGCCACCTAAGTACATGTTAAATGCAAAGTGATGGTGGACAGAGTACTCAGAGTGGCAGGGGGACAGCTGGCACATTGACAGGGAGACTCTGCAGATAAGAAGTAGGAGCCAGATGAAAGAGGGCTGTGGGAGGGAGAGGCATGGTGGACAGACGTGGCTGAAGCAGGCTCTGGGAGGCCAGAAAGCATCTTCACCATAGGGTCCCTTCCTGTATTGCCACTTCAAAATCAGCCACGGCAAGTCTGTTGGTCTGGAGTGCATTCTTATCTCTTCCCTGCTGGGAAGATTTAATTGTGAGATTAATTGTTTAAGCTGGAGAGGCTTTTAAGGGCTTGGAACTGTAGAAAGAGAGTATGAACTTTCATTTCACTTTTAAACTTACAAATTCTACCTGGTAGATTATGTGCTGTGTAATTGCTGCATACAGTGCAGGCTCGCACGCCCTCCATTTTGACAGCGCACCAGGACGGCAGTGCCCATGGTGGCTGGGGTGTTTTGGCATGCTGTCTGCCACAACCCTGTTAGACAGGCATCGGCTTCTGGGCACTCTCGGAGGCTTACAGGCCAGTCTGTTTGCCTTCCTGGACATTGCTTCCACTTGCGTAGGGGACCAAAATCTTATGCAAATAAAAATAGCCAGGGCTGCCAGTGGTCCTAGAAATCTTAGAAGATCCTATGAGAGGAAAATTCCTAAATTTGGAACGAATTTCAAACTCTTGAGAATCAGTAAGCTAGCAGGCAAATAGATAGAGGCCGGGGTTGGAAAACATTGACGACCAGGAGAGCGGGGCTCAGGGAACTCAGTTTAATTTTTAGTATTTCCAGTGGAATCAGGCCGTGAGCCTCACATGCCAAGGGTCTTGTAAATTTCATGAACTTCTCTCTTTCCCAGAGGGAGTATTTCCTTTGGTGGGGGTACACAAGAACCGTGGTACACAGTGGTACACTGTGATACACATCCCAAACGTGAGGATTGGCTCAGGGTGGCACATCCCTCTGCCAGAGGACAATCAGAACTCAGGGAAAGTTCACATTCACAGATACAGGGTTAAAAATTCCCAGGGCAGAAATATGATTGCTCTAAAAGTGATTGCTCTAACTCGGGGGCTGGGGGTTGAGGGAGTACACACCTTTTACCCCAGCACTCAGGAGGCAGAGGCAGGCGGATCTCTGTGAGTTTGAGGTCATCCTGGTCTCCAGAGTGAGTTCCAGGACAGCCAGAGTTAGAACAGAGAAACCTTGTCTTGGGAAAAAAAAAAACAAAAAACCAAAACAAGTAGTTGTTCTAGAAAGTGGCCTCAGCTGTCTTCCAGAGAAAAGAACAAATCCTGAGAAACCTGTTTGCTAGCAAGATTTTAAAGAACTTTTGACAGCAAGCTGGGGGTGCAGCTCAGTTAATATAGTGTTTACCTAACATTCGTAAAGCCCTGGCTCAGTCCCCAGCACCACATGAACTAGGTGTGGTGGTCCCTGCACGTGGCCGTGCAGGCCTGTGATTTCAGCATCTGCAAAGGGGAGACAAGAGAACCAGAAGTTTAAAACCACTCTTGGCACATCTGAGCCTATGCTCTAAGCCTTAGAGGCGTGCCTACAGGAGATTATACTAATTTTATTAATTAAGGTGGGAAGCTCTACCCATTGCAAATGGCACCTTTCTTGTCTGGAAAAGGGACTGAGCAGCAGCAGCCATTCATCCTTCGATTGTGGATGTCATGTGACCAGCTGCTTCAAGTCCCGCAGCCTTGACTTCCTCAAGACTAGGAGCTAAGATAAACCCCTCCGGAGGGGCTTTTGTCAGTGCTTTCTCACAGTGACAGGGACAAACAATTTAGATGAAAGTTAAGCATATTTTCCAAAGTACCAAATAACTTTGCACACACATTTTGAAGGAAGCCCCAAAGGAGTTTAGTGCTATTACAGAACAAATGACTGACAAATAGACTTGAAGAAATTGCATGGACATAGCCAAGAAAACGTGAGAAGGGTCAGGAGGAGGAAATGAAGACAAGCCCAACCCAGCCACTGAAGAGCACCGAGAGCAGCACTTACTCCATCTGGAGAAAGTACTATGGAGATTTTAACAAAACAGGATTCTGGGTCTAAGATTCAGGAAGCTGAGCTGGAGAGAGGGCTTGGTGGTTATGAGCACTGGATGCTCTTCCAGAGGACCCAGGTTTGACTCCCAGCACCCACACCGCAGCTCACAACAGTCTGTACCTCCAGTTCCAGGGGACCTGACTTCTTCTTCTTCCCTCCACAGGCATGGTGGTGGTGCAAAGACATGCACACAGGCAAAACAACCATACACAGAAAGTCGGCAAAATTTTAAAGAGACTCAGGAAGCTCAGAAGGTCTAAGAGTGACTGTTATTTTTTATTTTAATTCCGCACTGGAAAGGAACTGGCCCCATCCATGCCGCACACTGACTACCACTGAGCCACATCCTCACCACCTGCTCATCACAGAATGTCAAAACATCAAAACCAAGAAATCTAAAAAATACCCAGAGAAAACACTGATTGCCTACAAACTAATATGAAATAGACTGACAATATACTTAGCAGCCTTGATGAAAGCCAAAGAATATCATTGAATTATCACACTGTTCCCTACAAATATGTACAATTAAAAAGTTTATATATTTTTTTAAAGTAACAGAGGACTAGGAGTCGGCTCAGTGGTTAAGAGTGCTTACTGTCCTTCCAGAGGACCTGAGTTCAAGTCCCAGCACCCACATCAGACAGCTCACATTAGTTTGTAATTCCAGCTCCAGGAGACCCAAGGCCTTCTGGCCCCCTCAGGCGCCTGCATACAAATGACAAGCTGGCAGTCATATAGATGCAGACACACACATTAATAAAAATAAAAACAACCATTTTTAAGTAACAGGGGCTGGAGAGATGCCTCAGCAGTTAAGAGCACTTGCTGCTCTTCCAGAGGACGCAAATTTAGTTCCCAGCACCCACAAGGCAGCTCACAACACTTGTGACTTCAGCTGGCCTCGGAGGGCACCAAACACACATAGCATACCTTTATACATGGGGAGGAGAGGTGGGGCCTTGCAAGACCCTTCCATTCTATGACAGATAGTAGACGGGCCCAGGCTTGCTTAGTTCTTGTGTAGGTGGTCACAGCTGCTAAGAGGACAGCATGAAATGACCATATTGTATCAGAAAACAGCATTTCACAGCACTCCACCCTCCCTTCCAGCTCATATGTTCTTCCTGCCCTGTTCTGCAGAATTCAGGTCTGGATGAGCTGATGCAGAGGTCTGATCTAGGGCTGAGCACTAAGCAGACGCCTCTTCAGACATCTCCTCCATCTCAAAGAGAAGCTGCTCTGGCCATGAGGGCTGTCTTAGTTGTCACTTGATTGGCTCTGGGATCAGTTAAGGGAATGGTGAGTTTGTCATGGTAGTTCCCAGAAGGATGAACTGAGGAGGGGAGACCTTTCCCGGGGTAAGTGTCATCTTCTGGATGCCGCCACATACAAAGAGGTCTGAGAGAAAATTGGGGATACTTCTCCCTGCCTGCCTTCACGCCTTGCTATTGAATGCAGCCACCATGTTCCTGCTGCTGCCACTACTGCCATCCTTTCTCACACTGGAACCCAACCTCTAAAGCCTTCCAATGTGGAGTGAACAATAATGTCTCCAGAAAATTCCCCAGGCCTTCAGTGTAGAGGAATAGGCCTGTGTGAAAGCTAGGAGTGGTCTATATCCCAGGTGTCTATGTGAAGGGATAGAATTAAGAGGCCTGTGTAGTCCGGATGGAATGTAGAAAGAATGTTAAGAATGTTGGTTATAACCTTTAATCCCAGTATTCAGAAAGCAGTGGTAGCAAACACCTTTAATCCCAGTACTCAGAAGGCAATGGTGGTCCACACCTTTAATCCCTAAGACAGAAACAGAGTGTAGAAGACAGGAAGCAGAGTTCAGGATTTAGTGTCACACAAAAAGTAACGTCTGAGATGAGTCAGTGAAGGAGAAGCAAAGTGACTAATCAGAGGAAGAGTTAGCAGAGTGAGTCAGAGTGGGGACACGCCCAACTCTCGTAATATAAAAGCAGGCTCTCAGCTCAGAGTAGGGTCAGTTACAGCAAGCCATATGAGGTGAGGAGTCTGAAGCAGGCAGATGGGGACAAGACACAGAGACAATGAAGCAATCTGACTGAGGATAAGGCAGAGAGTATGGATCAGTGAGTTACAGAAACAGGCAGGCTCGGAAAGACAAAGAGACACAGAGGCAGCTCGGCAGAAGTCAGTATCAGAGAGAAAGAATGAGTCGGTTTGAAGTTGAGCAGAGCAGTTCCATCTGAGGCAGTCAGAGTCAACAAGAGTCCAAAGAGTTTAGTCAGAACCAGTAAGCTGGATCAGAGGATCAATTTGAACCAGTCAGCTTGGAGAAGAGTTTGAGCCAGAACAGTGAGTGAGTTGAATGAAGAAGTATAAGAGTTCAGAAGGAGCTAGCCGGAGTGGCTCAGTCAGCAGTGAGTCTCAGAGATATATTAGAGTGTATGGAGGTTTAAATGTTCTAGATTGTACGGAGACTGAAGCCTTCCAGTTCTAGGCTTAAGATTTTACAGAGGCCAAAATACTCCAGGACTCCAGGACTAAGAACCAGTGATTGAATTAGCCAAGAATAAACCTCCTTTTATGGGGCTGGCCTAGAGCTAAGAAGGAGTTGAAGCATGCTTTGAACCCCGGATTTTCTCACCCTCAAAGTGGAAGGCATTCGGCTGGTTCCTTATGCTAACATTTAGCAAAGCTCTCTCAGGTGATGACATGCCTTAGGTCACTAGTCACTGACAAGATCCTGCCTCTCCAAGGTATGTGACCTGGCTAAGGCTTATCTGACCACTGCAGCGGGAGGACCCCAGGCTGGAATTCCTCTCTCCCTATATGACCTTATAAGGTCTCTTCCCTTGACTCCTGTCCTGTGAGACTTCTGCTTACGCAAAGGAGGCTTCCTCAAGATTTTTGGCCCTGGCCAGTAACATTCGACCACCTATATCTGGTTGTGAGCCCCCCACATACAAATAAGAACTCTCCTGGTGTCACTGCCCTAGCCAATGACTTATCACCAATAAGCCATTCCCCCTTCCTCTTACCTTATATGTGTCTGTGGGGGTGTCCTGGGGCTGAGGTGAAGTAGGAGTGTTCTTGGATGCTAGAATTCTCATTTCTGAGAGTAGAAGGTGTTCGGCTGTTCCTTCACTACAGTTCTGACAGACCACAAGCTATGCTGCTTGGTCTCACAGCAAGGCACCATCCTGTCAAAGGTATGTGACCTGCTGAATTGATTACCTGGAGCTACAATTTATTTCTCCCTATGTGACCATATAAGGTCTCTCCCTCTGGTCCCCAGGGAAGTACCTAGATCCAGGCTGTGAGCCCCAACATGCAAATGGGGGCTGTCGTACCTGCGCCATCATAACCAATGGGTTTCCCCTGACGTCCCTGGATACCAGAGACCCTTCCTCTCACTATATATATGACCCTGTTCCTGCAATAACGTGAGTTACACCCTCTACCATGAGCTCCCTTCCCTTCCCCTGGAGCTGCCGCTAGTCACAGTGGAGTTACATTGTGGGGATGGGAAGCCACTTCGAGAAAACTCTACATATGTTACTCCCCTTGCTTCAATAAACTGAGCTTTTCACACTGACACTGCCTCCTAGGGAGTCTATTTCCCATTGGCTCTCAGCCTCTTCCCAAGACCTTCTGGACCCAGAAGGTTCCTGACTACATTACTCCCTTTCCAAGTTGCTTGGCTGGCCCAGGGAGGGAGCTGGGAAACAGAGACCTACAGCCTTTTGCATTGAATCAACATATACATCTGCCACGAATCTATGCTACACTTCAGCACCAGATTGGGACAGGTGAAGCATCACCAGCCTCATGGACTAAGAAGCTACTGGGTTCTCAGTAGCCATTGTTGGTACACCAGACAGTCATTGTCCACTTACCCAACACATATCATGAAGCCAATCTAATAAATCCCCTTTGTAATATACATTCATTCTTTCAGATCTGCTCCTCTGGAGTGCCCTGACTAGTTCATTGGCCGGTGTACACTGCAGTACTAATTTGGGCATAAGCACAAATTCTTAGAAGATATTTTGAAAAGCACGTCATGTCTACTTAGCAAAACACCAGCAGCAGCTTCCTCATTAGGAAGACAGACATTTGGCCAGGTTTACAGTACCAGGAGTGAGCGTCAAATACCGCCATGATTGACTCCCGTGTTCTCTGTCATAAGCAGATCCTATCATAGGATGTTTACAGATATTCACATAAATGGGTGAGTGTTGGATTGGAAAGGAGACCATGACTATAAGGAGAGTTGAGGAAGAGTAGGACAATAGGATACACAACAGGAAAGTGAAAGGAGGCTGTGGGGTGAGCGGGCACAGGAGGAGCAAGAGGGACGAGGGGTACAAGGGAGGAAGACAATTAACAAAAACCAATTTTGCTTGAAAGTTCCATAATGAAACCCAATACTGTGCATGTTAATGCAATATTTTGGGTTTATTTTTTATTTTTATATTATGTGTATGAGTGTTTTGCCTGAATGCAGATACAACACATGCACTTGATACACAAGAAGGTCAGAAGAGGGCATCAGATCTCTTAAAATTAAAGTTACAGGCAGCTGTGAGCCACCATGTGAATTCTGGGAACCAAACCCAGGTCCTCTAAAAGAATAGCAAGTTCTCTTAAAGACTGAACCATCTTTCCAGCCCTGAATTCAATTATTTCTAAATAATAAGCCAACAAATTAATAAATATAATATATCACATAAATGGACTCAAGAACAGAAACCACACAACTTCTTAATAGATTTAGAAAAAGCTTTTGACAATATAAAACATCCCTTCTTGAAAAAAACCTGAAGAAACTAGGAATAGAAAGATTATATCTCAATATAATGAAGGCAAAATACAGCTAACTTAGAGCCAACATTATACTAAGTAGAAAAATTATAGTTGTAGATTCAGGGTAAAAGGTTGTTTATTCTTTTGTAAATTCAATCCCCAGTCCTTAGTCCTGGAGCCCTGGAGCATTTTTGGCCTCCTTACAATCTAATCCTAAGCCTAGAACTGGAAGGCTTCAGCCTCTGTGCAATCTAGAATGTTTAAGCCTCTGAAACTTACTGCTGACTGAGCCACTCTGACTAGCTCCTTCTGATCAACTCACTTGCTGTTCTGGCTCAAATTCTTCTCCAAGCTGCTTGGTTCAACTGACATTCTGAGCCATTTGACTGTTTCTGACTGAACTCTTCTGACTCCGGCAGACTCTGGCTGGCTCCTGCAACTTCTCTGACTAAACTTCTCTGCTCAGTTTCAAACTGACTCACTCTTCCCATCTGATACTGACTTCTGCCAAACTGCCTCTGTGTCTCTGCCTCAGACTCTTCCAACTGCCTCATACTGCCTCTGTGTCTTATCCTCACTATCTGCTTCAGACTGCTAGATTCTGGACCTGAGAGCTTGCTTCTCTCTCATGAGAGTTGGGCATGTCCTCGGTCTGGCTCACTCTGCTAACTCTTCCTCTGATTCATTACTTTGCCTGCCCTTCACTCCGACTCATCTCAGACATCACTTTCTGTCTGATGCTGACTCCTTCTAAGCTGTTTCCTGTCTACAAGACTGCTTCCTGTCTCCCAAGTGCTGGGATTAAAGGCATGTGCCACTACTGCCTTCTGAATAGTGGGATTAAAGGTAGGTACTAACATCCTTTCAACATTCCATCAGGACCACCTCTGAATATGATCCCTTCATACAGACCCCTGGATGTGATCCTTTCTCAGAGAAGCCATGTTGTTGGATTAAATGATGAAATATTCCTCTACAAAAAAAAATAATCAAAGATATTCCACTAAAATCAAGAACAAGACAAGGGGTCCCCTTTCTCCATTCTCATTTAATATAGTGCTAGAAATCCTAACTACAGCAATTAAACAAGAGAATCAAATAAAGGGATACAAATAGGGGAACGTCAAGGTATCCTTATTTGCAGATGATATGATTTTATACATAAGAGCATTAAGGTTTCCACTAGAACGCTCTTAGAACTGCTAAACACTTTCGATAAAGTGGCAGGATGCGAAATTAACATACCAACATCAGCAGACTTCTATATACAGTAGCAAGCATGCTGGGGGTGAAAACAGATCCCCCTCATTACACACGTGCCGGCACATGCACACACATGAAAAACTTTACTAAAAACTAAACTGGAAAAGCCAAAGATCTCTCCAGTGAAAACATCTCTCCAATGAAAATGTTAGAACACTCAAGAGAGAAATTGAAGAAGGCACTGGAAGATAGAAATATTTCCCATGCTCATGAATCAGGAAAACCAATATTGTGAAAAATGACCCCCTTACCAAAAGCAATCTACAGGTTGAATAAATCTCTATCAAAATCCCAGTGTCATTCTTCACAGAAATAGAAAAAAAATGTCTTGCTTATTTTTCTTTTGTCTTGTTTCTGAGACAAGTCCCCGGCCTGGAACTTGCTACATATACCAGGATGGCCTCATATCCACAGAGATCCACTGAGCTCTGCCTCCTCGGAGCTGGGGTTAAAGGTGTGCCACCACACTCTGTGAAATACAGGACGAAATGTCATAAAATTCACTGGAAGCTCAGAAGACCTTGGGTAGCCAGTCATGGGGGAAAAATTAAGGCTGATTTGAAGTTATATTAGAGAGATGCAGTAACAAAGTCAGTATGGTACCGACCCAAAACACAGGTGGTGACCGATGAAAGTGGGTGGAAGGTCCCATGCAGTCAAGCCATCTGAGTTTTGAAAAGTACTCCAAAAACATCCTTTGGAGAAAAGAAAGCCTCTTTAACAATGGTGTCAGGAAAACTGGGTATTTACATGCCGAGCAGTGAATCCAGTTTATCTCTTACCCTTAGTAAAAATAACTCCAGACGGGTCAAGGACTTTAAGACAGAAAGCCGGAAACTGCTAATGGGAAAAGTGGGAAATACGATGAGATTTAGGCACAGGCAAGGGCTTTCTAAACAGGACACTGGTTACTCCAGAAATGCAGCCAGTGGTGACCAGAAGGGGCCTCGTGGAGTTAAAAGGCTTCTGCACGGCAAAGAAAACAATATTGTGTGCGGGGACAGATTACAGACTGAGAGAAAACATTTCCCAGGTCTATACAAAGAACACGGGGTGGAAAAACACACACAAAAAAACCCTCTATCAAAAGATGGCTTACGGGATCTGGGTAAATGGCTCCGTGGATAAGAGCTCATGCTTCACAAGCATGAGGTTCAAATCCCCAGTACCCGGAGGGACATAGAATCTGTCTAGATGTCAATCAACTGATCCACCTGTCAGTGTCCTGTAGCCGGCTCCTCTCCCAGCATGGCCACCAGGACAAAAATTTCCTTCTCTGCCCTCTCACCATTGCTTGTCTCTTTAAGTGGCATCTGAGGACAGGTGGCAGAGCCAAGCTTGTAGGAGCTGCCAGGACCTGGCCTTTGACCTTAACTCTGGAAACAAATGTTCTTTATTTCCTTGCATTCCCTTTCCCATCTTCCCACACCTCCCAGTGAAACTTCTAAGAAACCCTTCTTATGTGCTTACACAGGCTGCAGCCTCACTCTGACACGGCATGCGTGTCATCTGGAGGCTGTGCAACTGCCAAAACCCAAACTACCACCTGCCCAGCCCAGCCAGCCCTGTTTCTGTCAGTGAACTAACTTGTTTTCCATCTTCACGCAGCCTATAATGTTCTGTTCTACTGTCTCCCTGCCCAAGATCGGGAGGCACCTTCTGCGCTCTACCCCTAGCCAGCAAAGCTCATGCAGGAGACTGTTACATGCTTTTGTCCTTTCCGTTAGTGTCTCTGCTGTGTCTGAGGCACCCCTACCCCATACAGTCTCTATCAATTCTTCCGTTCAAGAAACACTTGGTGTCCAACAACTTTGCAACGAATTGAAATGGTCAGGTATTTTAGGCAGAATAGCTAACCAAACAAGTATGTCTGCTCCTAGGAGATGGACAATAGCTGCAGTGTAAGCAATCCCTATTACAACCCGGGTCCTGGTGGGACGCAGTGGAAACCTAGACTGAACTTGTGAGTTTGCAGCAATTACAGGGAGCCAGCTTCCAGTCCCATGGTGGACAGGCCTAACTACAGGACCATATACTCCAGCAGGGACCTGGCATGCTGTTAGTGTAAGGGCTACAGGCAGCTAAACAAGACACAAATGCCTTCTCTTCTGCTTCCTCTAGTGAGAAACGTGGCCAAGACTAGCAGAGAGTCCCAGGGACCTCCGTGCATTGGGAGATGTCAGAGGGAGCCTACAGGGAATGTCATGGTTGACACAGCTCTCCAACTGACTTGACTCTTAGCCTCTTTCACAAGATCAGGTGGTCTAACCACTAGAGTCGCTGTTGTGGCTATTATAAGGTCAATAATGACTTTATACTCTGTTTTCTGGACATCTCTGGTGTCATTAGTTGATTTTGGCACCTAGTCTTTGGTGGCTGGAATTAACACCTGCCTGCTGGATGGGGACGGAGGGCTGGGAAGAGATGGGTGTGTGAGGCAGTTACCAGCCTCCAGGACTTGGGCCCCATACTCTGACCAGATTTCTTCTGCAGTGGGTGATGTCTCCAGCAGAAGAGTCACTTGCTTGTTCCAGATGAGGGTCAGGAACACAGGTCAGAGTGACAAGCACAGCTTGTAAGGAGTGGTGAGGTGCAGCCCACCTCAGGATGCATTCTGCAGGGAAAGCTGACAGGGCTTGTTCACGCTCTTGGTGTGAGAAGGAAGCCAACAGGAGCTCCTTGGTATGATGAAACACTGGTATATGGGCAGCGTGAGGACAGCCTCAGCAGGGCTCTCGTGTGTAAATCTGCCCTCTGCTACATGCCACACAGCTCTACACAGCAGGCTGGGGAAATCAGGCTTCTGAGAGACAGACAAGGAAGCACATGATGCACACAGAATTGCTCAAGGAGAGAGTGGGCCAGCAACTTGATGTCCAGGAGCAGGGAGAAGTAGAATTGAGAAGAGCCAGAGAAGGCTGCAGACTACAGTGTCTTGAGTACTGTATCATCATCTGGAAGTGATGGCTCTTGACTGGAGTGGGTACATGGACTCCTGGAGAAGTGTCCTGGAGAGAGGGGTGGAGCCATGGCAACCTCAGGGTAACATGAGGCCAGGGCAAATAAGATTCATCGTGTTTTGTTTCTTTCCGGGGAAAGAACAGCATTCCTTTAAGCCTACAGGACTGGCATGTTGACGTGGGCTTGCAGGGAGTCCAGTATGGAGCAAGGCCAGAAATCAACGATCCTTTGTGCCAATGAGAGAGACAGTCACAGTCCCAGGACAATGGGAGGGCTGTTCTGAGGGTTTTGACTTCCTCAGGAAATAGGAAGCTATGCACTTGAGTGGAGTTAGAAGTTTGAGGACAGGAGAGAGGAAGGAAGCACCAGGAAGGAGGACTGCAGGCAATCTGAGGTGTGCGCTCATGGTCCCGAGACCTATGAGCACCCTGGGCTGAGGCTGTCCCTGTCTCTCTCTCTCTCCAGGCCCCAGAGTGGGTGGCTCTGCACTGGGAACATCCCTGAAGGTCAAGGGCCAGAGGACATGAGCTAAGCTGCTCAAAATCTGCACAAGCAGTTAGGAGAGAAGATGCCAGACAGCTGGATGGGAGGTGTTGGGGCAATACACTATGCAGGGGCAAGAGCTGGCGGAGTGGGTGCCGGAGACAGGAACGCCTATGCGGCAGCGTTCAAGCACGGTGACAAACGGCTTCTATGGTAAGGAAGGCAAAGTTCTCGGAGTACAGGAGGCCAGAGAACTTGTCTGGGAACAAGGAAGATCTGAGAACAGCAGCAGGAGCAAGGGCTGCTGGGGGAAGTCTGACACCAGCTTCAGTCACATCCTGAAGACAACAAAGAACCTATCTCCCTAGGGCCCCACCAGTGTGGCACAGGTGTGGGAAGTAACAGCCAGGGTCACGTGGGAGCACTCAGGCAGGGTGCACCCTGGCGAGGAGGTGGGTGTCATAGGAGGTAGAAGGCTCGCCTCACCTCCCAGGTGTTCTGAGTGATCAGGATGGTGCCTGCCTCCTGAGCACAGGGGAAAACACACCAGCTCCCAGCCATCTCACACCAGCTCAGTACACCTCAGCAGAACTCCCAGTTGGCTGCAGACAGGAGAGCACTGTTGGGAGGGGCACTGAGGGTACCACACTGCCGTGTAACTGTATTTCTGACTTTGCCTTCCTGGTCTCCCTGTGTTCCACACTGGTGCTAACAGCAACTAATTATGCAAGATGTACCTAGTTCTTGCCCGGGCAAGAGTCCGTATTCCAGGACGGTGCAGAGCCTCACAGTGAGCAAGCACAGGCCCCAGAGACTTCGGAATCAGAGCATGGGCTCCACAGTGTTGTTACTGCGCCACTTCCTAAAATCAAGTGGCTGTATTCGTGGTGTGATTAGTAGAAATTGACATTATTGGCCTTTAAGGCAAGTCAGTAAGACAGGCTGTCATGCAGGCTTCTGATAATGTCAGTTGTCTGTAAGTGGACAAAACTTTATAAAGAGATGTATAGATTAGCTGTCCTGCTTCGATGTATCACCTAAAGATGCTTACAGGAAGATTTAAGCCAGCCACTGCCACACCCCCACTCCTCGGCTAAGTGGTTCACACACTCTACCCCCACTGCTCAAAACAAACAGGCTGGGTGAATGGCGTGTGAGGACTGTATTGATGGCTAGCGGTGGCATTCAGTTTGTACACTACTTGCCCTGCAGGCATGAAATTCTGGGTTTTGTACTGGGCAAGGTAGCACATGCACATAATCCCAGCACTCCTGGAGGCAGAGGTATAAATTGTCTGATCTGGCTCTGAACTTCACCAGGAGCTCCTTGCCAGGAATGGAAGTAATGGGGGTACTGACATTAAGGGGGCTGGCCACCACATTAAGAGTGAGAACTGGGAGGGATACGCAGTCCCACTAAATTTAATCAGACTGAAAGGCCTATATGCCAGACCTGGTACCACAAGCACCTGTGATCATAGCTACTCTAAAGGAATAGAAAATTCAAGGCGGCTTCAACCAGATAGTAAGTTCAACACAAGCCTGGACAAGTTCATGAAAATTTTCCTCAATGTTTAAAAAATATGAGCCAGTTAGTGGTGCATATCTACAATCTCAGAACTTGGGAGGTAGAGACAGGAGCAGGAGTTCAAGACTCCATATAAAGTCTGAGGCCAGCTTGGGCACATAGCTCAAGAAAACAAGCTAAATGTAAAAGAGAAGGCTGGGAACGTAGTTCAGTGGTGGGGCACTTGCTTAGCATGCATGAGACCTTAGATTTAATGCCCAGTAGAATAAAATAAAGAAAGGGAAAGAGGAGAGAAAGAATAGGATCTTTTAAACAGAGATTTATTTTATATGCATGGGTGTTTTGTTTACATGAAAGTCGGTAGGCAACATGTATGGCCGGTACCTGAGAAAATCAGAAGAGGGAGTTGGATTCCCTGAAGCTGGAATTATGGATGGCTGTGAGCCATGTGGGTGCTAGGAATCAAACCTGGGTCCACTGCAAGAACAAGCGCTCTTATCCACCAAGCCATCTTTCTAGCCCCCACAAAAGGCAGATTCTTAAGGCACTGCGGTAGTTTGAATAAAAATGGCTCCCATGAGCTCATAGTTTGTGACACCATTAGGATGTGTGTCACTGGGGAGTGGGTTTTGAGGTTTCGAATGCTTAAGCCAGGCTCAGTGTCACTCTTTCTTCCTGCTGTCTGCCAATTCAGATCTAGAACTCTTGGGTATCTCTCCAGTTCCATGCCTGCCTCCATGCTGCCATGCTTCTTGCCATGATGACAGTGGTCATGGTGTCTCTTCACAGCAACAGAAACCCTAAAACAGGCATCTTCTCCAGAGTGTAGATGGCTGTAACTCAACCTAACCAGTGTGGCAGAGTTCACATCTTGCCACCTACTTCATTTTCTGTTGAAGGAAATTTAAAAACTAAGCTAACATCAAGCTTAAAACACTTGTCTGTCAATGAGAAGTGACCCAGACCTGAGTCCAAGAATCTGCTAGTCAGGTTGGGCAGCCTGGAGGGACTGCCAAGACCCTGAAGGCATTACCATCTCTGTCCAGCCTGTGCCTGTCCTTAGTGGGGCAAAGTGAAATTGCAACAAGCTGGTTACAATGGTGGTGTCATGCCCCTCCTCTTTTTTTTTTTTTTTTTTTGAGACAGGGTTTCTCTGTTGTAACTCTGACTGTCTTGAAACTCACTCTGTAGACCAGGCTGGCCTTAAACTCGGAGATCCACCTGCCTCTGCCTCCTGAGTGCTGGGATTAAAGGTGTGCACCACTACTGACTGGCACCTGCTCACTCTTTAGAGCTCCATGTGCCAAAATTTAAGGAGCCCCAGCAGCTGGCAAGCTTGACTGAGGAGCTAACTCACTGTTGTCCTTGGGCACATCTAGGCACCTCCCTAGGACACACAGGCAGGGACTGCTACACCTGCAGCACAGTGCCTCACTCTCAGAGCCCTTGGGCTGTAGCTTAGACTCCAGAAAACCCATGACTCTCAGGGTCAGGATCATATTATGCTTCACATCAAGTTTGTTTGGGGGTCACCCTATGACATCCAGCCCTTAGTGATTGTGTGCATGGTCCTTCCTGAGGACTGGTGCTGAGAGTCCTGCTCAGTGCTGCCTGCCATGGAGATGCTCAGACATACCCTAGCTACCAGGTCACAATCCCTTGGTATTGCCTGGTGATACCTGCCATCTAAGCAATGATGAGTGAGCACAGGTGCTGCTGGGGACCAGCCTCCTCCAGCCAGAGCCAAGACAAAGCCACCAGTGTAAAGTGGCATATTCACACAGATGAGTATCTTCTGTCACAACTTGGGATGTGTTGCTGTGTATAGGAAATGGAGGCCAGGAGCAGTACCCAGGCACCCGCTCCTCAAGGCTCAGCATATCTGCTATAAGCCTGCCTTAGAGTTCTAGAAGAAGGTGGTCATGTTACAATGCCCAATCAGGAAACCACAGGGACAAGTGTTTCCAGATGGCAGTAGTTAGATGGTTGACAGTGGCAACCTTTAAAATTGGGATGCAGTCAGCCTAGCCACTGCGAGGATTACAGTGTGAAGGAGAGAGTCTAAATGAGAGGCCAGTAAGGGATGGGGTGCCTCCACACCCACCAGTTAAGAACTGGAGCCGAGCAGTGAAGTCACAGTCACCAGGGAGGATCATCAGGCCCAGGAGTGGTCTGAGAGGAGAGGGACTGAAGGCCAACAGTGCAGAGCTGCCTTGAGAGGACACACTCCAGCGTGGTGATGAGAAAGGTAGGATGTAGGAACCAGACCAGAGCCAGCTCCAGGCAGCAAGACTGAGTGCTGGCCAAGACACTGTTGGATTGCTTGAACCCTGTGTTCCCTAAGAAGACACTTTGAGTGGCTACATTTGTTCTGGAGCACCAGAGATCTGGAAAATGTTCACGGTCCTTTGCAGTATGGCTTCATCCCAGAAGGTATTCATGTTAGGTCAAAGGCATTCAGGGCTGGCAACTGCCTACAGCACCTCTAGAAGCTGCCTGCCCTTAGCATGGGCCCACACAGAGGCCAATGAAGGTCCATCACCCTGTTGCAACACATGTTCCATCCACAAAGCATGCCCTGGCCATATGACGTGAGCCGCCAGGAGACACAGACTGGCTTGGTTTAAAGGGTCCTTAGTTACCCACCTTCACAGACAGCAGCCACCTGCAGGAACAGCACTCCATAGGAGATCTGCTTCTCTTTTCCCTGAGTCTGTTAACTCAGGGCAGCCACACGTAGAGGTCAATATAACAAAGTGTGGCCTGGATCTCTCTTGGCAGTGAGACCCATGGGCAAAGCATGAAAGGACTCAGGGCCCACCCAGACTTCAGAGATGTCAATATGCATGACCTCAGCTTTGGTCATCCTGGAGGCTCCTGTCTAAAGCCCCTTCTTCCACATGAGACCTGTGCTCTTGTGTCTTGAAGTTAAGACAAACTTAGTACCTGCAAGAGACTAAGCAAGCAAGAGGAGTACATGAAGAGTACACTGCTCTTGGGCATGCTAGTGTTTGGCAGGTGGCACCCTGGAGTAGAGAGGGACAAAGGCTACCCTACCCTGGCTGGGCTTCAGATGGGTGGGCAGAGGTGGGAAGGACCCCAGTGATGACTAGGTGTGGCAATCAGTGTGACACAGCCAGCATTCTCCTTACTTCTGTGCCAGCTGTGGACTATTGTGATCCACCAGGCTCTGGGAGAGAATCCCTTTCTGGTGTGTGCTAGGGAGGGCTTTGCACAGAGAGCCCACATGGAACTGTGGGGATACACTGCAGAGGCTGTCAGATCCTGACCCAGGTCGGGGAGGAGGCGAGTATACCAGCTGGCCTTCACCAACTGTTGTCTACCTGAGTTAAGTGTCCATTTTGGGGTCCTGCTTACCCTCTAGCCTGGCCAGCCTTCCACTTCACCCCAATGGCAACCCCCATACTTCTTGTCTCCAGGAATCTGCTGGCCCCCAGGCCTTAGACTCTGGTGAATGGAACTGATTCTGTTCCTTCAGCCCCTTGGGTACTCAAGGTAATCCAGGACAAGACTCCATCCCAAAAGAGGCAACAGGATCTGTGCTGGCTATTAGCTCCTCCTTTATAGGCCAGGAGCCAGGCTGGCAGTAGGCTCGGCTCTGCTGCCCACCAGCCCTTTTGGCTTCCCCTATTGGTACTCTACTGCTTCTACCTGCACAGAGCCACCTCCGAGAGGCTTGCATGTGTACTGGGCACTGTGTTCACACCCCACCCTCGACCCAGGTATCAACCTTCTCTGGGAAACAAAGCACCCAGAATCACAAAAGACCCCAATTGGGAGGTACGATATCTGGGCATTGTTTTCTGCTGAAGCCCAGTGATAGCTTCTGAGCTAACCCAGGGCCTGAGAAGGTCACCTACCACCCAAAGTGACTGCTGCCATCAGACAGCAGGGAGGTGGACCCCTAGGCCTTGGCCTGCAAAGGTTCTGGTCCGCAAAGATTTCTGGGATCTTCACCCCCAAGCAAGCTAGGGCTGCCCCCTCTAGGCAGCACTGAGGATATATTCGGCAACAAAGACCTCAGAAGACTTGGAGCCTCCGGCCGACCATGATTATTAAAACGTGTTTATCAGAGCAAAGCAGCTCTGCCTGGTGATCGTGTGGGTAGAAGAGACAAAGGCCAATTTAATAGGCCCTTCAGCCCTTAAAGATTTGCTAGAACCTGAGCAGGGGAACGTGCATTTATCCCGGGGACCTGCCTACGAGAATTCTGTTTCCGGCCGGATCCGGAGGAGCGGAGTGATCTTCGCACTGCCCCCGGGTGCACTAAGGCCAAGTTCCATGACTACAATGTGTCCAGAAGGCTGGTCTCACGCGACAGGGAATGATGTGTCCCTATCGCCTCCGGGATCTCGAGGACTCCTGTCACTCGAGGCCCACCCTTACCCCAAGGCGCTCTCCAGAGGTGCAGATCTCTTCCCCGGGAGTTACAGAGACTGCACCTTGACCCACAGCTACAAGCCTTGGCTCGGCACTGCTGACCGGAGACCACACCCCCGTCCCCCGGGTTCTCCGTTTTCCTGCGACCAAGCACCAGCCATTGGCTGCTCTTCGCTCTCCGCCCCGACGCGTGCCCCAGCGCACCCCGCCCCAGCCTCAGTTTCCCGGCTGGCACGAGGCGGGACGTGGGCGGGGCTCAGCTCAGACCACGCGGGGCGGAGCCCGGGAGCCGACGCGACCGCTCCGCCTCCAGGACCAGAACCGGTCGCCCTCTCCGCAGCCTCTGGCCCCGCCGCTCCCGAGCACCCCCACGCCGGAGGCTCGGACCCGAGGTCGACGCCGGGCGCCCCTACTCCTGCCCGCCATGGCTGCGCCCCGCGTTCTGACGGCCGCCGCACCCGGGTCCGGGAAGGCCAAGCTGACGCACCCCGGGAAGGCGATCCTCGCAGGTGGGCCACTCCGAACCCCCACTCGGAATCTCCTGTCCGGCCGCGCTTCCGGGTGGGCCGGGGACGCCCAAGCCCCGCCCAACTTCCGGAGGGGCGGAGGTGTTGGGGGCGCGCCCCGGGCCCCCGGCCGGTGCGCCAGCTGTCCCCGGGAGTCTCCCGGGCTCTCCAGGTGGAGTCGAGCGGGTGGGGGCGTGGGCGCCGTCCCGCAGCGAGCGGCGACGCGGGCGAAGTCCGGGCGGGGGAGGGGCGGCGGCGGCGGCGGCGGCGGCGGCTGGGTACACCGGGCGCGGGTGTCCCTAGCCCCGGGCGTTCGGTCTCCTCAGGCGGCCTAGCGGGAGGCATCGAAATCTGCATCACCTTCCCGACCGAGTACGTGAAGACGCAGCTGCAGCTGGATGAGCGCGCGAACCCACCGCGGTACCGGGGCATCGGTGAGGAGAGGTGGCCTCGGGGCGGCTTGGGGGGCACTGCGGGGCGGAGGAGCTGGGGTCCTGACCGCGCCTCCCGTAGGGGACTGCGTGCGGCAAACTGTCCGCAACCATGGCGTCCTGGGCCTCTACCGTGGCCTCAGCTCCCTGCTCTACGGCTCCATCCCCAAGGCGGCTGTCAGGTGAGACTAGGCTCTGCCTGAGCGACCCCGGAGGGAGTGGCCGCGGCGGCTCTCTCACATGCCTTCTTTTTTAGGTTCGGGATGTTCGAGTTCCTCAGCAACCACATGAGGGATGCCCAGGGTCGGCTCAACAGCAGGAGAGGGTTGTTGTGCGGCCTGGGCGCCGGTGTGGCAGAGGCAGTGGTGGTTGTGTGCCCCATGGAGACGATCAAGGTGAGGAATTGAAAATTTCAGGGGAAGCCAGGGTATCTGTGAGGCTCGTGGGGTATCCCAGGCTTTAAGGGCCATGTGCCCCACGGAGACAGTCAAGGTGGAAAGGGCCCCCACACAAACCAGAGTTACGGTGAGGGGTGGCGGAGAGGGTTTCCTGTGGAGGCTGCCCACCCATAACGAAAGCATGAGCAAAGTATTTAAAGCTCCTTTTCTAGTCAGAAGGCCTGACTTGCCTCACTGCCCCAAGTGTAGAGAATAGCAAACATGATGCTGGAGGCCCTTTAATCTAAGGGAGCCCTCTGAGGGCTTGAGGCCTGTGTGTAGTGGAACTCCAGAACAGCCTAGGGGAGCATTTCATGCAGAAGGGCTGGGAGTCCCCAGTCCTGGCCTGACCTTGGTGGGCCTTGGGTCTGCTAGCTATAGTTCAGTTGTGACCAGGAGTTGGCACCTTTGCTTCCTTCTTAACAGGTGAAGTTCATCCACGACCAGACTTCCCCCAACCCCAAGTACCGAGGGTTTTTCCACGGGGTTAGGGAGATTGTTCGGGAACAAGGTAAGTCCCAGAGAACTGAGACCTCAGCCAAGTGGAAGAACCTACACTTGAGTGGCTCCCCCTTGCAGTAGGTGGGGCCTGGAAGGCCCCAGCTTGACCCCGTGTCTCCCTGCTACCAGGGCTAAAGGGGACATACCAAGGCCTCACAGCAACTGTACTGAAGCAGGGTTCAAACCAAGCTATCCGATTCTTCGTTATGACCGCTCTACGTAACTGGTATCAAGGTACACCTGTGGCCCAGAGACCCATTCCAAACCCTGAAGGCTGTGCTTGTTCCTTTGGACTGGAGGGAGAGGGGTGCTATCACAGACCCTGCCCCAGGTTCTTCCTGGCCTTCCAAGCTCCCCTCTGGTTTAATCCTCAGCTTCTAACTGCAACTGTACTCTCATCCAGGAGACAACCCCAACAAGCGTATGAACCCATTGATCACTGGGATCTTCGGAGCCATTGCAGGTGCCGCCAGTGTCTTTGGAAACACACCTCTGGATGTGATCAAGACCAGGATGCAGGTAAAGACGGGAGACTGAGAAAGTGGGGACAAGAGCCCTAGGCCTGGGCTAGTGGTTAAGCACTCTGGCCCACTGGTGTCCTGCAGGGCCTGGAGGCACACAAATACAGGAACACACTGGACTGTGGCTTGCAGATCCTGAAAAAAGAGGGGCCCAAGGCGTGAGTATGATACAGGCAGAGCTCCTGTCCGCATTCCAGCCCCCTCCAGCCTTCTGCCCTCTCGCCCTAGGCTTTCTCCTTCTGTTCTAGTGTCTGGAAAATGCCCCTTCCGGTGTCACCGTTGGCCTGCCTTTTTTCCCCATGTGTTCTTCCCTTGCTCACCTCAGACCCTCCGCTCTACCCAGATTCTACAAGGGCACCGTTCCCCGACTGGGCCGAGTCTGCCTGGATGTGGCCATCGTGTTCATCATCTACGATGAGGTGGTGAAGCTGCTCAATAAAGTGTGGAAGACAGAGTAACCCTAGAGGGTGCGGCAGGGTGTCCGGGTTCCTCCAGACCAGACCCTGCCACATACTCTACGATTCCAGTGCAGTAGTGCCAAAAGGCCCCTTCCCTCGTCGCCTGAGTTCTGTGCCCTGGTCTGTCCATGGTGACTATCACGTGTTCCATAGTTCTTTATCTCCCATGTGGTCTGTATGTGTCTGGCCTGGTCGTGGCTGGGTGTCTCTTTGGCCTGTGAATATGTGCTCACTTATCCATGTGCTTGCTTGTGAGCCATGTGCCTGTTTCATGTTTTATGTCATGTGACCCTGTCCTGTGCCCCACTTCCTGGGGTGCCTGTGTGCCCTGGTCCATGGCCCTGGAGCCATGGTCAGGTCACAGTCCGGTGCCTTCCACTCCCAATGGCAGGGGCGCCCTGCCCTGGCCTACCACAGCTGCCTCTGGGCCTCGGCCTGGCTTCACCGCATTCCAGGGGCTTTATGCCCCCCTGCTTCTCCCGCCATTGGCCTTAAATGGCCCTCGGGCCCCTCCTCTGCCCGGGACAGGGTGGCACCTGCCACTCTCAGGACCACCCTGCCAAGGAGAATAAACCGGATCCTGTCGCACTCTCCTGTCCATCCCTTTGTAGTTGGGGGGCATTGGTAACTGAGCCTCCTCAGGGGCCAGCCTACCCTCTACCTGCAGGAGGCAGGGCAATAGGAAAGCTCAGCAACCCCAAGTGACAGCTCCTTTAAGAGGCCCAGCTTGGAAGCAAAAGGGATTTGTGCTGCTTCTAGCCTTCTTTACAGAACAAGTGAGGTCCTGTCGTCAGCTGAAGGGTGTGTCCGCACGGCCCTCAGTGGACTGGCAGGCCGAAGTGGACAAGGGAGAGGGCTGGCACTGGGGATAATGTTCCTGGTGTGCCTCTGCCCTTCACTGAGGAGGGTCAGTTAGAAGATTTCCTGGCCTGCCAGCCTGTGGCATGACCAACCCAGCCTCTTAGTCTGAAAGAGTTTTTCAGGGAGAGGACACTGGGAGTGCTTGGGGCTGAGGCAGGGAGACCCAGACCCTCTGCTCCCTTCAGGGTATAAGCAGCAGGGTGATAGCGCTTCTCCCAGGGTAGGAGGTAACTGTTCAAGCAGGAAGGAGGCCCAGGGAACATCTTGGGGCCTCAGTCGCAGCCCCTGAACATCAGCAGGTACTCCCTACCTAGAGGCCCCTGCCTCAAGGCTCAGGCACAGATAAAAGCCAATTCAAGGCTCTGAAACTGAGCCTAAGGTCACTGTGGCCCTGACTCCTGCCATAGCCAAGGGCCAAGAGGAGGAACCCAATGGGCAGGACAGGGCCAATAGGTATTCCCAGCTATGCTGGGACAGAGGCAGCTTTCTTGGAAGCTTAGGGCTGGGGTGGGGGTGGGGTGCAAGCCTTTGTCCAGCCCTGGGGGAGAAAACTATTTTGACAAAAGGAGCTTCCGCATAGGCCTAGGCCTTTGGAGAAGACTGACATATGTGCAGGCAGCTATGGAGCCTGGACAGAGCATATGGCAGGTGAAGCCAGTGCAAACCAGATGAGGGCCACATGTAGGTAGGTATGGCGTGGAAACTCCAGTAGTACTTGAACAGTGGTCACAGATACCCCAGTCCTCTTCAACAGAGAAAGCCCCTACCCCAGCCACAGCCTACTCCCTCTACCTCCACCAGGGGCTGCCCCAGCTTCCTCTTAACACCACAGCTGGACCCCACACAAAGATGCTTCCTTCCTGTCCCTGAGGCTCAGGCCACCCACTTTAGAACTCCACCTTGGCTGTGGTAGTAGGTGTGACACTGGCTTCCTTGGGGTCGGCTCCCAAGAAGCATCTGGGAAGATGGATGGGCCATGCCATCCTCCTCCTTCCCCATCTTCTGTACAACCTTGGGCAAGTGACCTAACCTCAGTTCCCAAATCTGAGAAATGGGGTTAAGGGAATCCAAATATTGGGCTGCATGTCTGAAATATGACCCTTGTAGGGAGGGAACTTGGCACGTGTCAACCTCACAAGGGTTGCTTTCTTGGTTTACAAGACGTGCCTTACATTCTTCCCAGGTCCTTGATGCTCCAAAGACAGGCAAAGCCCAGCAGATGCCCATGAGGAGTACCGATACCCGCTTATTATCACAGATCTTACACAGAGGCCTGTGCCCTTCATTGGAAGGGTCCATGGCTATACTGGGCTTCTAGGAGGGTAGGTTGTCTTGGCTTGTCCCAGGATCCCCCAGGCCTATACCTCAGGTAGCCTAGTCAAAAATGGTGACCAGACTGCATTTAATTTCTCCAAGGATTGAATGCTGCTGTTCTGATGGACCCACACCATAAACTCCATCGTGTGGACAGCCTTGTTACAACGATTGAGTCTGGAGAGGAGGGGTGTCTGTAGAAACCTCTGAGATGTCAGGAAATTAATGATTTGGGAGAAGAAATCAGGGGTCTGCAGGAGCCAAGTGCCTTTGACCAGGAAGGCTGCAGAGACCTATGACAGAGTCAGGCCTCTAGGGTGGGGCCACTGCCTATCCTGGGTAGTGGTGGAGACAGACAGACATGGGTTTTCAGTTGACAGCAAACTCAACTTCCAGACTGGGAGTCTACCTCTTATTAAAACCCAGAGGCAAAGCCTGTGTTGGGAAGAATCCCAGGAGGTAAGATTGCGAAACAGAGGCACACAATACTCATAGAATTGTGCCCAGAGGAACAGTAGCCTCAGGGTGAGGGCAGGGCTTAGCCAGCCTCACAGAGGGACCCCAAGTAGATGTCTTCTGCCCCGTTCTGAATTCTGTGAAGCCCCTTTTCACAGCTGTGTAGGTACCCCTGGGATTTTCTATATCCCTGTGCAGGTGATAACAGCAGAGTTTAGTATCTAAAAAAGCCATACTTTGAAATAAATTATTTCTGCTTTTTATTATTTTAACTATGGATGGACCTCAGACACCTAAAGATGCTAAGCTTGTTTACAGTCCACTTAAGCCATGTCTGTAGCCCAGGGCTGTCTTGTTTTAGGTAAATAAAAGAAGTCTGGTTTTCATGCTGTATCCCTCCCAGCAGTCAGAAAACAGTCTCGGTTTAAGATTTCAGTATTATTTTTCTTGCTGGCTTTTCATTTCCTATTTCACAGATTCCTGGACTTATAAATTCATAGGTATAAGACACAAGAGTTCAGTCTGAGGAACTACTAGCTCCTCAGATCTGGGACTGCCAGGTCCTGAACACACTAAGGACAAGGGATGGGGATGCGGGCACAGAGGAGGGCTAGCCTAAAAGGATGATGGAGAACGCACTGGAGAGCTTGGCCCTGAAACTTCCCTCCTCCCATTCTCTCCTGGCAAATACCTTCTGATGCGGTTGCCCCAAGCCCGGAGTCCCCAACGTGGCCTTTAACACAGTTGTCCCATTTGTCTTCTCGGTGGGGGGCAGTTACACCTAACCACCCCGTTATCCTCCACTGGCTGCACTTAACCTGGAAGCCCCTTAAGTACCCTCTGTGCCAAAGGCATTATTCAAGTGACCCCAGGAGACAAACCACTTCACCCCGTTGGTCCTCAGCTCTGCTGAAATGCCTACCTTATCAGCCTCACTACCTGAGCAGCGCAGCCGCCCAGCGCACTGGGCTCCGGGGCCGTTTGCAGGCCCTTGACTAGGAAGGGGGTAGCCCAGGCTCTCTGGCCAGCCTGCGCCAAGGGCCACACAGACCTACACAGGCTGGCCGCGCGCCCGGACCGCTTCACCGGCAGCGCCTCGCGGCACCCGCTCCTCGGGTGTCTAGGAATTTCTCCCGGGGGCTCTAATAGGAAAAAGATCAAACGCCTGTAACCATGATCCAAAAGCTGAACTGGGCGGACGGAGCCGAACAAAGGAGGCGCTGTGCCCGCCTCGACACACGGCCACGGAGGGCGCGGACGGGGCTGTGAACCAGCGAGGCCTCCGGGGTTCGCTTCTGGAGAAAGGGCTCACCCTCGGGGCCTCGGGAACACCGGGGTAAGGGAGGTATGGGCTCAGAGACACCCTTAATCCACAGCCCGGCCAAGCCAGCGCACACGCCACGCGGCGCTCGCTGATGGCGTCACGGGGCCGCGGCCGCGGGCGGAGGGGCTGCGCTTGTGGCTCTGACGCCGGTAGCCCGTGTGATCCGGAGCCACTCGCGGGTTCTCCTGGGCCTTGGAATTTTCCGCGCTCACTTGCGAGCCCCACTCCACTCCACGGGGTGTGACGGCGTCCCTTCCTCTCCAGAGTCCCGTCCCGCTGTGGTTCCTCCCCTCTTAACACACACTTCCTGGGCCTCCATCTTTGCCTTGTGACCCTAACTGCCCGCGAGGTACTGTGTAACCCACCCGCGTGCGGCTGAGGAGCAATCCTCTTTCCAGAACTACCCTCTCACCTGTTTGTCTTCCTGTGTGCTCATATCCAGACTCGCAGACAACAACGTGGCTCTTCCCCAGGGTCCTGTCTACAGAGGCTAGGCGGGGCAGTCATAGGTCGCTATTAAATGAAGGGAGGAAAGACACCATATCGTTGCCTTCCCCCGGGTCTTAGTGGTCCAGTGTCGGATGGGGCACAGGTGGGATCCAGAGAGGCGCCTCTGCGTTCTTGTGCTAGCCTCCGCGTCCTCTCTACCTGGCTAGCTCCAATCCATCCACCTGTTGTAATGGTGGGTTTATCAAAGACACAGTGTTTCTATTTCCATGGATGCAGGTACATCTCTGAGTCCCCTGCTTGGGGGCCCAGTCAGTAGCTGCCGGAGGGAGTTGTGTTTCTATGGAAGGCAGCAATGAGCGCGGGTTGCATTGCTGAGCCTGCTACATGCTTATTCTGGTCTGGCCCTGCCTCCTATGGGCCAGTCTCGTAGATCAAATGGGAACATCCACGTGGAGACAAAGGATCTGAGATTAGGAGTCCATAGCCAGCAAAGCCTTACCCTGCTCCCCCTAGAGAGAAGAGACTGAAGATAAAGGGGTGAGGTATCATATCAGCCTCCTCAGAGAGTATGTCAATAAATGTGTTTCCTGGTTCTTCCTTGAAAAAATGATCACAAGGGGGAAATCAGGGGCGGGAGGGGTTGTAAACAATGGTTGCTCGCTTGTCTCAGCATCCTTCCAACTTGAAGCCTGCTCACTGTCCTGCACCTTCCTGAGGAACCGGAACAGGAAAAGCGGAGCCTCACTTTGGTGTGGCTCCATAAAGTGGCCTGGGACAGAAAGAACAAAGTGTGTACTGTATTCCCTGATGGTGCCCAGAGGGTGGCAGGCTTCACACTCGGCAACTTCCCAGATCCACTCATCTGGCACGTTGGAATCTTCCAAGGACCTCTCTCTGCCTCTGACAGCTGGGGAAACTGAGCCCAGCCAGCTGGCTCCAAGTCTCTCCATCTCAGGAATGTTCCCTGCTTGTGACAATTGATCAGCCAAAGCAGATTAACCTGGGTGTTAATCCCTTCTAATGGTTTCAGAATCCTCGGTGTGAGGCGCTAAGCCGGCCTTTCTCCCCGGCCTGCTGAAGCCCTTTCCCGAAGCTTTGCCTGCAGTCGCGCCGATGCTATCTCAGCCTCGCCTGGCAACGAACCCGCGCTAATCTTCGGTGCTCGCTTTCTTCCCCTGCCTGCCCGAGATGGGACCGATTGGCGTTTGATTAGCGCGCTATCGAGGACCCTTTGTGCAATCCGCCCCAAATCCCCTAATTCCGTGATAAAGGAGGCATTAGCAGGCGCTTGCTGTAGAAAAGGCACTGGTATGAAAGAATGCAATCAGGGGACCCTGACGGACGGCCTGGTCCAAGCCTGCTTGCGAGTGGGGACAGCAAGGAGAGGGGCTGCCTCTGTCCTACAGAACAAGGGAGGGGCGGCAAGGCCCAACAGAGGGCACCATGGGTCCTGGCTTCTGACATCTGCAATCCATCTTCCCCATCTCTGAACACTTGGGCTGCAAGAGAGCCCACCCCACTCCAGCCTCAACATTGTATTTTCAGGACCTTTGCTTTGGCTGTTTCCATTCTGCCTGCTCAGTTTCTGAATGTTGAGAACCAGGAGTCTACCCTGGTGCTTGGGTCCTCTCATCTGCCCTTCTCTTTGGGCAGGGACATTGCTAAAAACAGAATGATGTCCTCAGAGTGGGGAAACGGACGGTTGGCACACATGAGCTGTTAGAATCGTCCGTACCAGACTACCGAGGCAGTGGTGGTGAGCCATAGAGCTGATGGTCCTCTGTAAAGGCCTCCAGAGCCTCAGGATTTGGCTTCATGGAGCCAGGCTAGGCATGAGGCCAGCATGCTGGAGACTCGGGTCATGGCCTTGGCAGCTGAGAGTGCTGAGTAAGCAGTTGATGGGGGAGATGTACAGTGCTGGATAACTGGTGTTGAGGATTTAAACCAAGGAGCATCAGAACAGATGGGATTGGTGTGGGTAGAGTCATGGGGCGGGTTAGAAGAGGAGAGTGGCTGGAAGTGAGTTAGGAAGCTATCCCTGTACTGGCATATTGGCTCATGCCTCTATCTCAATACTTGAGGGGTAGAAGCAGGAGATCCAGAGTCATCAAGCTACCTAGTGAGTGCAAGACCAACTTGGGCTATATAAAACCCTGGCTCAAAAACAAAGCTAAACAAACAGGTCATTCATCAAAGAAAAGGGCAGATGGTAGCGACTCTTCAGACAGCACTGATGTGTCAGAAGCATGGAGGACTGGGGAAGGCAGGAGGTGGGAAGGGAGGAGGTATTGAGCATGACCTCAAGGTTGAGACTTTGGTAGCTCCAGGGGTAGGTGAGGTTTTTCCAAGATGTGCAGATAGGTTGGGGGACCCTTCAGCTATGTGGACAGGTCTGTGGTTATCAAAGTGAACAGAAATTGACATGTCAGTTTGCTGAAGTGTGTAGAAGGAAAAGCAGGTTATTACCAAGGAGGACAAGTGACTAGATGTACATTGTGGCTCTATCCAGAGCTGCCTTAGCAGTCCTCCAGCTGCTGAGGGTTGCTATCGGCCTGTGTCATTACCAGGATAACAGAGCCTCCCGAACTCCGAGCAGAACACTGCTCTGACTCTGTAGATCCCGAAAGGCCTTGTATATGGCCCTGCAGCTGTATTCGGCTTACTCTTCTCCCTTCTCTGCCCTGTCAGCTAGCCCAACGCTGCCTCCAGGGTGACCAACAACCAGCCCAGTCAGTGTTCATATTAAAAAAAAATCAAAAAAACTTCCTGAGAGAACAGGACATGGAATAGTGAAGCCAAGGATACATAGTACATCTGTGTTTGTGTGTCCCTCGAAGATGTGTGTTAAAATCCTAACCCCTAGGACTCGTGAAATTGCAATTACAGCCTTTGTGGCTGAATTCAGAAGAATCGGGATGAGGTCTGGACATGCTAAGGGCTCTGCCTCTGAGATGCACCCATCACCGCCCTGTTTCCATTCCTTTTTCTTCTTAATTTCTCTCTCTCCTCTTTCTTCTCCCCTCCCCCATATTTTACTTTCTTGTTTGTTTCTTTGAAACAGAGCCAACTGTTGTAGTCCAGGCTGGCTTCAAGTTCCCAGTAATCCTCCCGCCTCAGTCTTCCCAATGCCGGGATTACAAGTTTCGGTCACCATGCCAGGCATCTAGCTTTCTGTGTGTCTATTCCTTTTCTGTTATTTTACTTTTAGCTCACCAGTGTCTTCTAAAAGTAAAACTCTCATAGTTAGGTCTTACATTTAAAAAAATTTCATCTTGAGCCAATGTTAGTGACACCTGACTATAATCTTAGCGATTTAGCACTTAGGAAGTGCAGGTAGGGGGATCAGGGAGTTCAAGGCCAGCCTTGGTTATGTAGCAAGTTTGAGACAAGTTTAGGCTACAATAATGAGAGCTTGTCTCAAAAGACAAACTACAGGAGTGTAGCTCAGTGGCAGAGAGTGTGCATGCGGTCCTGGGTTCAGTCACCAGCACACTAAAAAAAGACAAAACAAGTAAAAACAAACGGAAGAGGAGGAGAGAGAAGGGAAGGGGAGAGGAGGGAGAAAGGTTTATTAGTCCACCATTTTGGACAGTAAAGTGATGGCCTCTTCATTGGCTTAGTTCTGGCGAGGACCTCCCAGTAACAGCAGGTAGTGAAAGATGCGGCAGGAAGGATCATACCACTAGCCAGAAAGCAGAGACTAAGGTCTCACGTTTCAGTGACCTAAGAACCCCCCCACCAGGCCCCAGCTCTTAAGGACCCCGTGATCTTTCTGTACCGACATCCTAGAGAACAAGTTTCCAACACAGGGATTTGGGGGTGACACAAACTGTTGTAGTACACTACAACCTTTTGCCCTCAATTTAGGGAAAAAGAAAAAGATAGAAAGAAATTTTCACTGCTTTTGCAAGTGGCCTAGATAGAGATTTGAGAGAAAGGTAGAAATCTTCACGGCCCTTTTTAGGCTGTCCTAAGCTTGGAGAGGACTAGCTGACTGTGAGGCTAACGTCTCACCTCACTATCTGCAAACTCAGTCTCTTCAACCCTTGTTCTTCAATGCAATAATCACACACTAACGACAGACAAACCAACCAACACCCACCCCAGCTCCCAGGGCTCCAAACCTTTTATACGCTGAGCAAAAGTTCCCATAAACCCAAGAGGCACACAATCTGAAGAACAGATACTTGTGCCAAAACAACCATACCTAACCAAATTATAGGTGCCCTGCATCAAGCATTCCAAATTAAACTCAATCATCTACCACACCTGGGAGGGGAACACAAACCTAGTCCAAACGCCATTTGCATTTTTAAAGAAACAAAAAGAGCAAAAACTTCTTCCAAGTGTTCCACTACAACAAACCATGTTCTAACCATCACCGCTTTAAAGATTTGTATACCGTATACTATGCGTGCCTGAGCGTATATATGTGCATTATGTGTGTGCAGGTGCGGTGAAGGCCTGAAGAGAGTTCGATTCTCTAGAGCTGAAATTACAGGCAGTTGTGAGCCACCATGTAGGTGACGGGCTACAAACTCGGGGCCTCTGCAAGAGCAACAAGTGGTCTTAACCACTGAACCATCTCTCTAGCCCCTTGGATCAACTCTAATGTAAATATTAATATAGTGAATTAGGCCTATTATTTACCTTTTTCTCATTTAGGTATTTATTTCCTTATTTCCTTCTTCCTGCCTTGTCTTTTTGTACTTTCAAGATTTTTAGCCAGTGGTGGTGGTGCACGCCTTTAATCCCAGCACGTGGGAGGCAGAGGCGTGTGGATCTCTGTGAGTTAGAGGCCAGCCTGGTCTCCAAAGTGAGTCCCAGGACAGCCAGAGTTACAGCAGAGAAACTGTGTCTCTTAAAAACCAAAAAAAAAAAAAAAAGATTTAAAAAAAAATTTATGAATGTATATATGCAGTGCCAGATGTGGCCAGAAGAGGGCGTTGAACCCTCTAGACTGGAGTTACAGATGATTGTGGGTTCTGGGAACTGAACCCAGGCCCTCTGCAAGGGCAGAAAGTATTCTTAATCTTGGAGCTGCTTCTCCAGCCCCTTGGTTTGTTTTAATACACTATGTCCAATTAATTTTTTTTCTTTCTTTCAATCAATTTCTCTCCCTCCGCCGCCCTCTCTGTGGTGCTCAGGATCAAACCCAAGGCTTGTGTTCGTGCTAAGTAAGCACACTACTGCTGAGCTACATCCCCAACCAAATCTTTTCTCTTTTTCTCTTTTTGACAGTCTTACTGTGTTATCCAGGCTGGCCCTGAACGTGTATGCTCAAATGATCCTCCAGTCTCAGTCTCTGGAGTAGCAGGACTGACTACAGGCATGCATCACCTGTCCTGGCCACTTCAATTTTTCCTTTAGCTATGCCACTTTGCATTTTTTACTAAATCTCTAGGAATGTATACACCTTATCTTACAGTGTATCACCTTATCTTTTACAGTTTACTTATGGATAATAACACGTCAAGTAAAATGTAAGACTATTAAGGCACAACTAGCACTGCACAGTGGTATGAGAGGGTCCTGCAATTGAACCTGGGTCCTAGTGCTTGCACGCCACCACTGAGCTGTATCCCAGCCCCGTTTTTATTTTGTTTTGTTTTGTTTTGTTTTATTTTTATTTTTTAATTTTTTTATTTGAGACAGGGTGTGACTTTGTAGCCCTGACTGTCCTGGAATTCACTATGTAGACCAGGTAGACCTCAAACCCGAAGAGATCCGCCTGCTCTGCCTCTGAGTACTGGGATTACAGATATTCACCATCACACTGGGCTCCCCCAAGGAGAGCCTGGGGGGAGCCTTTGTTTGTTTGCTTGTTTGTTAGACAGGGTCTCATGTAGTCCAGGCTAGCTTCAAACTGGCTATGTAACTAAGAATGACCTTGAACTCCTGACCCTCCAGCCTCTAATTCCCAAATTCTGAGACTACAGATGTTTGACACGGTTTCTAGCTTTAAATACACAGCTGCTTGGTGTGGGCATGGGTGTTTATTTTTTTCTCCCCTTTTTTTTGAGGCACATTTTCATATAGCTGAAACTAGCCTTGAATTCCTGATTCTCCTGCCTCTACCTCCAAGTACCAGGATGACAGGGATAATGCCCAGCTTGTTCAGCTTGCATGGCATCTTTTGTGCAGGGTGACTATTGGATAAAATATTACAACTCTCCCTTTACATTGCCGTTCATGTTTACCCATCTATTTAGCATCTCTTCCCCCTGGAAAGAACTGAGTTTGATCAGTATCATTTACCTTCAGTGCAAAGACCTTCTTTTGTTATTTCTTGAAGCTCAGAGGCAAAAACAGTAGGTCAGTTTAGTTTTATCTAAAAGTACCTTTATTCCACCTTCAATGGGAAAGGATCCCGTTTGCTATTATAGGACTCCTGGGTATGTGTGGCCTCCCCACCCTAAGCACATTAAAGATGGTATACCAACGAGTGATGGCCTCCACCATTCCTTATTTGCTTGCTTGCTTGTTTGTTTTGAGACAGGCTCTCGTGTATCCATCCCAAGCTGATCTCAAAGCAGGATGGTCTTGAACTCCTCCCTGCTCCTCTTCCCTAGATCTGCTGTGTGCTGGAGTCACAAGCCAGTACCATCATGCTCAGCACCGAGCCCCAGTCATCTTGACGAGAAATTAGCTAACATTGGTATCTTTTTGCAGTGTGCAGTGTGCCATTTTTCTTTGGCAGGTTTAAGTATTTATTCCTTTTACTTGGGGGGTGGTATTTTTGTCTTGTTTTCACTTTGATTGTGGTATGGTGATATTGGCAAATCTGTACGTCTATAGGAGTCGTAGCAAATGTGGAAGAGTTTAGACCATTATTTCTCAAAATATTATTTCTACCTGGTAGTGGGCAAAATAATATCCCCCCCCCCCCGCAGTGATGTCTGTACCAAATGACCAGAACCTGTGGATATGTTGCCTTACTCAGCAAATGGGATTAAACTAATGACTTTGAGGGAGGAGATGTTCTGAAGTATTCCATGGGTCCACCATAATCATAATTACTCTGATAAGAAGAAAGTTCAAAGGTCAAAATGAGACACCTGTAAGAAAGACTATCCCAGTATTGTGGGATTTGCTGATGAAGGGAAAGAGACACAAGGCTATGGATGACTTCTAGAAGTTTGAGAAGTCCAAGAAAGCAAGGCATGATGCCACACATCTGTAATCCCAGCTCTTGGACTGAGGCAGGAGGACTGTTCCATAGCGAGGGACAAAAACAAAATGTAATAGAGCAATGAACCGTGTTGTTTAATAGAACTCTCAGAATAAAATATAGCTAGTTGACACCCTGATTCCAATTAAAGAGACCTGCAAAATCATAGCTGCATATCTATATTAATTTGATGCATCAAACATGGAACTAACATGTATCCCCATACCCTCTCTCTGCTCCTTTGGGAATTCCAGTGATTTTAATTTTTTAATATAACTACATCATTTCCCCCTTCTTTTTCCTCCCTCCCACCCTCACCATGTACCCCCTTTGCCCTCTCTCAAACTTAAGGTTTCTATTGTTGTTAAAGATATACATATATGTTCCTGAATATATAAATAAAATCTTCTAAATATGCATAGATACTTGTATGTATATGATTTTAGGGCTAACCATTTTGTAACCAATGTGGGGGCTCTTCCATGGGAAAGACGATTTCTTCCAATCTCAGCATTCCCTTCATTGCCTGTTTTGGTTTTTTTTAAATCTAAGGTTGAGGCCCCATGAGACTCCTCCCTTCTGTATTAGTGTATCTGTCCATTGGTATCATCCCTGTTAGGCAGCCAAGCTGATGAGACTTCACGGCTGCAGCTTCTCACACTTTCTAGAAGACAAAATCGCACAGCAAACTTCCTATGCCTCTAGCTCTCGCATCTTTCCACCCCCTCTTCTGCTATGATCCCTGAGCCTTAGGTGCAAAAGCTGTGTTGTAAATGTATCAGTTGGGGCTGGGTATCACCTGTTCTCTTCTTTTTGCCTGGTTGTGGTTTTGAGGGTGAAACCTATACTTACCTGTAAGTATAAGAATAATATTTAGAATATAGTTCAGAGTTATGTTGGTTTAGTAAATGGTGGTTGTAGGTTCTCCTCCGAGATCCACGGCTTTAGTAGCCCTGGGTAGTTGGCTAGGTTTATAGTAACCAGGCATGGTTTCCCTCTTGTTGAGTGGGCCTAATGTCCAATTAGAGCTGTCGGTTACTTGCTTGCAAGGCACCTTCTGGTATCGTGAAAGCTAGTCCTCAGGGATGATGATTTCAAATCAGTACCAGCTCAGATTCTCTGGGTCCTGTGTCCAAAGTACATTATGTCTTCAGAAATAGAGACTTACCTTCAACTTCTGGAACAACCTTCTTAGACAACCCTGACAAACACCTCAAAAAAATCATTTCTTAAGCATAGTGTTGGAGCTTTTGTTAAATAGTCTATGGCTTTGGGGGGAGCATTGTCAGACCAGATGGGAAATTTTTATTTAAACTGTGTGTGTGTGTGTGTGTGTGTGTGTGTGTGTGTGTGTGTGTGTACTTTTAGGTAGATAATGATTCCTTACAACTTTTCCAGACATCCTCACTAGTACTCTACCCTCCTCCCTCCCTCCCTCTTCTGTATTAATCTCTTTCCCTCTCTAACTAAAGTACCTCGCTGTTTCCCCAGGCTCTCTACTGCACCCCTCCCATGGCCCCTTTTTAGTTTCCTGCCTTCTACAGTTACTCAAGTTATGTACTCACATCTGAAGATCTGGAGCTAGGCGCCTCAGGTGAGCAAGAACATGCAGTGTTTCTCTTTCTTGATCTGGGTCACCTCATTCAACACATTTTTTTTTCTAGTTCCATCCTGCAAATTTCATAACTTCAATTTTTTATAGCCGAATAGCATATATCCCATTGCATATATGTACTGCATTTTCCTTATCCATTTGTCAACTGAAAGATGTTCATCTTGTTGCCTAGCTGTTGTGAACAGAGCAGCGATGAATGTGGCTGAGCAAGTATCTCAGAGTAGGATGTTAAGTCCTTTGGACATACAAAAAGAAGTGGTATGGCTGGGTCACATGGCAGATTTATTTTTAGCAGTAGAGGTTACATAACCCAAATCCTTCAATCAGAGCAGAGAACCACCCTCATTATGCCTCTACAACCAGCCTCTCCTTTTATGGGTCTCTGTAAAAGGAAGCTCCAAATAGCTGGGCCTTGAGCATTCTCTCACTCAGGTACTCTGCTGTTTTTTACAGCGTATCTGATTTGTCCTATTGCTTTGCTTTTCAATAAAATTTCCTTGCTACTTTGCAATCTATGTGGACCTTTATTTCCCAGTTATTTGAATTAGATGCCGAGATTGTAAATCCCTTGTCCAGACATCAGCCACAGGTAACAAAAAGAGGGCCAGGGATACAGTTTAGTGATAGAGCACCTGCCTGGCATACATAAGGCTCTAGGTTCATTGTCCAGTACTGAAAATATAGGTAGCATAATGCTAGCATGAGAATAAGCCAAAATGGGCTGGAGAGACGGCTCAGCAGTACCCTCCTCCTCCCTCTTCAACCACTGCACACGTGTGCTACATGGACATAAATACAGGCAAAACACCCACGCACATTAAATTACAATGAACAGTAAAACTTCTGTTTAAAAAAGTAAATCAATAGATCAATAGAGTATAATTCAGAATCAAAAATAAATCCTTGTGGGCTAGAGCTATAGCTCTATATAGATGCTTGTAGAGCATGTGCGGGCCAAAGGTTCAATAACCTGTACTACCAATAAATAAATAAATCTTCAAATTTTGGTCAATTCATTTTTCACAACAACACAATCTTTAATGAATAAATAATAATCTTGACAACATATGGTGCTGTGGTGAGACGTGGGGCAGACATATGGAATCCTAGTGCTCGAGAGATGGAGGCAGGGAAGGTTACGAGTTCAAGGTCATCCTCAAATGCACAGTGAGCTTGAGGCTAGACTGGGATATGCAAGTCCCTGCCTCAAAACAACAACAAAAAGCCCCAAACACAAATCAAGTCTTCTCACAGGGAAGAAAGAAGATGAACCCTGGATTCCTAGGCAGGGGTATGTGACTCTGTTAGAGCACAGTCAAGGTCATGGTTCTATCCCAGCACCCAGCACAGGGTTCGGGCGTGCTGAATCCTATCTTACACCATATACAAAACTTAAATGCAACAAAGTAAGAGCTAAACAGAACATAAAGCTTATAAAACTATAAAGCTACAGTACCACCTTCCCTTCTCTAGTACTGGAGATAGAACTTGGGCTTTGTGTAAGCTAAGCTCTCTCCCATCCAAACTCCATCCCCAGCCCTTAGTAGTAAGTCTTGAATTTGACAATGGCTTCTTAGATGTGGCACCAATAAAATAAGCAACCAAAGACAAAAGAAATTGGGTTCATTCAAATTTTAATGTATTTTTCTTCTTTTCTTTGTCTTCCTTTTTTTCTTCCCTTCTTGTGCACCCGTTTCCTCTAAAGCCTTGTTAGGACCCAGGAAGTTCTAAAGGAGGAAATTCTAAAGAGAAGCTCGTTAAGACTCAGGAAGGAAACAACTCAAGAGTCTCAGGAAGTCCTTGAAACTAACCAGATGCACAAGGCCTCTCCTTACCCACGGTGATCCGGGCAGTAAGAACTGCTGAGAAGACAAGACCAGCTGCCTGCAGCTTCTGCGTGCCATTTCCTCGCAGGAAAGGGCTTTTGGTCACTGCACCAGTTGCTTTCCATCACTGTGATGAAACATCATGACCAAGACAACTTATAGAAGGAAGGTGTCTGGGGCTTCGAGTTCTAAAGGGATGAGTCCATCCCCATCACAGTGGGGAAGCTAGCCGCAGGCAGGCACCGCGGGTGCGGCTGAAGCAGCAAGCTGAGAACTCACATTTCAAACCACAAGCACGGAGCAGAAAGAGCAAACTGAGAATGGCATGGCTTTTAAACCTCAAAGCCCGGGCCACTGACATACTCCCTCCAGCTGGCCATACCTCCTAAACAGCACCATCGCCTGGGGATCAGGTATGAGAACATCTGAGCCCGTGGGAACCATTCTCATCTAAAGCACCTCAGGGATGCAGCTATCCGAGCCTTTCTGCCCCTGTATCCCCACTACGTTAGACTTCAGTGGGATTCTTACTTGACTATCATCGCTTCCCAACTTAGGGTGATTAGATGTTCACTTTCCCTCCAAAAGTGTCACGTGACACTATGACGTGACTGAAGCGGCACTGCCCCATTCAGCTTCAAGCAAGTTCAGAAGACGCAAATGGGCCAGGCACCTGAGCGACTGCTACCTGCACAAGGCCTGGCTCCTGGACACCTCGGGGTGGTCCTGAATGGCAGCACTGAGGGAGAAGCCCCCAAGGGTACAGCTTCTGCTGAGCGTCTCATCATCTTCCTACATGGAGATAAATGCAAGAGAAAGGAGGCAGGCCGTGGGCAGTGGAAGACTAAAATACATCAGACACCACGGAGGCCTTCCTGGTTCCTGGCCTGCTGTCCCATTCTGAGCAGAATTCCAGTGTTTGCGGGAGTAGCTGGCCACCTCATGCCCCTGGGCAGAGTAGTGGGCTTAGGCACAAGTGTTCTATCTGGTCTACATGCTTCTGCTAGACAGGCTTTTACATCCAAAGGAACACATGAGAGGTGTGGGGCTGTGGCAGCCATTCTGTAACCATAAGGCAGGCTGGAAGATCACATACACAGTTAGTGGCGCTATCCCTGAGCCTCTCAAATGAACACACTCTGGGATTCTTGTGAATGAGATGAGCCAGCAAGATCCATTCTGTCCAGAGTCCCACTAACACTAGAGCGCAGTGGGTGGAGGAGCCTAAGAGAGGGGTTAGTAAGGTGGGAGGGGGTGAGTATGTGTGCTGCCTGCAATGACAACTACTCGTCCTGTGCCTTCAACCCTGTGTCCAGTGGAGTTCTGGACATCTCACACCTCATAATTGCTTACACCCTAAGAACAAATAATTTTTCCTTTGAGACAGAGTCTCACCATGTAGCGCTGGCTGGCCAGCAACTCAAAAAGATCCATCTGCCTTTGCTTCTCAAATACTGGGATGAAAGGTGCCACCACACCAGTCGTTTTGTTTTCGAGGCAGATCTCACCAGACTGGCCTTCTCCTTGGCGCGATCCTTTTGCCTCAGCCTTTGGAGGCCCGCGATCCTGAGCTCACGGGCCTGGGCCACCCCTTAAGCACTCTTGATAGTTGATCAGTATTATGACACCCAAGTGAAGGAGCCTTTGGAGCGTTACACTGCCAGGAGAGCTTTAGTAATAAGGCGAGGCAGTCTATTGCTCTGTCCTGGGAGACAGCACATTTTCAGCGATCAAAAGCAAAGGGTCTTAAGCAATGGGGTGGAAGTCCAAAGTTTCATAATCGAGAATGATGTAAGTTGGGCCAAGTACTGGTCACTGTAGAAAGAAAAGTGAGCAGAGGTTATACTGTAGGCAGAGCAGAACTGACCTGGCCGAAGAGTAGGGGAGGGGCATGCGAAACAGCTCGCAGGCAGTGTGGTGAGGGTGGCATGATGTATGAGGGAGCCAGGGCAAGGATGTCAGGGACTTTCTAAAACAGGAGGGAACGAAAGGACCCGCCTTAGATGGGGTTAGGAAAACCCAGACCATAGAAAGAACGCAAAGAATTGGTGGCTCTTGCATTAGCTCCCAGGGAGACAAGAAGCAGATGAATCTGTTGAGATAGTATTTTGCTACTGGAGGCTCAGACCTAGGCTCCAAAGCGAGCCAGAGCTGTAAAGTGGAATCCCCGGACTGCCAAGGGTGCTAGGCGCACTCCAAGTATGGGAGCAAGAAATTTGGATTCCAGGAACCGCTCCACTTTCATGGGTGGCGACAGAACGAGGGAAGCCAAGGGCAGAGCGATAGCGGGGACCCTGTGCGCTCAGAGGTCCCCAGAGTCCTGGCATCCTCCCAGCAGGTGACTGTGCCAACGAAAGGAGCTCCTGGCCCCTTCCTTCCTCTCCAGGTCTAGACGTGGCGGGGCGTAGGGCTCCCTCCGGGGTAGCGCGGCCCCCTGCACCCAGGTGGAGTGGCTCTCCCTCCTCCGTGGCCGGGGATTAGCTCTCTGAGGACCGGCGGCGGGATTAGCGCAGGAGAACGCGGCGCCCGGCCCGGGGATTACAGCGCTCCCCCCCCACCCCATCCCAGACGTATATATTCCGCCGCTCCCGCCGGCGGCCCGCGGGCATGGCAGCCTCGGGCAGCGCGGCGAGCCGCAGGGACCCTGGACAGCCCTGCCCCTTCTCCATCGAGCACATCCTCTCCAGCCCGCCGGAGCGGAGGCCGGCGGCGCAGCCACCGCAGCCCGTCGGCGGCCGGCATCCAGCCGAGCCCGACGAGCCTGCGGGACCCGCGCCCTGCGCCTGCTGCTGCTGCTGCGGCCCGCGCGCCCCGCCCCGCGGAGCCCCCGCAGCGGCGTCCGGGCAGGGTGAGTGCGCGCGCGCGGCGTGGCGAGGCGGGACCCGTGACCTCGCGTGGGCGTGGGCGTGGGCGTCGGCGGGGCGAGCCCGGCCCCCACCCTGCCCCCGATCCTGCGCCTGACCGCGCCCCCGCCCCGCCCCGCCCCGCCCCGCAGACGCACGGCTCCAGTGGCCCCTGAGGCTGGCGCCCCTGGCTCCCTCGCCCTTGACGGCGCCGGGCGCGGACTCTGCGGCTCTGACCCACGCGAGCAGCCCGGGCCCGCAGCGGCGCACGCGGCGCCACCGAACCATCTTCAGCGAGGAGCAGCTGCAGGCGCTCGAGGCGCTCTTCGTGCAGAACCAGTATCCCGACGTGGGCACGCGCGAGCGCCTGGCTGTCCGCATCTGCCTGCGAGAGGAGCGTGTGGAGGTGGGTGTCCGCCCGCAGCCCAGAAGCAACTCCAGTGCCACCCTTCTCTTTCAAAGATCGACCTTTTCGACGACGCTCTCCTCACCCCACCCCCCGCCAGCCCAGAGGGCATTCCCCAGAATCACTGGATGGGGACGCAGGGCCAGTTCCCCCAAACACGTTCTTTGGGTATCGCTAGAAATGGAGGGGGTTATGAGTCGTTTTCTCTGATTTTATCCGTCTTCCCCATTTCCCCTGATGATGAAAGATGCACTCGTTCATACTCTAGATTTGGGAAAGTTAAGAAATGTGCAAAACTAGCCTGGCATGGTGGCACACATCTGTAAGCCCAACACTCGGGGAGGTGGAGGCCGGAAGATCATGAGTTCATCAAAATCATTCTCCACACACAGCAAGTTAAAAGCCCGCCTAGATTGCCTAGGAGAGAGACACAGAGCGACAGAGACACAGGGAGATCCTGGTTGCCACTGGGCCCAGGCTTGGGAGACTAGGAAAGGGTTTCTACTGTATGTGGGTGAGGGAAGATGATGCAGATATATCCTCCTACACCTCTGTGGTGAAGCCTACCACCCAGCCCGCCTTACAGCCCTTCCAGAGCTTTTTGGGTGTGGGTCCTCGGGCCTCAGTTGTCCTGGTCCCCTCCTCCTCAGGTCTGGTTCAAGAACCGCCGGGCCAAGTGGCGACACCAAAAGCGTGCTTTGTCGTCGAGGCTTCTGCCTGAGACCAAGAAACCTTCCAAGGAGAGCTGTTGATGGTGTCTGGAGTTTCTCCTGGCTTTGGCAGTGACTGTGAAGCACAGCAAAGTAGGAGGGGGACAGACTGACTTGAACAGAAACTTAGGACAGCAGCCTCTCCCATCACTCTCTTGCAGTGTCCAGCTGCCCGGGGCTGGAAGGAGGGGATCCAAGGCCTCCTGACCCGTGACTAGAGGATACATAGGGCAGGAATCAGAGAGATCTGCAGGTAAAGTGCAGACAGAGCAGGTCAACTTCCTCAGCCACCATTACCACGTGAAGAGGCCCTAACTCCACCTAGGATCCCCAAGCCTCTCCAGTGGGGCATCCCTCCCCACCTCATGTCTGCCTCCAGCGCGGGCTCCTCATCTGTTCTTCCATCTTCTGAGCAGGGCAGTGGCATCTGCACAGTCCTGGGCTTCCTCTGTCCTCAAAGGTTCTTACTGGGCCTTGCCAAGATCTGCAGAATAAGAAGGCTGTGGCTGGAGTTTTCCAGATCCCTGCCCCTTCAGCTCAGCCTGTGCTGACACTAAGACATAAACAAGATCTACAAACACCACAAAACATTCAGAATCTCAAATTCCATGTCTCAGGATTCCTTTCCACACCCATTGAGGAGCTGCCCCCCACCCTTCCCAGGGAATTGGGGGATCAGCACGTCTTGGAGAGCACAGGTCAACAATTCTTCAGTCCAAGTTGCATGCTCCCCCATCAGAATTAGAGCCAGTGGATGGTGGCAAGGCCTCCTAGGGATTTACTATGGCCTCTAGGTGCTACTAACCTGCTTCACTGATGGGAGATATTCACCGATGGGCGATCCCTACAGGTTTCCATACAGTAGCATTTACCAATAGGGTGGGCAAGAGATCAAATTCAGGGAACACCCCATCCCCACTGCCTAGGGAAGCGTTTGTCTTCCCTTCAATAATCCTGGTCACACAGATGTATTCGGGGGATACCATAGCATGAAAACATGGCTTCCATTTCCTGATTACCTGTGCAGTGGGCTGGGGCAGCTAACATCCCCCTCACCTGGCTTGATCACCTTGCTCTATCTCCTTTCAGGTCCTGAAGGGTGTGGTGGTATCTGCAAGAGACATGATTCATCCACAAAAGCCAGACTGTAGATCCAGTGTCAGGAGCTTTTGGAATTGAGTAAACATGGCTGGTTTGGAGAACACGAAGCAGGCATGTATCCCCAAGCCAGGGCCATCCTAACACAGCTGGAGACCTCCAGGACAGGAACTCTGAGCCCTAGTTCCCTGGATGTACTTAAGGCTGACACCGGACTCCTCTTCTTGAATTTTGACCTTGCCTTAGAAGACTGTACTGTCTAAATACAGACACAGATGTCCAGGAGGTCAGCTCACCTGCAGGCTTGGGCATTCAAACTGTGCTGGGTTCCAGGCCCCTGTCCCCATGTGGTCTAGGATCAGAGCTCGCCTATGCTTCTGCTATCTCTCTGTCACCTTCCTCTGCAGAGGCTCCTAGAACCCCCATCCAACACCTGGCATTAACAAAAGTGTCCTGAGGCCCCATCTCAAGGCCTCTCCCATCTCTGTTCTCTCCCACCGATGCCCCCTCCTTTAACCATCTAGCCAGGCTTTTTGAGATAAGGTTTCTTTGTGTAGCCCCAGCTGTTTTTAAACTCACTCTGTAGATCAGACTGGCCTCAAACTCAGAGATCTGCCTGCCTCTGCCTCCTCAGTGCTAGGATCAAAGATGTACGCCACTCAGCCATCTTCTTTTAAAAAAATATTTTTATTTGTGCCTGTGTGTGTTCCCTGCATGCGTGCATGTGCACTACATGTTTGCCTGGTACTCACAGAGATCAGGAGAAAATATTGGAAGCCCTGGAACTGGAATTATGGATAGCTGTGTGCCACTGGGTAGGTGTTGGGATCCTCTGGAAGAGCGAGAAGTGCTTTTAGCTGAGGAGCCTTCTCTCCAGCCCCTCCATTCTCTTCTTGATGTGTATTTTCCATCCTTGGGCTCCAATTCCCACCTCCTTGTCACATGTATCTCCATCTCCAGTCCAGGCCTCTCCTCTGAGCTAGGTATTGTCAGCCCGCCCCCATGACAACCCGTGGAAGGCACAGGCTCCTCACAGTCGGCTTGTTGATAGTAAGCTCTTTCCCTGTTCATTTGCCTTGCTAAAGGCACACGAATCACAGAGTTTTTGGTCACCAGTTGCTCTCTGTCTCTTAACTAACCATGCCTAATCCAACCATTTTCACCTCTAAATACATCTACGCCAGAAACTAGCTCCTCTGCAGCTTCAGCTGCGCAGCCTCATGACCTGCACCATTCCTTCTGCAGCTGTCTCTAGTTATATTCACCTGTACCCACTGTGGCCTCCCTTTAATTCAAAATAAAAATATTTCCTGCGCCAGGACCCCAGAGATACTGTGCAGCCTGTATCTACCCCTCTGGTGTCATATCCTCCTTCACTGGACTGTGTAACCAAAGGTCTGCTTTGGAGTTTGCCTTGCTCCATCCCACAACCGGGCCTTTGCATATATATATGCCTTTCCCAGTTTGACTTGACCCATGCCTATACATTCATCTTTTGGATCTATAACCACTTTCTGCTTGGGATAATGTCACTTGACATGTCTTCTGTAGAAATCAAGATTCTCTGAGTACAGAGTTCTTGCAAGTCACAGATGTAAATTTACACATTTGCAGGATGACTTGAAGTGTATTTTCTCTGCTGTACGGTCAGCTCTGTGAGGGCAGGGACATCTCCATAAACTCCTTAGTGACTCCCAATGAAAGAAGAGATCATTGGATAAGAAACACTATACCAAATCATTCTGGGCTAGAACCTGTTTGTTCGGCATAATTCATGATCTCCCTTAGGAAGAAAGTCCCATGAATAAAGCATTCAGTGAGAGCAGGCCTCTTTGGGGAAGCCCACCCTGGCAGGCAGAAAATTAATAAATCTAACCAGAGATTTAAGCGCCCTCTTGTTCTTTCTTTTTCATTTACCTTTTGTTAACTATCTGGGAAGAATTTTATTGGTGTTCTTTTTCTGAATTTGGAAGATATACATAACCTTTTTTTTTAAGTACCTAAAAAGACTGTGACTCATATGAAGTGATTTTCCTCCTCCTCCTCTCTTCTTCTTTCTTTTTTTTTTTTTTTGCGAAAAATTGGAATTACTAACAGGAGGAATGTGGCGCCTAATAGTCACTCTACAGCGCTCTCTAATGACCACAGTCTAGATAGGCACGAACAACACTGGTGGAGATCCAAGGCTCCAACTCCCTTAAGATCCGGCGCTCCGGGTGACGTCATTAGGAGCGCCGGCTGTGTTACAAAAATACCGCTTCTCCATTGGCTGGCTGTCGGGAGCCTGCGCCGCCCGAGCGGTTCTGGGATAGCAATGGGGACGCCTGGGACCTCCGCGGGCGCTCTGTTTCTGCCCACCGCGTCCGCCCCCCCGAGGAAGCGTGCGGCCCGGGAAGCCGGGGTTGCAAGAAGACAGCGGGTCCTGGATGAAGAAGAGTACATCGAGGTACCAGTTCATTGCGAGCGCTGGCTACCCCTCCCCGCCCCGATCGTTTCCTCTCCGGTCCGCTCTCAGCCGCCGGTGGAAGCGGACAGCCACCCTTGGGTTTGGAAAGTCTTGAGCGCCAAGACAACAGTGTAGACGCGAGTGTTCTGTTTTCAGCGAAAAGGAACAGTCCTGTTTTCTGTGGAGGGTCAAAGAAATAAAGTTTCCTATTAAAGTATAGTAGAATTTTGACACGTTTTTAGGATGTTGGTGAAGATGACTTTCTGGAAAGCAGTGACATCAAGTGTAAAGACTGGGGGTAATGGCCGCGTCCCTGAGTGAGTGGGTCGCCGTTGCTCCTCGAGTTAAAAGAGTCCCACTGCAAACACGCTGGAGGACAGACAACTTTAGGACACTTCTGGAATATACTGGCACATAGCACTGCCACACAGTTGCGTATACAGATTTGCAGCTCCACAGTGAGGTCTGACTGGAGTTGAAATCTTGCCCATTTCATCTGGTGGTGGCTGTAGTGGTGACTAGCTTTCAAGAGAAAGGTTTGGATTGAAATAAAAATTCATGGGCTGGAGAAGGCTCAGTGGTTAAGAGATCTGGCTCCTCTTGGAGAGGACACAGGTTCGATTCCCAGCACCTAACTGTGCTGTTACACAGCTCATAACTGTGTAACTCTGGTACCAGGAGGTCCACACCCTTCTGACCTCCACAGGCACCAGGAATGCACATGACACAATAAATAACTGCAAGAAATAAAAATTCATGGGTGGAATGAAGATGGAAGCATCCACATTAGTCTGGCTGGTGTTGTAGATGAAGCCAGCAAAGGAGAATGAGAAAGAGTTAGTAAGGGATCTCATGGGCATCAGGAGAAAGTTCAGTAATGTGAGAATCAGAGCCATATTGAATGAACAGTTTACCAGAAGGTGCTTCTAAACTATCTTGCAAACCACAGTTAACCAAGTAGGCAGAAGTAAAAGGACCTTAGGGCCTTAGCCTGGGTAACAGTGGACTCCGAGTCAGGGCTCCCAGATGCCAGCTCTGGCCTTTGTTCTGCTTGCTTATGATAGGGACTCCAGACAGTCATCCAGAGAGATTTCTTCCCTGATGTGGAGAAGCTACAGGCACAGAAGGAGTACCTGGAGGCTGAGGAAAATGGAGATTTGGAGCGCATGCGCCAGATTGCCATCAAGTTTGGCTCTGCCCTGGGCAAGATATCTCGGGACCCTCCACCACCCTGTAAGAGGATGCTACTATAGAGGGCATCGAGGGGGGAATTCTGTCACCACTTTAGGCTCACTCTCATGTCTAACTTCCTTCCCTCAGATGTTACTCCAGTCACCTTTGAGACTCCCGAGGTACATGCAGGCTCTGGTGTGGTAGGCAGCAGGGGCCGCGACCTAGATGACGGTGAGTGAACACACTCTGGTCTCATGGTCAAGACAGCTTGGGAATCATATTCTTTTGAATTTTCTCAAGATCACATTTCACCCTTGAGAGATCTCCTAAATGTCTACTTTTGGGATCAAAGACATTTGTTTGGGAAGTAGATCTAAGTTCAGTTCCCAGTTGTGCAGGAGTGGCGTTCTGTGCCTCTGGCCCGTCACCAATCTGTTCACAGTGTGCCAGCCTTTGCCTTGTAGGCTTTGTGGGCTTGGGAGGCTCTTTCATTGCTGTCCTCTGAAGATGCCTCAGGCCCCTTCTACTTCTTTCTTCCTTCTTCCATATCAGTTGCTTGTTGTGTGTCTTCCTTCAGGTCCGTACTCAGGCGTTACCTGTTTGGGCTAAGAGGGAAGAAGCTGGTATGGACACTGAGGTTCCTGGACCTTTTGTGTAAAGTCAGAACACCCTGGGGCTCTGTGCTTCACAGATTGCTTTCACTTTTCTGATGTCTTTGTTCTGTTAAGACCTGAGTCTCACTGCGTCCCACCCTCTGGCTTCGTGTCTCACTGCAGGATATAACCTCTTGGAAAGCATTTCTGTTTATTGCCTCTAACTCTAATTACCTAGTGTGCACGCCTCCCAGAAAGCAGGATCTTGACCTGCTTTCACCTATGTGCTCCACATTTGGAATAGCACATGGTGCGCTGTGCCATCAGTTGACACATGTAGGACAGATGAATGTTATCTTCAACACGTTTCCTGAGCATCAGATACAAGTATAGGATACGTCTTAAGATTAGGAGGGACACTTTATAAATCTATGGAATATATGAGTCTCCCCCATACTAAGGAACTTGTCTGGGTCAGCTGATCTTTTAGTCAGTAATAGGCTATATCACTAGAGGTGGGCAAAATTTTTCTCTACCAGGCTCTAGTGTACAGCATACGGTACTAGAGTGAATGTGCACCATTCTCACACAAACATGTTTTCCCAACAGCCAACGCTTTTCTGCCATGAACCCGGTAGTTGTTATTCTTGGAACTTGACTCTTGGTTGAAATACCACAGAGTCACAGGACAATTTGAAGATGCTCTTTTCTTTATACACATGCATTTTATCAGTAAACATAGGAGCCCTTTTAATTGCAGATAAGGAAACGGGTTCCAACAAGTTGTAACTTCTGTAGGTGTCAGAAATAGTCCACAGTCTAATGGGTCCCAAGTCTGCCCCTTTCTAACTCCAGGTCTTGAACTTGTAGCCACTGTATTTGGCCTTGGGTGGTACACAGCTACTGGTCAAAACTGTCAGAACAGATGAGAAGCCTTGGCTTCACATGTCCCTGAAATTTGCAGTGCTACCTCTACAGGAGTATCACTTTCCTTGGTGGCAGGGATTGAGGTGATACATTTGGCTTTGTAACCCTGAATCCGTGTGGCCCTCCCTGGACTACTGGGCCATATGGGCTTCTGCCTTATGAATTAACTGGCATATCCTGATGCATCAGTGGCCACCTCTCACCTATAACCTATAAGGTTAGGAGAGACACTTTATAAAATCTGACTGTACTACAGTCAGAAAGGGAAGGGTAGTTAGGGTAAGGCAATCTTAGGAAGGAAAGAGGAGTCCTTGGGGCTTTGGAGGAAAATCTTACAGAATTAGTACAATTTGAGCAAAGGAAGAGCCTAACAAACTGCCATCACGAGCTCTTGCTTCAGTGTTTGTCCCTGCCCCTTAACCAGTCAACCAGGTCACAGACTCCTCTTGGCATCCAGCGGATGAACAGAGCTGGCCAGTCAGCTGTGGATGCCACCTAGGGCTTCCTGAACAGTTGGAGTCTGTTGGTTCTGTCCCTATAGTGTGTCACCTAGTAGGAGCCAGGGTTTCAAGCTCTTACAGAGTGGTGTGGTTCCCAAGCCCAGCTATATAGTGGTAACCATGCTTGTATGGCTTTGTGTTTCCCTACCTGTGACCTCAAGCAGGAGAGGCTGGAGACGAAGAGGAGAAGGAGCCGCTGCCCAGCCTGGATGCCTTCCTGAGCCGCTACACAAGTGAGGACAACGCCTCCTTCCAGGAGATCATGGAGGTGGCCAAGGAAAAGAGTCATGCCCGCCATGCATGGCTCTACCAAGCTGAGGAAGAATTTGAGAAGGTAGTCCTGGAGTTTGAAAACATAGGCACCTTCTTTTGGGATGGAGTCCAGGGCCACAGGTATAGGGGTCCAGGTACCTCCCTGACCCTACTCTCCCCCCATGTCACTGTAGCGACAGAAAGATAATCTTGAACTCCCATCGGCAGAGCACCAAGCCATTGAGAGCAGTCAGGCTGGAGTGGAGACCTGGAAGTACAAGGCCAAGAATTCACTTATGTACTATCCTGAAGGTGAGTGAAAAGGGCCGAGAGAGAACAGGAAGACAGGGCTGCTATGGTCTGTGTCTTGTCACCTTTAAGTTAAACTTCAAAGTCTATATGTATGTGTTCACTAGCAGCATGGACCACAGAGAAGTCCTGGTCCATTTTGGGATTGGGGAATGTGTGACATCTGTGGGGCATTCACACACACACACACACACACACACACACACACACACTGCTCTGTTTGGGTTTTGTAGGTGTGGTGTATTAGCTAAGGTGGCTATACTCTTTGGCTGGGAATGACTTAGCTGAGGAAGTATGCTTTCGCCCCTCAGGATGCATGACTTTTAGGGCTGAGGTGGGACGTGGGGCTTCCCACCCCTTTGATACCTGTTACCACTGTTCTTGCTTTGATAGGTGTCCCTGATGAAGAGCAGTTGTTCAAGAAGCCACGGCAGGTAGTACATAAGAACACACGTTTCCTCCGGGACCCTTTTAGTCAGGCCCTGAGCAGGTCTCAACTCCAGCAGGCAGCTGCCCTGAATGCCCAGGTGAGTCAGCAGAGCCACCAAGCAGCTGGATGTGGTTAGCTGGGCTAACTGTGGATGGGTGTGACCTCTCCCATCTTGGTTGTCCCTTTAAGTTAGGATTGTTCTGAGGCTAGATGGAGCTTAATTGGCAAAACAAACAAAAAACAGCAGCCCCTGTACAGTAGGACCCATGTCTATTTTTGGCCCCTCCCAATGGGACCCAGACATATGACCTAGTCAGCCCTGTACCAGTCCTTGTGATGTTAGCCTGGGAGGAGAGAAGCTTCTGGAAGCCAACCCAGGTTGGGAGGTGATAGAGCAATGTGTACTGGGAAGTGCCAGAGGGAGCCTAGACTCCAGATGAGTAAATGCTTTCAGGGTGGCTCTGGTCATCATGGGGTTGAAGGAAGAGAGACAGGAGATGGGGACACATAGATGCCTCAAGGGAAAGAGACAGCACAAGCCCTTTGCAGCATTGCAACCTGAGAGGTTCCTTCTTGGGTAGAGGAAAGGGGCACCCCTCAAAGTCCCTGGGGAAAGGTGAGCATGTGGGTCTTCCCTGCCTTTCTGAAAGGGACCTGCCAGTCCTAGAGCCCTAGCTTCATCCCACAGAAGTGCTTCCCACACGTATCTCTGCACCACCCTCCGTCAGCTGTGGAGAACCCCTGACACTAGCCTCTCTGCTTCTTCTAGCACAAACAGGGCAAGGTTGGCCCCGATGGCAAGGAGCTTATCCCCCAGGAATCCCCCAGAGTGGGGGGCTTTGGATTCGTTGCCACTCCTTCTCCTGCTCCTGGTAAGAAAAGGACTATAAGCCCAGGCTGGACAGGGCAGTGTGCAGGCTAGCCTCTCAGCAAATGTGACTAGAGATGTCCCATGGTTACCTTCTCTTATTCTGGTTTTCTCTGTGATGTGAATAGACATGTGAATGGCATGCGAGTGTAGCTCTTACAGACCTGAATTCAGAGAGCTCAGTAGGTGGGAAGGCTCTGGGCACCAGGCCCACTGTCTCTCTACAAGGGAGGCAGGTGAGATTTGGTTGTACAGGCTGCACACTGCTCCACTGCAACTTAGTGCTGGTTGCTGTAATGTGGCAAGGGCATATGAAGGCACTGTAGGTTTGCCCTGGGATTTAGGGAAGCCTTGGAACCCCAGTGTGTTTTCTTGGCATTGGCATCCTTGGCCCTGTAGTAGAATAGGGTCCAACAGACCCACCTTCCACAACTTAAATACAGCGATCTTGCTTTGGGGCTCTGGTGTCTTTCAAATTTCCCTTTAGATGGTGGGGTCCTAGAGCTTTGGAGTTGCAGGGAAGGAGAAGAGGTTGGCCTTAATGTCCACGGGAATACATGTATTGGGAAAAAGGCAGCACCCCACCATGTCCTCTGGTTTGAGATGTGGGATCTCCATCTGCAGGTGTGAATGAGTCACCACTGATGACTTGGGGAGAAGTGGAGAACACACCCCTGAGAGTTGAAGGGTCAGAGAGCCCCTATGTGGACAGGACACCAGGACCAACTTTCAAGGTGGGTTGTGGTGAGAAGATACGAGGCTGGGACTCAGCCTTAGTACCTGCTGCTCAAGACTGAACACAGATGCTGGACTTTTGTAGAAGAGGGGATTGTGGTCGGACCATCAGACAGGGATTTGTTTGAAAGTGTAGGGGCCATTATGTCAAGACAACAAGGCGGGCCTGGAGGCTAGACTGTCACAGAGTCAGACCAAGAACCCCAACTAACCTATAGGCCTGCAGTGTGGGATATAGTGTGTGAACCCAGAAGGGCTACACAGCATAGTTAAGGACACTCGGTGTAGTACAGTGTGACCCAGCATTGTAGGAGTGGGTGGAATGGAGTTGGAAACCTAGAGCAGACCAGAAAGGCCAAGTCACATAAGGCCTGGCATACATCACTGTGGCCTCTGTCAGGTGGACAGACAGCATATACAAGTCAGGTGGCCCCTGATGGCATGAATGGGTGGGTGGGCAGATGTGCCCCTGAGAGCTGTGGAGGAAGTACAGTGTCCTGAGCTTCGGGGAGTTTGTAGATAAAACAGACTGTCTGGTGTAGTTCAGAAAGTGAAGGAGAGGTCCCTGGTACCTGAGAGTGTACATATCCACTGTGAGGGTGTGGAGCCAGTGACTCAGAGTACTGAGTGGACAGGCAAGGATGTGAATCTTTGGAAACCAACAAGATCAGATGTGATGTTGAATAAACATATAGGTATGCTTTGGTGGCTGGGTCACAGGTCATTCAAGCCAGTCCCTCCAGATACTGGCTATGATCAGTTTGGAATGTGGTAGACAGAGATCACGTTAGTACAGCAATAGCATCAGAATCACCAGGAATAGCATAGCTTTCATCAAGCAAATGCCAGACTTGTACTGCAGTCCTGACACTGTGCTTTCCTAGCCCAAGCCAGGAGGGCCTCCCAGATGTGGCACTGTGGTTTCTTCCCCAGAGCAGTTTGTAGAAGTTACATACTACACACCAGACAAATCATGGGTAGAGATTCTGGAGGTCTTGGCTATAGACTGTGTGTGAGAGAGGAACAAACAAGATGTTGTCAAGCATGAAAGCATGGCCCAAGGCTCTGACTTCACGGGAAGTGGTGCTTGCCCTGCAGTGGCCTCTACCAGGAGAGAGTTCTGAAACAGAATTATCCCTGGGCAAGTTCTTCAGGGTATAAGGGATGGGAACCCTGCTGTGCCTTGCATTGTCCAAGTGCCAGGCAGGATGAAAAGCTGAGGAAAGAAGAAAGAAGGAAGGTATCAGAAAGATAGCGCTTCAGATGGTCCAGGATTACAGGGACTTTGAGGGTAAAGTAAACTAGTTCCCGAATATTGGTACAGCAAAATAAGTTCCAGAAAAGTGGAAACCTTAAATATAATACAATAATTGTAAAAACAACTAGAGGGTAATGGTGTAGTTTAAACTGTTTCATTTTGGGGGGTTTCGGTTTTGTTTGTTTTTGGGGGTTTTTTTGGTTTTTGTTGTTTTTGGTGGTGGTGCTGGGGATTTAACCCAGGGCCTGGTTCCTGCGCATTCCCTCCACCCCTTTTAGCATCTGAAGTTCCAAGACTAGCTTTTTTATTTGTTTTTGGTTTGGTTTTTTTTTTTTTTTTTTGGTTTTGGTTTTTGTTTTTCGAGACAGGGCTTCTCTGTTGTAACTCTGGCTGTCCTGGAACTCACTGTGTAGACCAGGCTGGCCTCGAACTCACAGAGATCCTTCTACTTCTGCCTCCTGAGTGCTGGGATTAAAGGTGTGCTCCACCACTGCCCGGCTAATTTTGTTTTTTGAGACAGGGTCTCACTATGTAGCTCCGATTTGCATGGCACTCACTGTGTAGATCAGGCTGCCCTCAGACTTAGAGACCTGCCTCCCTCACAGCACACCCCACTCCTCCCAGCCCCAGACCCCGTATGTTGTTCTGTTTTACATTTTCTTACTCACATGAACATGTGTGTAAGCGTTTGTGTGCATGGCATGTGCTACAGCACATATGTGGAGGACAACCTGCAAGAGTGGTCCTCTCTCTCCATCCTGTGGGTTCCCGGGAAGGGCTTCAAACCAGGTCATCACCCTTTAACAAATACCTTTACCCGCTGAGCCATCTTGCCTGTTTTTTTTTTTTTTAAAGACAGGGTGTCACTGTGTAGCCCAGGGTGACCTCAAATTCTAGGGTCTCCTGCCAGTTGCAGGAATACACCACTACATCCAGCTGGATGAGGGCTTTTGACAGGCAGCTGGGATTGTAGCAGCCACGGAGAAAAGGTTGGCGTCCACAGCAGGAAGCCAGTCCAGCACAGGGCACCCACATGCCGCCTGCTACCTTGTAGATTTTGGAGCCAGGACGCAGGGAACGTCTGGGCCTGAAGATGGCCAATGAAGCAGCTGCCAAAAACCGGGCCAAGAAGCAGGAAGCATTGCGGAGAGTTACAGAGAACTTGGCCAGGTGAGGGGCAGCTGGGTCCTGATACAGGAGTGGGGATGGAGATGTGCATGTGCCTGCCTCGTTTCCTATTCTCTCAGCCCCCGAGCTCCTGTGGGTACGTGGCCTGCGGGACAGAGCCCAGGGTATATCCACAGGGTTCTTCAGCAAGTGCTATGGTGCTTCCCCCTCAGAGTGTCTGTGTGTGGAGCAGGCTGTGAGGCACTCGCCATGCTCTTTCCTCAGTGTCCTCCCTGACCTTTCCCTAAGAGTACTTTTGGCTCCTTGTCCCACTGTGAGCTCCTGTTAGTCCTGTGGAGTCAGCGCTAGCTCTCAGAGTCTGCGGTCCATCCAGCCCCACAGACAAAGGTTGGCCTGACCGCTCTGTGCCCAGCATTGTCCTCCTCGGCTCAGAGTGACCAGTCTCTGATAGGGTTTTCCTAAGAGGCTGAGGGAGGCCTTGCCTTAAGCAGCACTTGACCCCTAACATGGTTGCTTTCTTTTATCCCTTCTCTACAGCCTTACTCCCAAAGGCCTCAGTCCAGCCATGTCCCCAGCCCTACAACGCCTCGTAAGCAGGACAGCCAGCAAGTATACAGATCGTGCCCTGAGGGCCAGCTATACACCATCCCCAGCACGCTCTGCCCACCTTAAGACCCCAGCTGGTGGGCCGCAGACCCCCACAAGCACGCCCGCCCCCGGATCCGCCACACGCACACCCCTCACCCAGGACCCGGCCTCCATCACAGACAACCTGCTGCAGCTCCCTGCCCGGCGCAAGGCTTCAGACTTCTTTTAGAGCCGGGGCTGGCCAGACCCGTGGATGCTTTGTGGGACACTTTGTGGAACCTGTAGGGCAGCTGTCTACTCAGAGAACGCCAGGCCTTGGAAGCCCAGACCACAAGACAATTGGTCATCCCGGGAACCAGGTTGGCACATTACGCTGACCACTCTCTCGGGAGTATAGCATTGGTGCTGTCCCCCAGGGCCCTGCTGAAACTGCCTTCTAGTTGACCCCCACCTGAACCCTCATTAAAGAACACCTGGCACCATCTGGCCAGGCTGCTGATCCATGTCCTGGGGCCCACCTGGGTGTCTTCGGACCTTAGGGCTAAAAGCAAGGGGCTCTAGGAGAGGAAACTGGCTCACAGAGCTGCCTTCTATGCTGAGTTCACACCTGAGCCTTCCACTGTGAGGGTATCACAGACCCTAGAGGTTGTGCCATTCAGCTCATGGGGCTCTGGGTCTAGCTCCACAGCCTCCCAGTCAGGCCTGACCACTTGTGTTATTGGTTACAGGCCCAGGTAGGTCCTGCATATCAGGTTTACTCCAGGACCAGTCACTTTCCTATAAATTCTGCTGTTACCTCCCAGCATCTGGCTTCCAGCTCCAGCAGGGCTGGGCTGCCTCCTTGTCCTGCTCTCTGCTTAACCCAGTGCTCTTGGCGCTGCCTATTGGGCTCTGCTGAGACACAAGCCTTAAACAACCTGGGCTGTACTATGAAAATAAATAGTTTGGATTCCCTGCAGATCTGCAAATGCCGTGTGCACCAGCAGCCAGCCTGTGAACTAAGGGTAACCAGCCCTCAGGTGACTAGTGGCCAACTGGGCCTGTGAGCATATACCTATAGAGCTGAAGGGTCCCTACTCCCTGGGTCTAACAGTCCCAAACTATGATCTAATTCTCCAGCCAATGGCTCAGGGCTTGAGTTATTCAGACATCCTAGAGCACACTCTTCTCAGACCCAGGTTCTGTTTTGATTCTGTGAAAACTATCTTTCTAGTCTGCTGCCATTGGTCCCTGGATGTTACTTGGAGACCACCAGGACTGGGTACCTCCTGCCTGTGGCCTTGTACTACTTAGTTTTTGTCAGTTTGACACAAGCTAGAATCACCTGGCAAAAAGAAACTTCAATTGTCTCTCGCTGGGCTGTGGTGGTGTTACACACCTTTAATCCCAGCACTTGGGAGGCAAAGGCAGGCAGATCTCTGTGAGTTCGAGGCCAGCCTGGTCCATAGAGTGAGTTCCAGGACAGCCAGAGTTACAACAGAGAAACCCTGTCTGGCAGTGGGGACACACAAAAGAATTGTCTCTAATCAGATTGGCCTGTGGGCATGTCTGTGGGTCATTTTCTTGATTGCTAATTGAATTAAGAGGGCAGGGTCATGCAGCAGCATCCCTGGGCTTATGTAAGAAAGCCTTGGTAAGCTAGAGAGGAAGCCAGTAAGCAGCATTCCTCCATGGTCTCTGCTGCAGTTCTTACTTGAGTTCCTGCTCTGGCTTCCCTCAGTGTGGACCAGGATCTGGAAGTGTAAGCTGAAATAAACTATTTTGTCCCTTAAGTTATTTTTAAGTTAAGAGTGTTTTATCACAGCAACAGAAGCAAATTAGGTCAGGCCTCTACTAATCAGAAGTTCTACATGAGTTCCTGTGGACTCCCAGGGCTGGAGTTGGTATCCCAGGATAGGGGTTTTGTTTCTCAGAGCTTTAATCCAAAGGATTCCCTAGTAAGTGGAAGCAGAGACAGGAGATGGAGAGTGTGGGTGCTGTCTGGGTGCTGACCACCTCAAGCATCTGACCAGCATGAGAGAATGTCTTTAGGGGGAATGGTGACCAGGAACTGGCATCTAGGGCTATAGATTGAGGGCTGCTGGGGCATTGCAGTTCTATAGGATGGGGAAGATAGCAGCAAGCTGTGAGTTGGGGATGGCGAGGGTGAGGCTTGACAGCAAAGATTGCCCCTTTAGGGTTAGTGGACACTGACCACTGTGTAAGAACAAGACAGGGTCACGGTGGCTTACATTACATGAGATAAGGGAGAGGCATGGTGCTGTCCAGTCCTGGAGGCCTTGGAAGTCGAGGCTGAGAAGTGTGAGCCTGGCAAGAAGACCAAGACAGAGGTTCCCTCCACCACAGACCTTGCTGAGTGCCTGAGTGCAGTTCCTAGACACCTATGCTGGAGATCCCCGCGCTGGATGAGCCCTAGAGAAAAAGACTCCCCACTGGGCACTCTCAATGCTTGTATACACTTTGTGGTTTATTTGGTGGTCAGTAATTAACGTCTTTGCTACTAAGTGGAAGAAAGCTAATAGAACGTAATCAAAATAGTGGTTTAATTGACGGATTTTACTTGTTCCTTGCACCTGTGCCTTCTTCAGCTCCTACCTGCCTATTTAGCTTATGTGAATGCAAACTGCAACCCTGACCCCCCAGGGCCCTCTCCACCACTAGGTGCTTGCTTTCCCCACCTCAGCTCCAGAGATGTGATGGTCTTTAGCTCTAGAAGTCTCAGCCAGCCTCTCCTCCATCCTGTCTTCATTCTCGGGTGCCACTAGCAGCCGGTGCTGGGGTTTGGCCCCCAGTTTGTGGTCAGGCCGGTGTTCAGGTCTTGAGCCTGGCCGAGTATCCAACTTGCATTCAGCTCGATACTTGCCCTCCCCCTCCCTCTTGAAGGAGGCAGAAGACATGGCTTTGGGCTTGGGGGGCTGCAGCCATGAGTGGCTGAGGATCTCATCAATGTGCAGCCTCCGGTTGACATCTGGCTGTAGGATGCGGTAGATGAGGTCCTTGCACTCACCAGTCAGGTTCTTGGAGCGTGGGAAGTCCACTCGGTGCTCCTTCTGGATGCGCAGCATCTTTTTGATGTCAGAGTCGTCGTAGGGCATGGAGCCACAGACCATGATGTAGAGGATCACACCCAGGCTCCAGATGTCATACACCTTGGGCTGGTAGGGGATGCCCTGCAGCACCTCGGGGGCCGCATAAGCCGCCGACCCACAGAAGGTCTTGCTGAGGACGATGCGCCCGCTCCCGTCCCGCAGGCAGCGCTTGGAGAAGCCGAAGTCAGACAGCTTGATGTTGAAGTCCTTGTCGAGCAGAAGGTTCTCGCACTTGAGGTCTCGGTGGACGACATCCAGATCATGGCAGTACTTGACGGCCGAGGAGAGCTGGCGGAACATCTTGCGTGCCACATCCTCATGCAGGGCTCCTCGGCACTTGATGAACTCAAGGAGGTCGCCCTGGACGCCCAGCTCCATGACAATGTAGATGCGTCCATCAGAGGTCTCAAAGATCTCATAGGTCTTAATGATGGAACGGTGGTTTACGGTCGCCAGGATGTCCATCTCCCTAGGAAGGAATCTCTCCACAAAGTCAGTGGGTGTTTTCTTGCGGTCTATGATCTTGACCGCCACATTGAACTTGAGGCGTTCAGAGTAGGCAGATTTGACTTTTGCATAGGAGCCCTTGCCCAGATTGATTCCCACGATGTAACCCTTCTTCCTTAGGACCGCGGCATCGTCCATGGTGCCAGGAGCGGCCGGTGCCGCCGCCCTCTACATCCCCTCCCCACACTGGCCAGCAGGCATTGTCCTCATTCCCACTGTGGGGAGGCGTCTGGCTGGGCTGGGCCTGGACTTGGAGGAGTGAAACGCTCAGCATTGTCACCAAGTGACCAGCAAATGAAGTCATAAAGCCAGGCTGCTGGGAGTAGGGACTGGGCTGTAGGGAATGGGGCCCCTGAAAGCCAGGCAGGCCTAGAAGGAGCACCCCATCCTCATCCACTGGGATGAAGCTGGCATTCAGGCCTGTGGTAACCCTCCCTGGCTCTCTTTCTTGCTGTGGCTTCCTTGTCACCAGTGAGGCTCAAAAGGAGGTGATCCAGGTCCAGCCCCAAGCCTGTTTCTCTATCAGGCCTTGGAAACTGGTCCTGTGTTTGTCCTCATTTTACTAGAGCCAATTTCCTGCTACTTGTGGTTTGGAGGAAACTTCTGTGAGCTTGTATCCCTGGAGTCAGTGGAAGCTGCCCAGGTCCAGACAGTTCTGTGGTGGTCCCAGTCTGCTGGATGAAAGCAGTTCCATGTTTGGGGTCAGGAGTTGGCAAGGGTCTTTGGGCTACAGAGTGGGCAGATGAGCTACAGCCCTGGGAACAGATGTGGGGGTGGGTGGAAGGGTAGGTTAGGGCTAGGGGATGTACTGAGGGTCCAGGCTAGGCAGGTACATGTTGAAGGGGGGCAGATGTGGAGGATGGGGCAGGCTTCAACCAGATATAAAGATGGCGACGTACCCAAGCAGGCAAGTGCTGAGAATGGCTAAGGTGTAAGTCAGGAAAGAAGAGGTCCTGAGCTCTCCCTAAATGATGGGCAGCCCTTATGCAACCCAAGACCCTTTTATGATGGTTGCTGGCAGAAAACCAATAGGTTTTGGGATATGTGTGGAGGCCCAGGGCCTTGGACCAGGGTAGGCCTCTTAAGGGTCAAGGGTGGAGTTGGGAAAAGCCAGCCTGGGCTTAATGAGGAGGGGAATATGTTGGGCTTGGTGCTGGACGGTCCAGAGATTGATGACCCTTAACATTGTCTATAAAGAGCAAACGTCTGAGTGGATAAAGGGGTTCATAATCCTCCCATCTTGGGGTTTTGAGAGCAGTGATCAGGTACTACATGAAGTGCTGTGCGTTGTTCTCCCTTTACATGTTGTACTGTATTATGTTTTGTGCATGGATGTTTTACAAAGTGGCGCCCTGTGTACACTTCGTGGCCACTTTAGAAATCTTGTGTTCATTTTCACATATCACAGGCTTACGGTGAGCTGCTAGGATGTGATCCAAGGGTGCTGTGTTCAGAGGGAAAGCAAGACCCGTTTCTAGTCGGGGTAGGGGGACAGAAGGCTTCAAAGAGGAAGTGGCATAGCCCAGGTACAAAGGAGCCAGGTGGACAGAAAAGATGATATGGAGAACAAGAATACACCATAGAGGCCACCTTGAAGTCACCTGTGTGCCACTGCAGGTGACTGAGCCAGGTTCAGCAGCCCACCTAAATGGTTCATCAGGATAAGGCCATGTATGGAGGATTTGGCTCAGTCACTTGGGCCTACTATGGGAACTCTGCTTTCCGGTAGGGTTCCACCTTCTCTGAGCTATTTCTACACTTGTAACACACAGAGAAGGAACTCTTGCGTTTCTTGCCACCCCAACTGTTTCCTAATTGAATTTCAAGCAGCCTCAGGTCCTCTTGGTGTCTTCTGTGCCCCAAATCATGACAGGACTACAGAGATGAGATGGAAGAGCCCACACACCTCTGTCCAGCCTGCCCCATGTGTCCTGGAGCCTTCTGCCCCATCCAAGTTTCTTCATGGGGCTTCTCCGATCTCATTCTCTCCAGTGTTGCTCAGGATCTGTACTGTGTCTGAACTCTGGATACTTGGTCCTCAAAGGCAAAATTCACAGAAGTAGGCTACAGAGTGTTGCCTGGTCCCACAAGGCTTTGAGGAGGACAAAGCCCCTTGGCTGAGCCTGGAGAGATGGGCACAGTCTTCAGAGGTGAATTGGCAAGTATGCTTATGGCATATGTGTATTGGGGTGCAGGGGTGAGGGGTGTTGATGGGAGGATCAGAAGCCATTGCTGAAAAGGTGGTAGGGGCTACCATTTGTATAGCTGTGAACACTGGGAGATGATGTGTGAACCAACAGATAGTAGGATGGAAATGGGCTGCATATGGCAAGGGATGCAGGAAGAATACAATCAGGAACTCACTGGACCTACTTCTCCAGGGGACTCGGCCTTGGTGTCTTTGCAAGATAAAGGTGGGGGCAGGGTTGAGACAAGTATAAATGTTCTTGTTTTTATGTATTGCACCCTTAGACCTCCATAAGGTTGCCCAGAGTGAGGTGAAGAGAAAGGGACCACAACAGCAAGGTGAGGACTGCCTGGGGCATGGTGTAAGCAAGGCAGGCAACACATGGCAGCCAGCGATGCCAGATGATGCAGGCCGTGCCCATGTGGAATACCAGTAGCTGCCTTTCTTGCCCATGGGGTTCAGACATGCCAATTTTGCTTTGCCAAGGTCAGCTTCCAGCTCTTCTGGGGGTACCTCCTGGAATGGATTGATATTGGAGGGAATGGGATGCAGTCAATGCTATTCAGGGCTGTAGGGCATGCTTGGGTCACCTAGTGGTGCTGGGAAATGACAGTGTGCAGCAACTCAGGACACAGTTGAGAACTGGGTCCTGGCTGGGCATGGAGGGACATGTCCCATGATGGACAGAGTGGGAAAGCCAGCTGCCAAGTCAGTTGGGGAGCCCAAGAGGTACTATGGAGATGGTCTACCTGCCTTCTGTGGTCATCCCCAGCCCTTCACAAGCAGGGTTGTGCAGCCAGAGCCATGGGGTAATGATAAACGCCTAGACCCTGAACCCCTAATGCAGACAGCCAGTGCAAGAGAGGGCTCTGGCCTTCAGCCCTTCTGCAGATAGCCATGTTTATCCTCTTGGACTGTCCTCTACTTGCCCTCTCTCCATCCTTCTCTGCACTTCTCAGACTCCCTCTAGAAGTAGTATTTCCCTCACTTAGCTCTGTTCCCTGGCCTCTGCCCCTCCGAACCCCCAACCAGCCTCTGACTGGTACAGTTGCCTCAGCCACAGCCAGAGGACACAGTTTGGGCTGGGGGCACAGGAATGGATTTCCCTGTGAGTCAGGATTTGCAGTCTAATAGAAAGCCAAGGGGAAACCCAGGACTACAGTCATCTGGGCAAAGACATTTCACCTTAAGGTCTGCACCAATATAGTGATTTATTGCTTCTTTAGCCATGTGAGTTACCAAGTTCAAAGGGGGGGAGAAGAAAGTGACTAAAATAGCTCATCCGGGACTGTCTTCTCTCTCTTGTCCCTTGACTTCTGGGCTCAGGCTTCAAGCCATGAGCTTTGCCTCATTCCCTGCTGGCCCCCTGGGCTGCAAGAGGCTCACTAGGTATGTGACTCTGGAGGCTTTTGGGGGTGCCCTTCATCTGTCTCCCTGTTCAGATCACTGCCGAGGCCTACGGTCTCTGACTGCCTGGCCACTTGCACAGTTTCTTCCTGGGGTTTTGTCTCAGGTTGGGCCTCAGGTCGTGCCTCTTCTCTAGGCTCCTCCTTGATGGCCGACTTCTTATCAGCACCAAGTTCAGGGGTCCACGATGACTCAGCGGCCCGGGAGCTCTCCCCCTCCTTGTTGATGGCTCCAGAGGACAGACCTCGTGCTTTGGGCTGCACCCAGCAGTGGCTGAGGATCTCATCAATGTGCAGCCTCCGGTTGACATCTGGCTGTAACATGCGGTAGATGAGGTCCTTGCACTCACCAGTCAGGTGTTTAGAGCGTGGAAAGTTGACTCGGTGCTCCTTCTGGATGCGCAGCATCTTTTTGATGTTGGAGTCGTCATAGGGCATGGAGCCACAGACCATGATGTAGAGGATCACACCCAGGCTCCAGATGTCATACACCTTGGGCTGGTAGGGGATGCCCTGCAGCACCTCGGGGGCCGCATAAGCCGCCGACCCACAGAAGGTCTTGCTTAACGTCAGTCGACCACTATCATCCCGCAGGCAGCGCTTGGAGAAGCCGAAGTCAGACAGCTTGATGTTGAAGTCCTTGTCGAGCAGAAGGTTCTCGCACTTGAGGTCTCGGTGGACGACATCCAGATCATGGCAGTACTTGATGGCCGAGGAGAGCTGGTGGAACTTTTTTCGAGCATCCTCCTCTTGCAGGGCTCCTCTGGTTTTGATGAATTCAAGGAGGTCACCCTGGACCCCAAGCTCCATGACAATATAGACCTTCCCGTCTGATGTCTCAAAGATCTCATAGGTCTTGACAATAGAGCGGTGGTTTAGCATGGCCAGAATCTCAATCTCCCGGGGAAGGAATTTCTCCAGGAAGTCCGTGGGGGCTTTTTTGCGATCGATGATCTTGACCGCCACGTTGAACTTTAGGCGCTCAGAGTAAGCGGATTTGACTTTGGCATATGAACCCTCTCCCAAGTTTATCCCCATGATGTAGCCTCGTCGCTTGAGGACGGCAGCGTCATCCATGGTACCGGGAGTGCCTAGTGCCTCTGAGGCTGCCCTCTACATCCCTGCCAGCAGTGTCCTCATTTACACTGTGGACAGAGAGTCCTCGGAGCTGGCCAGGCCTGCTGTCCCTGCCTCCTAAGAGGCTGAGACTCTAGCATGGAACATTCAGCACTGTCTCCCGGGTGACTTCAGTGGGTGAAGTCACAAAGGAGTAGTGCTCTGGGGGAATGAGGCTATTACCTGAGCCACTTGGACTTAGAACCTGGAAGGTCTGGCCAGTTTATTGGAGCAGACTAAAAGCCAACAAAATGGCTTCATGCTTGGCTCCAACATGAGGTAGGAGAGGCTTATGAGACACAAGGGTCTGTCCATGTTTCTAAACCTAGAAACTGAATTGTTATATAGTAGCTTGTCTCATTATTGCAAACCAGATCTACTTAGGGGATCCAGGGTGGGTGGCCCTCTCAGTCAAGGGTCCTAGCAGGAAATGGAAGATAGAGTCAAGGATAATCAGAAGTCTTGATAAAGGAGTGCTTCACAAAGGGAGCAAAATGTAGGGAACCCTATAGGTAATGCAGTTCCCTAAGGTAGTAACAGACCCCTGACCCACATGGTAGGGGGAAGGAATGCAAAGGTCCACCCTGACAGAGTAACCTTTGGTAGACGGAAGGAGCGAGGCTATAGTGACCACAGGCCAATGGTAAAGAAGCCATTCATGACCCCCACCCCCAAGCCCTTAAGCTCTTGATGGTATCTATACAGGCAACCCTCAGTGGTACAGAAGAGAGCTGAGAAGGGTGGAGGTTCATCTTTTAAAAGACTACTTTTGGGTGTATGTTGGGCACTGGCACAGACCTGGGCTTACAGGTGTGACTAGCCTTCAGGTCCTTTACCTCTTCTGGCCTCTTCTGGTGGTTACTGTTTAGGGAGTTAACTGAGCTTTCACTGTTTGGTTCAGCTGGACGTCTCACTTCCTGCACTGCTCTTTTCTCATCCGATCCTTTCCTGGTCTCTTAACAGTGGCTCTGCAGGTGGACAATTGGCAGGAATTCTGCACTTGGCTGTGAGTTCTCTCCTTAGGACCTTGCCCAACTCATGGCTCTGGCTGGGCTCCAGGGCAAATTTGGAGTGGGGGTTGCTATGGGGGCAGAAGCTGGGTTTGGATCTTGTACTGCGTGATGGGAATGTGCCACATGGACTGTACAAGTGCCAAGGGCAGCGTGTTGCTTCTGCCAACAAGGGGTCCCCCCTCTGCTGTGACAAGACTTGTGTCCAGCATCTGCCCTGGGAAAATTGGAGCGTCTGATAGTTGGACCCAATCTTGGGTTTGACCTAGGGCTTTGTCCACCAATAAGGAGTTAGCACCCCTCACATGGCTTCCTGTATCACGAGTTGGAGTTCTGGGACTTGGCAGAGGGAGGGTCATTAAAGAGCGAGTCAAGTGTGCCTTTCCCCATTTCTCTTCACTTCCTTCCCCGGAGCGGATCACCCACTGCTGGGCCTGTACATAAGTGGCGGTTCTCCCCTGCACCAATTGCTTCTCCATCTGCTCTCTCCTTGTACATTTATGCTGTTCACGAGGGCAGGTGCAAGGTCAGCACGTAGAACCTTGTTCCTAGACTTTAGCCTCATCTCTGCCTGGGCTTTGCTTCTTCCTTGTACAGGCAGGTCCTTTTCCGAGGTCTGGTCTGACTTCTGTTATTTTCTCTGACATCCTTCAGGCCATTTCCTCCTCTGTTGAAATTGTTTGTGTCCCTTCCCCAGCCTCAGAGCCTGCCGGCCCTTAAGTTTCCTTAGACCACTTTAGAGTGTATGTTGGGCGCTGGGACAGACCTGGGCCTACAGGTTCCCACTCCTACCACCTTCAGACCCGGCACACTCACTGTCTGTTCCTGCGGTCTCACCAGCACAAGGAACTCCTTGGCCACCTCGCCGCCAAGGGTCCGCCCCCCGTCCCGCCTCTCGGCTCAGCCAATGGCACGTTTCATTTTTATAAGCCCGCCCTCCCGACTCCGCCCACTGCCGCCCGGTCCCTGGGCCAGGCGTCTCTCCGGCTCTCCTGCTCAGGCCCTGCCGGGCGTCTGGAGCGCACCCGTGTCCCCGCCCCCCACTCCCGGCTCGGCGTACATTGGTTAGTGCGGGCTGGAGGCGGGGTCGCGGGGGCCGGAGCCGGACAGCCGCCATCTTGCGCGAGCCGGAGTTCCGTCGCTCTTCTGCGGCCTAGAGTGCGCGCGACTCCGCGCCGTTCCATTGGCGCGGCCCAGCGTCGCCGCGGGCCCGCCGGATCCCTCACCTGCCGCCTCTGTGCCTCCAGCAGGAGTCCGGCCCTCACGTCCTCCTCCCGGCCAGGTCCGGCCTTCCCGCGGGGTCACGCGGCTGCCCCGGGGACGATGAACGGAGGATAAATGGTGCCCAAGGCAGACAGCGGTGCCTTCCTGCTGCTCTTCCTGCTGGTTCTCACTGTCACCGAGCCGCTGCGGCCAGGTGCGAGGCGCTGGGGTGGGGGCGCGGCCGGGGGTGGGGCTGGGGACGGTTCGGTACTCGCGGCAGCCGGGCGGCCACTGCGCCTCGGTAAGGCGCGGGCGAGGCCTGGCCGCGGGTGTCTGGGCGTCCCCTGCCCGGGCGCAAGTAGGGGTGTATCTGGGTTCGGAGCTTCGAGGATGTTGCTTTGGACTCACGCCTTCGAGCGCCGCGTGCTCTGGGAGCCAGTGGCCTGGAGCTGCCTGCTGAGCTTAGTGGAAGTCTGTGGGCCGAGAGCAGCTTGCAAGGCGCCTGGTGTCCCAAGTGTCCGCCCCGCTGTGGGCTTGTGCCTTCGTTTCAGCCCTGGACAGCGATGGCCGGTGGCTCATTGCCACCTAGTGAAGCGCAGCATCACAGAAGTCCAGCCTGGTCCAAAGGTAGTCCTGCTACTCAAGCAAGTACTGTGTGCAGGCGAGAGTCCTCTCAACGGTGCCGGCTCTTAGTGCTTTGTTTCTGTGGGGTGATTAAATACTTTTGGTGGTACTTTGGGGTTTTGTGTATGGTAGGAACCTCAGGTCCCTTTTCTGCTTATATGAGATACTCCTGAACTACACACACACACACACAACTGCTCCCTACTCCCCAAGGCAGGGTTGGTTTATCATCAGCCACAGGCGTTCCACTACAGGCTCACAGTCCCTTTAGAGACTGTGTCTGTGAATTTTTAGGTGAAAGGAGATGCTTTAATATATGTATTTTATGGTAGTAGATCCATCTCTGTACCAGTTCAGTGGCAAGTTGAGTTCTTAATGTTTAGTGGAGGAAGGTTCCCATGAAGGAATACCCAAGGCAAGTCTTCCATGGGTGACATCCCAGCTGGGTGTCAGAACAGATGGGTGCACCCGCAGCAGTGTCCCTAGCTGGGCTCTCATCCTGTAACATATTGTAATGCTTGGCTTTGTGCCTTTGCCACGTGTGGAAATGTCTGCCTGAGCACCAGTGACCAAGGCTCTAGGCCAACACTCAGCTGAATGGAGTGCTTCCCTGGGCTCCTTGAGAGGAACTCAGTACCACCAGCCCCTCTGCAGGTAGAATTGACTGGTTGCAAAGCAGCGAGAACCACCGAGACCACTCGGTGGATGTGGTTCTTGCCAAGCTGGTGGGTTTGTGTGGTTCTTGTCATTGAAATCTTTGTAAACGTGAACTGGTCTCTGTATAGAGACGGATAGAGAGAACTGCCACCCCACTCTTTTTCCTGGGGCCCAGTTTTGCAGATGAGGTCTCCCTGCCTGGAAATGGAGCCACACATGACTCCCTTTCTTGGGGCTCTTGTTCCAGGGCCAGCACCTCCTGCCTAGATCACAGAGGCATCCTGTGCCCCTAACCTTTTTTGCCTTGCCAGTCTGTTTACATATCCTGCCAGCTGGCTGAGAGCAGTTCAGAAAGGATTGCTGGAGATACTCAGATGCAGAGAACATGCCCTTCTCTTTTAGAAGTGCTAGATGTTGGAGAGCAAGTGCAAATTTTTCAGTATGTTCCTGTGTGTTGAGTATTACTGAGCATGGAAGGCCAGAGGCAGATGACAGAGGCCATTCATGTGTCCACGTGCAGCTAGGGAGGGTCTCGCAGGAGCCTTCATGACAGTCTGAATGGGCATGTAGTGGAAGAGGCTCCAATAGAGGGAGTAACACGATGTGGAGTCCATGGCTTTCTAGGCTGGAACCTGGCAGCAGCCCCCAGTGCTGTCTCAAGTTGTCCTGCAAACTCCAAGAGCTCTAATGTACCCCTGACGTGGTAGCAAAGACAGGCCTGCTGGGACAGATTTTTTTCTTGTGTGCTTTCGTGTCTGCTAGGAGTGCTGGACAGAGTCTTTCTAGCTAGTATTTGCAAGTGGAAGGCCCTTCTTTGGTCTGCATTTGCTTGTTTTCTGTCAAGGTCCTAGGTCTGCACCAAACATGGGTGTGAGGAGGATATCAGTCAGAACCTACCTCTTAGGAGGGAGGCAGAGGCCTGTCCTCTTGCTTCTGCCCAGCGTTATTTGTGTGGAAGGGCCAGGGTGTTAATGTTTTCTTGTTTGACGCAGACTAGACCTTCCAGGGTTGAGGTGGGGAGGCAGTGTGTGGAGCAGGGCTTGACGTGTCCAAATTTCGCCTTCTGTTCCTCTGTTTTTGTGGTGCTGAGAGTCAAACCCAGGGCCTGTGTATACTAGGCAGGCACTCTACCACCGAGCTATTCCTCCAGCCCCCAAATTTCCTTTAAAATGAACATTTGGTCATGGTAGTTTAAGAGTGTTTTGCATGTCAGATACTGTTCTAAGCACTCATTTATGTGTTACCTTTCAAGTGGCCCCTGGAAGACTGTTATTAGCCCAATTTTATAGACAGAACTCTCATAAAGCTAAGTGACCCAGATGAGATTTTAATCCTTGGATACTGGCTGCTTTGATAAATTATCCACCTTTGTCTGGATCCTTGTCTGCTTATGTCCAGTTTGGGCCTCAGAAGGGCCTCATGTTGTGCTATCTATTGGTTGGTGGGTTGGTTGCTTGTTTGGTTTTTTTGAGACAGGGTTTCTCTGTGTAACCCTGGTTATCTTGGAACTTGCTATATAGACTAGGCTGCCCTTGAACTCAGAGATCCACCAGTTAGAGCTTAGCAATGGTGAAGGCAAGCAGGCCTCAGTGCATGCTCTGCCTGTTTATCCTGGTTAGTGCTTCCGGATAGGCATTAAGATGTGCTGTGGTTGAGCATCTATTCTGAAGATAGGCATCGCCTTTCCTGTTGCCTTCCCTGGCCTAGTTCATAGGGCTGGACACCAGGTAGTGTCCTAGCGGTGATGACAGATGCTCTGTCTGCATGTGGGTTCTCTTAGCCATAGCAGCTGATCCAGATTTACAGTTTGTCTTCTTGGCAGGGATGACAGGTCTTTGGAGGGATGATAGTGATCCAGTAGTTGGTTTTCCCCGGAGGGCTATTGGAGAGTTTCTTTGCCTCCTCTAGTCCTTCCGTAGGTTTTTGATTCTGAAATGTCAATGACAAAATTTAGGACCCAATAAAGAGCCCATTACTAAGCAAATGTCTTCTTTGGTGTACAGCTGTATCATTTGTTTGTTGTCACCTCTGCTTGTTTGTACTGAAGACATCATGACCTTTGGTTTCCCTCCCGGGCGGCAGAGCAGATTAGTAACCTGGAAAGGCCAGTTTGGGTCCCAGACAACTGAGCAGAATGATGTCTTCCTGGGTTGAAAGTGTGGGTTATTCTGTGGTAATTGTGATTTAACCAAATATCTTGGCAAGTTTAGTGGAAGCTGGTCACATTTTATCACGGCAAGCCTTGGTAGTGGGACAGGCCCAGGCTGGAGGTAAATAACTTGAGGCCTGTGGTTATGGCGCAGTGGCTATGGACATGGATGTTTTTGTGCCAGTGTGGTAGAAGAGTGTAGTGTGCTGTTATTTTACGTGCATTGTCTGTCAGAAGAGGATTGGAAGTTGTTATAGTTTGTTTTCTGTAGTTTCGATGACTACCACAGTCATAGCAACTTAGGGGAGAAAGGACCTCACCTTACAGGTATAGTCCATCATGAAGAGTCAGGGCAGGAACCCAGAGGCAGAAATTGACCTGCTTCTCCCAGCTTTCTTATACATCCTAGACCCCCCCCCCCCCACCCATTAGGAATGGCATCACTCACAGTGGGATGGTTTCTCCTGGATCGGTTAGCAGCAGTCAGCAAAGTGCTCTACAGACTGTGCCCATGTGCTAGTTTATTGGAGGAAATGTTCTGGTGTGTCAGCTTGACAAAACAATGACAAGTTATACAAAGGCCTTTTTCTCATTCAAGTCAGTGACAGGTTGTAGTAGATTGAAAGCATGCGCCTAAAGCCACATTGCCTAGGGTCAAAGTTGTCCATCTATTCTCATTCATATATTCCCCCCCTCCCCCTCCCTCCCTCCTTCCCTCTCTCCCTCCTTCCCTTCCTCTCTCCCTCTCTCCCCCCCTCTCTTTCTCCCTCCCTCCCTCCCCACACCCCTCTCTGATTACTTTTGTGCCTCAGCTTCCTCACTTTGAATATAAACATTGTAATATAGCTTCATGGAGATGCAAGGATTAAAATGTGTAAGCAAATGCTTTCTACAGATCATCTGTTGGTATTATTCACAGGTAGATTTAAAGGCATATAGGGAACCTTATGTCTGTGAGCCAAGTGGTATGTGTGTGCAGGTCAGCAAAGCCTTCCTCTAGGAGAGGAGGCCCCAGAGCCCAGTGCAGTTGTTTTAGATCATGCCACACACATAGCAGCCACTGCAGGATTTTCTTAGCTGTCACACTTTTTTTTTCAAATTGTATTATTTATGTTTTTTCACTTATTTTAGTTGTTTTTGAGAATTCACGTGTGAATACAGTATATCATTTCTACCCACAGTCTCCCCTCCAACTCCTCCTGTGTCCCTTCTTCAAATTCATGACCTCTTTTTCTTTAATTATTATTGTTACATATGTTACATATACACATGTATACGTAAGTACAGCCTGCAGAATCTATTTAATGTTGCCTTCTGTATGTATGTATCTATTGAGGGCTGACTGCTTGGATTGAATAACCTATTGGGGGCTCATTCCTTGGAAAAGAAGAATGTTTTCCTTTTCTTAGCAGCCATTTAATTGCCTGTAGCTCTTCCTCTAGGTGTGGAGCTGCGGTGAGACTTCCCGCATCCACATTGGATGTCAGTTGGTGTGGAAGTTCATGGGTACAGCTCCCTGTCATAGAAGATGCTGTCTTATAGTGAACCTCCTGGTCCTCTGCCTCTGACAGTCTTTCTGCTCCCTCTTCTGCAGTTTTCCCTGAGCCTTAATTGTTAGAGTTGTTGTTGTGGGAATCTCAGTTAGGGATGGGGACCCCTCGATCAGTTCTCTCTGCATTTTGACCAGCTGTGAGGTTTTCTGTAATTGTGTGCTGCAAAATGAAACTTTGTTTTGTTTTTCAAGACAGAATTTCTCTGTGTAGCCCTGGCTGTCTTGGAACTCCTTCTGTAGACCACGCTGACCTTGAACTCAGAGATCTACCTGCCTCTGCCCCCCAAGTGCTGGGATTAAAGGTGTGGGCCAATACCACCCGGCAAAAAGAAGCTTCTTTGATGAGGGCTGAGAACTTCTGTTTATACTAGCTCAGGAAAGTGGTGGTAGTTGGTTCTTCTTTAGGGTTCATGAACTCACCACCTGTGGGTAGTTAGCTAGGTTTATAGAACCAGGCATGAATTCCTATAGTCCAATTAAACGGCTGTTGGTTACCTCCAAAGTACAAGTGCCACTGTTGCACCCTTGGGAATGTCTTGCCGTGTTGGTCACTGCTGTGGTCACAGGCTCACAGCCGGGTAGGACCTTTGGATACCATGAGAGCTAGTCCTCAGGGAGGAGACTCTGAGGTCAGTTCCAGCTCATTATCTCTACCTCATGTGTCCAAAATGTATGGTGCCTTCAGCAATAGGATCTTCCCTTCAAGTTCTGGGAGGCAACCAAGAACAGCAGCAAAGGCCTGCATTATTTTGGGAAATTCTTGGATTCCCCTGACCAACAATTTGAAGGGAAGTTTCCCATGCCTGGTACGAGGGTTTTTGTTAGAAAGTCTGTGGCCCTTGGAGGAGCATTATCACTCCAAGTAGCATAAACTTATTTAATTTATATGATATACCTGCACATATATTATTTTTAAATAAACACAAAGTAATATATTCCCCCTTTTTTTTCAGTCATCCTTAATGAAGTTGTTTTGTTTTCCTTTGAGACAAGGCTATAGAGAGATCTATAGCCCTGGCTGACTGTTGTAGACCAAGCTAGCCTCAAATTCACAGAGATCCACCTGCCTGTGCCTCCCAGTGCTGGGATTAAAGGCGTGTGCCACTATACCCATCTTCCTTGGTGTTCTTTATCCCCCCTCCCTCTATATTGCCCTCTCTCTCCTTCCCCAGATAAAGCCCCCCTCCCCAGTTTTCCCCATCCTCCCTTCATGGTACATAGGTCTTCGTATCCCCTCCCTAGAGCTGCCCCATCACTTTTTACTTTCTGTAGTTGCTCCAAGTTATGGGACACACCCACATCTAAAGATTGGGAGCCAGAACCCAAGAATAAGAGAGAACATGCAGCCGCTGTACTCTGCACAGTTCTAGGGTTGTTGACAACGGTAGGTTTTACTCATTGACACATTCCGGGCGTATCCCCACACTGGACAGGCACAGAGTGGACGCTTAGAACTAATTTATTGAGTAGATGCACAAATGGCTATTTATGTTTTAACATAAAGGGCAGTAGTTCCTTTAGCTGTTTTGCCTTGCAGCTGCCCTGTGGGGTTAGCAAGGAGGTTGAGGTCCTTGTAGCCATTCTGTAGGAACATGTAGGGTAGAGGAGGGGATACAGCCAGCTGGCTGGGCCTCATCTTCGGTGGAACTTGCTCCTTGAGTATTAGCTGTGCTGAGAAGCAAGGGGTAAGGGCATCTTGCCAATATGAATTCTTCCTAAAGCTTACTAGCCATGCAGCCTAAGACAGAGGTGGGAGTCTCCCAGAGAGAGGGAGTTTGGCTTGGCATCTGGTCTTGGAAATGGGGTTGACTCTACATGAGCTTTTCCTGGGCAAATCATACTGTAGGCTGTGGCTAGGGCTGACTAGATATGAAGACTGCACTCTTATACTTTGCTGGCTTCCCTCTCCTGTCTAGCAAAACTGTTACTTAGTTGCACTGAGCTGGTCCTTCTACTTCCACACATTTATCCTGTTCCCTTCTGCCTGCTTTTTGCATAGGCTAACTTCTGGTTGCTGACTCAGCCATAATTTCACTCAGCTTCTTGTCTGTCTCCTTCAGCTATGGGGCTGCTTCCTGTTGGGCAGGACAAGACTGAGTGCAGGGCTGTGTGAATTAGCTGCTTTGAGAGTTCACCCAGGCCGAGTCCTGCTTGCTCTTGTTGCCTGGAGAACCTTAGGAGTTCATAGCTAGCCTTTTCTGTGTGTGGGGAGAACAGGTGGGTATGGAGGCTAGGGACCATCCTCAGCTGTTCCTCAGGCACTGTAGTCTGATTGTTTATGTGTGTTCATGTGGGTGCATGTGAAGAATGGAGACCAACCGCGAGTGCCCCTCAGTTCACTCTCCATCATAGTTTTTGAAGCAAGGTCTCTCACTGTGTTTGCAGTACATGGATTTGGCTGGATTTGGCTGTAAGGACATTTGGATTTGGCCAGTAAGCCCCAAGGTTTTTCTTGTCTCCACCTCTCCAGTACTAGGATTAGACACTTGCGGCCACACCAGTTTTTAAATAGGTGCTGGGACCAAACTCAGGTTTTCTTGCTTGCACCAAAAGCTATTTCTTGACAGAGCCATTTCCTCTGCCCTAAACTGTTTTGTTGAGGTTTTCACTGGCCTGGGACTCACTCCATCAGGCCAGGCAGGATTACCAGGGATCTACCTCTGCCTTCTCTGCACTGAGGTTACAAGCCCACACTATGCCAACTGATGTTTTTTAAAGTGGTTTCTAGGGATTGAAGGCAAGTACTTTACCACCTGGATTTTTTAGGTTTGTTGTTTGTTTGTTTTTTATTTCTTGTTTTAGAATCAGGGTCTTACTTTGTGGCCCAGGATGTCCTCCGACCCTTGCCTCCTAAGTGTTGGGATTTTAAGCATGGGCCACCACACATAGTCCTTTTTCTTTCTTTTTTTTGTTTTGATGTTGTAATTGTTTTTAAGATTTATTTTTATTTATGTGTGTCTGTACACAGGTGTCCAGGGAGACTAGAAGAGGGTGTCACTTAGATTTTAATCAGAGGCAGAGATAGGACACTAAGCACCAGGGTGCTGCTGACATGCTTTGCTCAGGCATCACAATTCCAAGCCAGGTGATAGGACTGCGTAGTTGAGGAACGATGTGCAGAGCCCTCCGACTAGAGATAGGCACCTTGTCATTGGGCTGAGGCCCTCAGTGTCCATGTCTCCAGACGGTGGGCACAGATGCTTTACAACTCTTTTGGCCTGTGTGGCCAGCCCAGGACTATCAGTCAGTGGCTTCTGTCTGTGATTTCTCCATACTGTCTTTATGGTCAAAGGAACACCTATATTATATGCATTGCCAGAAGCTTGGGAGGCTTACTCATAAATTTAAGCTCTCTGTCACCTTTTATATAAACTCTGTGGATTTTGGACCACATGGTCATATAACCTATAACGACATTTTCATGAAAGTAAAGGGTCAAAAAAGGGTATTTTACTCAACACTCAGGCAGGTTCATGAGTTCCAGGCCAGCCTAGGGTACATAGTGAGTAAGACTGTCTCTGAAAACAGAGGACTTTTAGGGCCTGGGGAGATGGAGCAGTTGGTAAAATGCTTACGAAGCAACGTTGGGGCCCTGAGTTTGATCCCTAGCAACCACATGAGAGTCCAGGAGCTATTGCATAGGCCTGGAATCTCAGTGGGCTGTGAAAAGTAAAGATAGGGGGTCCCTAGAGCTCTCGTGCCATCTCCTCATGCTGAGTTGGTGAGCTTCAGGTCAGTAGGCAACCCTGTCTTAAAAAAAAAAAAGTGAGAACAATTGAGCAAAACACCCAACATTGATTTCTGACCTTTCCAGATAGACACATGCGTGTGCGTGTGTGCACACACACTTTATGTGTGCGTGCATGTGGGGATCAACTTTGGGGAGTCAGTTCACTACTACCTTCTTCTGTTTTTGAGACCAAGTCTTACTATGCAGCCTAGGATGCTGGAACTTGCTATGTAGACGAGGCTGGCCTTGTGCTGGGTGTGTGCCTCCTCTTCCACCTTGTTTTTGAGGGAGGGTCTCTCCCACTGAGTTTCTTACATGGTCAGTTCTCTATCCCTGCCTCCCGTCTTGCCCTGAGAGTGCTGGATTACAGACACGAACCGCTCTGCAGCTGTTTTCACATGTGTCCAGGGATTAAGCTCAGGTTATCAGGCTTTTGCAGCAAGAAGTTTTGTTTTGTTGTTGTTGTTGTTGTTATATTATTATTATTATTTTTACTTGCTTAACATGTCTAAGAAAAGGTATTTAAAAAAAATGGTCCTGTAACTAAAGGGAAAACATTTAAAAAAAACAAAACAGAGAAAGTAATTATAAAGATAATTAAAACACACACACACACAATGACATAAAATTATAGCTAAATGCTGCTGTTCCCGTGTTTCTACTTCGCAGTTGCAGTGTGAGGTGGGATTAACCCTGTTGTATAGACAGGCAGATCTAGGAGAGTGAGTGACTTGCCCAAGGTTCCATAGCTCCAGTGCTGCAGCTTGTGCAGTAGAGCTAGTGTTTGGAGTCTGACCTTAACAAATTGGTATGTGCAGCTTTAGTGGATACCTTTACACCTCGAGTCTCAGCTCCCCACTTATTTTCCCCCTAACTGTGGCCACCAACCACCACAGTCCTAGCTTTCTGTCGTTTGCTGCTGCATCCAGCACTACCCTTCAGGAAGTCTCACTCTCAGCCTGCCAGGACCTGAGCACATTCTTCCTCACCTGTCCTGCGGTCTGTCTTGGACCTATGTCTCCACACCATGTCTGAACATCTAGTACAGATGGGGAGCCTTTGGAAAGCTTGCTAAGACACAGCGGCTAGCTCTGTTGAAAGCAGGATAAATGGTGAATGACCTGCCGAGCGAGCGCACTCAGGTGGATAGTGGGAGGAAGTAGCCTCTGAATTTCTTTGCTGGAAATTGTTTCCTTTGTGGTGTGCGTGTGTGGCATGTGCTTCAGCTAGTGCTCCGTCTTCTGCCCTTGTGGGCAAATATTGAAGAAAAACTAATTCTAAACGATTTAGAAAGTATACTAAATTTCCTATGGTTATTTGAGACAACTCAGTTTACATAATTTAAAATGAGGCCAATGCTTGCTGACAAAAAAGTTGATTCTGAGAAAGAAACTTAAAGAAATCCCTACAGGCATGAATTCTCAATTCCCACCCACTGCACAGCAGTAACCTAGGGGCTGCCGCAGCACCTGTGACCCTGTCAGGATCCATAGGAAAATCACTTGCTTCATGATACTGCCAGGGGATCGTCTGCCTCCCATCTTCTTACCAAATGGGCATAGTCGTGTTTCCAGAGTCTACATGGTACAATGCCATTACTCTTGAAGTTGATGAGACGAATGCTAGAGATCTCTCTTCTCAAAGACTTAAAAAATGTGGCAAGATACACATCACAGAAAATTTACCATTTTAATCATTTTCACTTTGGCGTGCTGAAGATTAAACTTGTACATTCTCGGAAATAACTTTGCTCTGAGCTACAGTCCCAGCTTAACTGTTTTTTGTTTTGTATGTTTCTGTGTCTGTGTGTGTCTGTGACTGCATGTGTGCAGTGTTTGTGAGTATGGACATGCATGTGGAGGTCAGAAGACCACCTAGGTATCTGTCCTAGTCTTCCATCTTGTTTGAGACAGGGTCTCTTTGTTGTATGTGCCTACACCAGCTGGCTTGCAAACTTCCAGGGAGTCTCATGTCTCTGCCTGCCTCCCACCTTGCTGTAGGAGTACTGGGCTTACAGAACCATGGTGCTACATGCAGCTCTTTATGCGGGTTCTAGGGATTCAAATTTAGGTCCTTCATGCTTATATGGCAAGTACTTTACATGCTAAACCATCTCCGTAGCCTTTAACTGTTTTAAATATGTGATTCAATAGCATAAAGTACATTCAGATTGCTTTATAGCCTTCACCACTACACATGCCAAACTGCACACCTGTCAAATAATAACTTCTTCATTAGCCTCTAGCAACACTAATCAACTCTTTGTCTCTGGATTTGTCTGTTCTGAACATTTTATATACATGGAATCAGGCCACATACGGTCTTTATGATCTGTTTCTTTGACTTAGCATATTTTTAGGTTCATCCACATTGTAGCACATGTGAGTTATTACCGACTAATACTCTGCTGTGTGAATGAACCACAGTTTTTTATCCGTCCTTCAGCTGATGAATGTGAGTTGCTTCCATCATCAGCTATTGTAAGTAGTGCTGATGTGGACAGTGTTGCACGGCAACCTGTTAAAGAGCTTCTGCTTTCGGTTCTCTTGAATGTATGTCTCTGAGTGAAATTGCTAGTTGGTATGCTGATTCTATGCTTCCAGAGAGGCTAGCTGCCTCAGTACTGCCGTGCTCTGGGGCTCCTCCACACCTGTGCCCTAGGACATTTCACTTAGGAAGAGCTGTGCTCCCGGGTGAGTGCTAGCTCATGTGGTTTTGACTTGTGTTTCTCTGACGACTAATGTTGCTGAGCATTTTTTCATGTGTTTATTGGTCATTTTTATTTCTTTGGAAAAATATCTACGTGATGTTTTTTAGAATTGGATAGTTGCGTTTTTACATTGTTGTAGGAATTCTTTATGTATTCTGACTATTAATGCCTAATCAGATACTAAATTTAATATATTTTGTTCCATTCAGTGGGTTATTTTTCTATTGTTTAGTAGTGTCTTGAAATCCACAAAATTTTTTTTTCATTTTTCGTCTGTTCTTTCCTTTTGCTGACTGAGTTGTTGGTTTCACATCCAGGAAAGGTTTCCAAGACTGACATCAAGACGTGATCCCTATGTTCTAGGTGTTTTATAGTGTTAGCTCTTAAGTAGAAGTCTCTGATTCACTTTGAGTTAGTCTTCATATATGTGTTGAAAGAAGACCAGCTTCCTTTCAGATGGATATAGAGTCATCTTTAAGCACCACTTGCTGAAAAGACTGTCATTTTCCATGGAATGATGTAGCAATCAACTTTTTGTCATGGTGATAAAATACCAGAGAAAATCAGCTTATCGAGAGAAAGGTTTAATTGTAGTTAAAGGGGTGTGGTTTTTGAATGAGAATGGCCCCTACAGGCTCATATATTTGAATGCTCGGTCCCCAGTTGGTACTGTTTGGGAAGAACTAGGAGGTGTGGCCTTGAAGAAGAGGCGTGTCACTGGGGGTGGGCTTTAATGTTTCAAAAGCTCACACCATTCCCAGTTGGCTTTCTCTCTGCTTTGTTGTTGTGGATCAGTATGTGAGCTCTCAACTACTGCTCTAGTGCCATGCCTGTCTGCCTGATGTCATGCGCTCCACCATGATGGTAATGGGCTCTAACACTCTGAAACTGTAAGCTCCAATAATGCTTTCTTCTATAAATTGCCTTGGTCATGGTGTCTCTTTACACCAAGAGAAAAATAACTAAGAAAGGGGACAGGTTTAGGTTTTCAGAGGCTCCAGTCTAAGATCAGGTGGCTCTGCTACTTTAGATTAAAGGCAAGGCAGAATATCATTCAGGTACTAGTATGTGATTAAGGAGGACACTCGCCTTATGGCTGCCAGGAAGCAGAGAGAAAGAAGAAGGGATTATAAAGAAGAAACCTCCTTCCCAGTGAATTATTTACTCTAACTAGCCTACCTAATAACCCACTCAGTCGTGAGCTAATCAGTGGATTAACCTAGTTGAGGAGGTTAGAAACTTTATGATTTAGCCATCTCCTAGAGCCCTGTTGGCTGAGGACCAAGCCTCTGACACTTGTAGTTTGCAGGGAGATACTGCATAGCCATATACAACAAGTGTATATGTATAAGTGGAATTGCTAGATTTTGTTGAAAATCTGTGTTTAATATTTTGGGAATGTGTTTGAATTCTTGTGTGTGGGAGTTCTAATAAAAAACAGAAAATATTGATAGATATAACCCACATAGCAAAAACTGTTTGAAATCCTCAGTAATTTTAGCACATAAAAAGGCCTTGAATTTAAATGTGTAAAGGTGTGTGGGATGATGTTTAAGAGCTTCTGGTGCAGTGGGACTTCTTGTTTTGGTGCTATGGGCACCCACTTTTATCATGAGGGCAATAAAGTGACAGCAGTATTGTCCTTGGCTAGGAAGAGCTGATTTGCCTTACTAGGCCTGGGTACCAGGATGTTGGCAAACCCAAATGCAAAGCAATTCCCGTGTGTCAGAAATTCCTACTAAGTTGTCTTTGGAGGGACTGAAAGCACCTTCAGAAAGAATGGAAAGGAAATGTTGATAATGCAGCTAACATTGATAACTAGGCCCAACATAATCACCATCCAGCATCCAGAGTATGTGATGTAAGACTCCATAAGTGCTGAATCCACGTGCATGGTTCAGCAGCCCACCCTCCTGGCTAACAGACACTCCATGCATTGTTAGAAGGCAGAATTCCCATGAGCTAATGAGGGCTCACCTGTTGCTGTGCTCCCAGCACAGCCTCTGCTCTCCGGGGATTAGGACGGCAAGAGCCCTCCTTCTTGACACTTGGTCACCCGCTGAATGCTTATAGGAAAGTCTGTGAGCAACACAGTCCTCAGAACTCGGAGTTAATGCAACACAGATGGGAATACGTGCCCAGCTCTGAGAAAAAGTGTGCTGGTGCCTGCTTACTGAAATAAGGTTAAGCTAAGAGAGCCAACAGACCCCACTGGGAAAGTGAGGCAAAGGTACCAGGAAGAAGGTATGTCTTAAACCTGAAGTCCAGTCACTTCCCCACCTCCCGAATAGGGAGGCCAGGTGTGTGTTCAGGATGAGGAAGGATAAACCACTCTGCTGAAAGCTATCTGCCCCTCACCCCCTTCCTGCTTTTTTTTTTTTTTTAGGAACTTTTAGAAGGAACAATTTTAGCTATGTCTGTCTAGTTGTAATAATAACTTAGGAGAAAGAGGCCCTTTCCTCTGAACTGAGGAAGGAAGGTACTGAAGGGATTGAGGGTATTAAGGGTCCCTCCCTTCCCCTGGTTCTCAGCTAGTTGTCAGGTAGAGCTTGATGAGGTCATGCTCCAGCATGAACTCCCAATACCTGACAGTCTGAGTCCGCTATCCTGGGACAGTCAGCTGAACAGTCTACAAAGGCAGTTCTCAACTAGAGAGAGTCTCAGGACCCTTTGTTAGAAAGACTTCACACACAAAAGTGAGAAAATAGCCCTCTATTCCAACCCTCAAGTTCTGAGTACTGAGCAGCAGATAAAGCTGGCTATGTGTGGAGTGAACCAGCCTTTCCCACAAACGGGTTCATGGAAACTCTACGCAGGAGGGAGTACGAGCTGGGAAAAATGATGACAAACGAACAGGGTAGTTTGTTCTTTTCTGGGACCCGAGGAAATGACACGCATGATCGCGCTTTAACATGACACGTGGAACACACTTTAGAAGTAAATCGCAGGAGCGTTTTTAATAGGGGAATTAACAGTGTACATGTTAAGAAAAGAGAGGGGCAAGAGGGAGACTGACAATGAAATGCGCCTTGTCAGTGGAAAAACCACACCAAGAAGAGAAGGAGGGAGAGGCTGACAATATACATTACCAGGGAAAGGGCCACACCAGAAAGAGAGAGAATTGCTCTGGGAAGAGGTTTAAAAAGCCAGATAGTTTTTTGATATGCAGATGTTGCTCAGGCCTTCACAGGTTTCATATGTAGATGCAGTCACGCCCAGGATGGGGGCTGGGAGTCCTTCCTCCTGCGACTTAACTTGTTTGCTTAGAAAGAACATTTGACTTAACACTGTTAGCTGAATAAGATCTCCATCTGCCCCAGAGCAGAGTGCCATGTAGGCAAAGAAGGTTTTTATTTTATAGTTTTTAGCTGTTTGGTGCATCTTTATTTTTTCTCTATCTAGGCCCCCTTTGCTTCTATCTGTTACTATCAATATGAATGGGTAGCTTTACACACGCCAGGACTTAGAAGCTGCAAGATATTTTACAAAGACAATTACTTTTGAGTAAAAAATGGCCGCTTCCCCTTCTCAGCTAACACTGGCCAGCTAAGGTATTACTAGGCCATGCACACATAATGAAAGACTTTTGTCTCCATTACAGCAAAGGGGAGGAGGGGACACAATGGCTGGTGAGCCGAAGTTCCCCACTGCGGAGTCTGGAACCTTGTCGACAGGCTTCAACCTCATTGCCAGGGTATTGGGGCTCCAGCAGCTATGTATGGAAATGAGGAAGGGGCTGTCTGCCAGAGCAGGTGACCTCAAAACAACTGCTTTTGAAGGAAATTAGAGGGATGTTTGGGGGGGGGGGGGCTCAGTTTCTCCAGGCATTGTGACTTTTTAAAAATAATCTTATGAATGTACTTTGAACAGTGTCATGGTCTTTTTCTGTAGTTATGTAGAGTGTTAAAATGTTCTTTGTGAGCAGGGCAGTAGTGTCGAATACCTTTAATTCCATCACTTGGGAGGTAGAGGCAGGTGGATCTCTAAGCTCAAGGCCAGCCTGGTCTACAGAGTGAGTTCCAGGACTATATAGACCTTGTCTCAAAAAAAAAAAAAAAAAAAAAAAAAGTTGTTTGCTAAATTTTCTTGCAAACAACTTTAGAAATTAGAAATTGGTTTTTAACCCAAAATTGAATAGAATATTTCAGGTACTTGACTGCTTAGGGTTGCAGACTTGAAGCCAGAAGAGGCCATCCTCATTGTTAATTCCTCATTAAATGAATAGTCTTCAGTAGTGAGGTCAGCCTTGGGGCTGTAATTATGAGGCGTGATTCTTGCTCTGGAGCGGCAGTAGTAACTGTGAGCCACACCTGGCTCATCCAGGCAAAGAAGCAGGCCATAGAGGAAGTGATTAATCTTGACTGACTTCACTCAAGAACATTGAGTAACAGGGCTTTTAGCCTCAGCATCAGTTTCTTTCTCCTTGGAACTTGTTTCCTGATTGTGTAAACTGAGATCTGTCTCATGGCAGTTTCAGAACAGCCTTACATAGTAAGGCTTATATTGTAGTACAGTTACCTTATAATACACTACACATTAGGGATGTATGCACTGAGAAGTTACCCCCACTCTAGGTCTGATAATTTATATGTTATTCTTTTTTCCCCAAGACAGGGTCTCACTATGTGCCTCTAGCTATTCTGGAACTCAATAAGTAGACCAGCCTGGCTTCCAGCTGACAGAAATCTGCTTGCTTCTGCCTCCCAAGTGCTGGGATTGAAGGCACGTTCCACTATACCTGACTTGCTCCACTATACTCTTAAAGACTTATCTTTGCCTGGACTCAGACTTAAAAATAGATACTCCCCAGCTGGAGAGATGGCTCAGCAGTTAATATGTACCGCTCTTGCAAAGGATCTGAGTTCAATTCCCAGTACCCTCTCAGAGTCACTCACAGCCTCCTATAATGGCAGTTCCGGGAGATCTGATGCCTCTGGCCTTCTGAGTTACTTGGATCACGTTTACACAGCCACACAGATAAACAGTTAGAAAGAAAGCAAATTTTTAAAGAGTAGAGCCTCTAAGGGAGGTATCCTACGCCCTTAGCAGTGTGCTCCTTGCGCTTCCCTTTGGCTTCTCATTCCCTTGGCCAAGAGCTCAGCATATTCTGCAGCCTCTTCGTTTTCCTTAGTGCAGGCTTTCTCAGAGTAACATGTCTGTGTTTGTGACGCTAAACTTGGGTCTTTGAGGCTTTCTGACAGCATTGGAGGACAGACACCATGTTCTTCACAGAGATGGAAAAAGCTCTCAGATTCTGCTAGTTCTTTTGGGCCTCAGTTGTCAAGCCACAGTAGTATGACAGTCCAGGAATATTCTATTCTCCATTTTTTAATCAATAACCAAATTGAGAGCACTTAAACTGGCATCCACAATGCATCTGTGAACAGACTTATGCTTTCCTCTCTCCAGTTCTCCTTGGTCTACAACAAGACTGCCTCTTACCCAGCAGCAGGCACTATGGGTCAAAAGACACCTTGCTTCCTAGAAAAACCTTGTTCTTCCCATCACTGATTGGGACCACATAATCCTTTCACTCTTCACCCAGAGCATCAGCAGCTCCTTCTGTGGCCACATGTTTCTCACAGGAAATGTGAAGCTTAAGCTCTGTGTCTAGTTCATTTAATTTTTGACAGCCTGTAGCTAGAAAGGAGTTATTCAGTTTCATCTTGACACCACCTAGAAGGCACCACGAAGAAGAGCAAGTTTTGGTGTGTGTGATGTTTCCATTGTGTGCTCATTTGTGTGCGGGTACACTTGCCCGTGTGACTGCATGTGGAGGGAAGCCAGAGCTGGTGTTAGAATGTCTTCTGGAATCACTTCTCCACCTTACTTTTTCAGACAGGACCTCTTGCTGAACCTGGCTGGAGCTTGGCATTTCTACTGAACTACCTGGCCAGGAAGCTCCTGTGGTCTGTCTCTCCCACCACAGCCAAGAGAGCAAGTACACCACAGATGTTCTCCTGTGCCCTTGTAATCTCCCCACTGCCCTCTCATTTCTGACTTGCTTTCTGTTGTTACAGATTAAGTATGCATTTTAAGGAAATTTAGGAAGTCCTGAGTACATACTGGCTGCTTTCACTTGGTGTAAATTGAAATTCAGCTGGCTTTTAAAAGATTTATTTTTTAATTACTGTTATTTATGTTTATATGTCTGTGTGAATCATTGCCACATGTGTGGGCCCATGGAGACCAGAAGACATTGGATTCCCTGGAGTTAAGAGTTATAGGCAGTTGTGAACCACCTGATGAAGGTGTTGGAAACCAAATTCAGATCCTCTGAAAGAGCAGCAAGCACTCCTAACCACTGAGCTGTCTTTCTAGCACCCATCTCCAACCCCAGCCTTTCCATTCTCTTAAGAAAAAGTTCTAGCTGGGTGTGGTAGCACCTTTTTTTATTTTTTAAATGAGAATGTGCTTGGTTTTTTGCCTACATGTATGCTAGTGTACCACTTGCATACCTGGTGCCTATGGAGGCTAAAAGAGGGTGTCAAATTTGCCCTGGAACTGGAGTTAGTGGCATTTGTGAGCACCGCGTAGGTGCAGGGTATCCAGCCTAGATCCTCTGGAAGAGCAGCCAGTGCTCTTAACCTGGAGCTGTCTTGCCAGCACCTAAAGCAGTGGTTCTTAACCTATGAGTTGTGATCCCTTTGGAGATTGATTGCCCCTTTCACAGGGGTCACCTAAAACCATCTGCATATCACATACTTGGGTTACAATTCATTAACAGCAAAATTACAGTTGTGAAATAGCAATGAAAATGATTTTATAGTCGGGGGTCACCACACCGTCTTAAAGGGTTGCAGCATCAGGAAGGGGGAAGGGTTCGTTAGTGTTTTCTCCAGCTCAGATGGAGATGGAAAGGTGCCCTGGCAGCTGGGAGTCAAGGAACCACACAGCTCTGAGGTGGGGAAGGGATCTGCAACTGAGCCGGAGTGTTACAAGTGTAACAGTTCGGCTCTGCTCTGCTCAGCGGAGAGAAGTTTCCCCCATGTTGCGGCTCTGAGGGGGAAATCTCCCGACGAGCTGAGATGTTTTTCTTTGCTTCTTCACTTGGACCTGACGACAAAGACAGCTTCATATAACAAATCTCACAAAAGAGATTTATCGGGTGTGGCTGCCTCCACTTGGAGGGAAGGTAGGAAGGCAGCAGCCAGGGGTACACCCCGACAGCTGAGCAGAATGTGGCTCTCTATATAGTGTTGGGGGTGGAGATGCAGAGCTTTCCAGGGTGGCCTGGGATTGGTGGGATTTTTTCACCCTACTTGAATAGTCTGGGGGTGAGTCGAGGGGCTTCCTGCTGGGAGTTGTTGGGGCCACTTCTGTGCCGCTCTACCAGGTTGGAGGACCCTGCAGCTGACTGGGAGTGGGATCCTTGGCAGTCCAAGGGGGAGCTTTGTTGGGATGTCAAAGCCCCAGAGCTCCCTGGCTCCACAGAGCCAGACTCCCACAGGGGAAATATACCTGCTCTCCAGTGGTCCTTTTGGGGCTCATGGCAGGTGCAGGGGGCAGCCCCTGCGGTAACCCAGGGAGCTGAACAGCAGCGCTGAGAGGCAGCAGGCAGTGGGAGGGCCCATGCTGCTGGGAAAAGTCAGGCTTGCTCCACAGCAGAAGCACGATGGCGGGCGGTACAACGCTCTTCAGGGCCAGGAGCAGGCAGCTAGCAGCCCAGTCCTCATCTTTCCCACCCACTGCCGTTGCTGCCTGTGGGGGCCCACAGTGAGGGAGTGAGGCTCTCCTGCTAGCTGCCTAGAGGAGGCGATGCCAGGAGGGCTGGGCCTGCCTGGTAAGCGGTGCCCTTCCTCCACATGGAGGGGTCTGAGGGGCACAGGGGAGGAGCAGTTGGCAGCCTACTAGGTTGAGAACCACTGCCCTAAAGATTTATTTGTGCCCTTGGAGGCCAGAAAGGGTCATGAGATCCCTCCGAGCTGGAGTTACGGGTGTTTGTGAGCTTCCTGATACGGGTGCTGAGAACTGAACTCTGGTCTTCTAATAGAATAGTAAGCACTCTTAACTGCTGAGCTGTACTGTCAGCTTCTGGAATGCACTTTTAATCCCAGCACTCAAGAGGAAGAGGCAAGCAGGTCTCTGTGAGTTCAAGGCCAGCCTGGTCTATGTAGCAAGTTTCAGGCCAGTCAAAGCTACAAAATGAGACCCTGTCTCAATAGAAAGAAAAGGTTATAAAATTTAATGAAGTCCAGCTTCTCAGCTTTCTATTCTGTGATTCAACACACACATCTTAACAGATCTTTTCCGAAATTAAAGCTACAAAAATTTCCCATGGTTTCTGCTCAAATTTTGATAGTTTGGAGCTTTGCATTTACATTTCAGTCTTTGATGTATTCTGAGTTACTGTTTCTCTCTGTACAAGTAACAGAGCACAGTGCTTTTTTAGTGGATAGCTGGTCATCCATGTCCTCTTGAGGAATAGCCTTGAACTCACAGAGATCGACCTGCCTCTGCCTCCGGAGAGGTGGGATCAAGGCTCGGCCACTGTGCCAAGGCTCCGTGTATCCTCTTGATACCTGCACTGCCCTGTCTCGACGTATTGTTTGCTGTTCTTTTCTGCTAGGTTCTGGAATGTTTTCACTGCTCTAAGTTCTTTGCATTTCCACAAATCTTAACTTTGCCAATTTCTGCAATCCAACCTGGTGGATATTGTTGGTAAGATTGAGTTTAGGTAAAGTGATAGCTTAACCATTTGAATCACCTGATCCATGAGTACTGTATATTTCCCATAGGTTTAGGTCTTCATATTTTTGTATTTTCATTATGCAGAATTTACATGTCTTTTGTTAGATTTGTTACTTTTTTCTCTTTGTCTGTTCAGTTAATTATGTATTTATTGAGACAGACTCTCACTGTGTGACTCAGGCCGACTCTGAATTCAGTCCTGCCTCAGCCTCCAGAGCGCTAGAATTACAAGCGTGTGCCACTGTGACCAACTTACATTTATTCTTTAATGCTGTTGCTTTCGGTGACTTTCTGAACTCTGAATTTCTGGAAGAGTTAACTTGTATATTTTCTTACATGTTTATGTCTGCCACTTGTGTGTGAGGGCCCTGGAGGCCCTGGGAGCCTGTGTCACAGAGTTGTGAGCCACCTCAGTGTGGACCATACTGTGAATCCTCTGAAAGAACAAAAGACACTTTTAACAGGGGATCCATCTTCCCAGCCCTGATACCAGTTCTTCTATAAATATTTTATGGGATGTTTTTAGTGAAGCAATTTGAGCCTGGAGTTTTCTTTGTATAAAGCAGAAGTGCCCAACGTTCTGACACTGTGACTCAATACTGTAGTCTGCAAATGTGTTGAGATGTATTTACAGTTGCCCTGGGATGCATGTAGTGTGTGGGCCTCAGCTGGACATACCTTGGTAAAAGGTTTTTGTTTCTTTTGAGGTACACAGGGTCAAACGCAAAACCTCATGAGTACTAGGGAAATACTCCAACACTAAACCCACTGAGCTACACCCTTGCATATAGGTTTGTAGTAAACACTGAGTTTTCTTTTCAGTTATAGATTATGGATTTCCTTTTGCAGGAGACTGGGCTCCCCGTCCCTCATATGCTCTTTCCCATGGACTGCTTTTGCTGAGTTGAAGTGCAACAGGAAGGTGTTCTTTGGGTATAAGACCTTGACTCTGGGCATCCCAGTCTCCAGAACTGCGGCTAATTAAATTGTTGGTTTTAATGCGAAAAGATACTTTATTATCTTCCTACATAGCATATAGTGAACATACCAGGTTACATTTTGTCGTAAGGCATCATTTCCTTATGCTCCAGAGACTCTCATGACATCTATGATTCTGTCCGTGAGGAACCGGCAGTGTTTAGTAGTGAAGAACACTGCTTAGTTGTTCTATCATGGATCCATGCTTAAGGTGTTTGCTTTTTCCTTTATTTTTCAGCACTTGTTCTCGTGTTTCTTCATTATTATGCAAAGGATCTGGTTGAGGGATAAGTTTTGTGGTTTGTATGGAATGTGCACAGAAGGGTAGTAGCATACTATTGTCCTGTTGTCAGATGTCAAAGCAAGCTCTATTCTGCAGTTGTAGTCACCTGGAGAAGAAGAGTATGTAGACAAATGCAAGATAAAACCACACTTTTGATTGAAAATCGATGTTTCCAGATAGTTGTGTTTGATATCACCTGTTGCGGTGGACTTAGAGTCATTTTCTGTTCTGGTGTGTAAGGCTCATTGGATTGCTTAGATTTGTAGATTTGTTATAGTTTTCATCAAATTGAACAATTAATCTTCACATTACTTAAGCTTTGATCATTAAAGAAAATTTCTTCGTATAATTGAAGGGACAAGGGCCAGTGCACGCACCTTACCTGATGTGTGGACATCAGGGGTCTGTGGGATCAGGTTGTCTCCTTCCCACCAACCTATGTGTTGGCCCCTCTGCTCACTTTTTGTAGTCTTCCTCTGTCTGTTTCTTAGTTCTGAGACTGCCTCATTCTGTCACATCTCTAGTCCCTTCTCTTACGGAGTCAAATTTGTTAAACCTCAGCAGGGACATCTCCATCCTTAGCGTCGAGGCTCTCCTCTCCTGGTGGTTTCCATGTCTCTACTTACATGTTTAGTTTCACCTTCTTGAGCATTTGTAGGCATATTAGTTTTTTGAAATGCCTGTTTATATGATAGAATAATCATATGTACATATTTTATTTTTAAGATTTCTTTATTTTGGGGGCTATAGAGATGACTCTTGTTTTTAAGAGCACCAACTCTTCTAGAAGACCCTGGGTTTGATTCCCAGCACCAACATGGCAGATGGCAGCAGTCTGTAACTCCAGCTCCAGGGACTCCGGCACCTTCTGGCCTCCAAAGGCACCATGCTGGAATATGGTACACAGACATATAGGCAAAACAGCCATGTTTTAAAAAGCAGAATTAACTATAGTGGTGTCAGTTCTACACACTAGCTAGAGGTGCACCCTCCTTTTGATACACATTCCCCAACTATGTGAAGAAGTGTGTGAGCCATTATGTGGGTGCTGGGAGTGAAACCCAGGTCCTCTAGACTGAGCCATCTCTCCACCCCCCCTGCCTTCTTTAAAAAATAAAAACTTTATTACATTAAAAATTTTGTGTGTTAGGGTGTATATATGTGTGTGGGTGCATACATGCCATAGTGCACCTGTGTAGGTCAAGGAACGACTTGCAAAGAGTCGATTTTCCCCTTCCAGCATGTGGGTTCCAGGGAACAGATTCTGATCATCAGGCTTGACAACAGGTAACTTTACCTTGCTGAACCATCCCACCATTCCTCACACTCCTTTTCAAAAGGTGTTTCAGGTGAGGCCTTAAGTCCAGTCTCTGGCTACCTTGGACAAAAATCCCTATAAAATGGAATTGTGGGCTAATGAGATGGCTCAGTCAGTAAAGTGTTTGCTATGCAAGCATGAAGACCCGGGTTCAGTTCAACCCATGGGAATAAAAGCAGTGGTGCACCCTTATGTCTTGGGTGTTTGGGGAGGTGGAAGCAGGCAGCCCTGCAGCTTGCTGGCTTGCCAGCCTATTCCTAATCAGCCATCTCAGGCCAGTGAGAAACTCTGTTTCAAAAAACAAAGTAGACAGTGCCTGAGGAAGAACACACACAAGGTTGTCCCCACCTACACACACAGCTATACAGAAGCCTAAGAGCGTGGCTCGGTGGTAGAGTGTGTGCTTTTTGTTGCTAGGGATTTAATCTAAATGATAAATGAGCAAACAAGCTGTATGGAAAGTGAATCAGGCTAGAGATGGAGCTCAACGTACAGGACTGGGCTTTGAGCCCAGCACAGAGACAGATGTCAGTGAGCTAGTGTGTTCCGGAAGGCCAGTGCAAGCCACAGTGAGAGAATGTTTCAAAGGGGGTATGGGAGGTTGGGGGGGTGGGTAGTTAAGGAAAAATCAGCAAGAAGGGCAGATTTTGGCACTTGGCTGTAGTGTAGGTTGTTGGCTCCTATTGAAGCCTGTGTTTTGCTGAGTTTAACATTTTTATCTTGTCAGAAACCACTGCCAGCTTTACCTTATTCAAACACAGCTCGTGTTATTGTGTTGGTAACTTCTAGCTGCCTGCAGCATGCCAATAAAGGTCAGACATCTGTTAGCTCTGCAGCCTCAGAAGTCCGGGTTTCTAGTTATTTGAGGACTTCCCATCTGCTCACACAGTCATCCAGGCTGCGCCTTCTCACAAGCCCTTGTTTTTTTGGAGTGTTGTTGCTGCTCACACAGAACTTACCCAAGTGTCGCCTCACTAGGAAGCCTGCTCAAGCCCCCCTTTTGTAGAAGGTATTCCGTAGCCCTTAGCTGGAGGTGGTCCTGCCCTTCAACTTGTTTTGGTGAACCATTTAAATGTTTCTGTGTGGAGGTAATGCTGTACGTCCTGATCAGGACTGCAGCCATTCTCCACCCCTCATTTGGGAACATGTGTTCAAATCCTCCCGAGAAAGCAGGCTATGGGTAGCCACTCCACTTCTGGACTACTTTTCCTGGGGTTACTGTGGTGTGGACAGAGCTCTGCTCTTCTGGGTTTCTGCTTCTGTGCCATTTCCTCAATGGCCTCTTGCCCTTCTGTTCCAGAGCTTCGGTGCAACCCTGGGCAGTTTGAATGTCACAGTGGTACCATCCAGTGCATACCCCTCCCCTGGCAGTGTGATGGCTGGCCAACGTGTGAAGATGAGAGTGATGAAGCCGACTGTCCAGGTGAGTGTGCGGGTTGGCCTGTCTCATCACCATAGCCTCCCACAGGGAGGGAGCGTGACCAGGCAATCCATGTGGTCTGTACAAGGGTAGTGTGAGCTGACCCCACTTTTTAAAAAAGGAAGTGTTGGGCATGGACTGACTCTAGAGCTCATGAGTTAGCAACTGGAGATGTGAGGTGCCACCAGCCCTGGACTCATATCAACTCATATCAAGAGAGTGAGCTCTTCTGAAGGGGTGTGCTCAGCACTCAGTGGCTCTTGGCATAGGTGCCTACTGAGGCTTGGCTAGTGTCCTGACAAATGTAAACTGGAAACTAGCATTGTCCTTTGCTCCCTTGCCTGAGCATTCTTTAGTAACATGGCACTTGGGGTTTCTCATGGCCCATCATAAGCTCCTAAAGACAGAGAGAGGCCACAGAAGTTTGTACATTGTTGTTACCTACTGGTTTCTCCCTCAGCACCTTGGTAAATATAAAGCACCATGAATAATAGCATTCATTGCATCCACAAGTCTCAACTTGAGATCAGTGGAAAGGGCAGCACCCTATGCACATGTGGTACCTGTGTGGTGTTGAGACTCGCTGGCACATGCACGCACTCATGATCTTCCAGGCTTCTAATGAAGCCTGTCAGCAGGAGGGATGTAGGCATGTCATATAATAGAAATAATATGCTTTGCCAGTGAGAAATTGCTCCATATACACTTAAAGATGTAGTTAAGATGCGTTTTAGTTTACTTAAGGCACCTGATCAACTGGTCTAATGCTCAAATAACAGTCAACTCCCTGTAGAAGATTTCATTAGCTTATATATTCCTTTACTTACGCATTCCACATACACTGTTTTTCTTAAATCTCTTTTGGGTCCTGGCCCCAGGTACACTTTGAAAAATTTAAACAGAGACAGGAGGCGGCAAGTCTGCCTTAGCTTAGGCAGATAGGAGATTTATGCAGCAAAGATATTATATATTTCCAGAATTATTTAAGTACACCAGTGTTCTTTTCCAAATAGTTGTTACCCGGAGTCATCTTGCCCACCTGGCAAGTTGTTTTTCCTGATAAGAGTACAGGGGATTTTATGGCAGACCTGGACCTGATGGCTATGACCCGTTGCGGGAATCCTTCTGGAATAAGCACTCTGATACCAGTAAGAGTGGAAGAGAGGAGATACCACCAGTGGAGCACAGCCCAGATAGATTCTGAAAGGATCTAGTATTGGGCCCAGCTTGTATTTTTGGTGGGGCAAACAAGCGAGCGACATGCAGAGATGGGGGTGGCAGTCAGCAGATCACTCTGTTCCAGGGGCCGTGAAGCCATGCTTGGCAAGTGTGTGCTTTAAGTAAATCCCTACGTATATTAGCAAATCAGTATCTAATAACTCTATTTTAATTCCATGTCGTCCCCTCCCCACCAAAGCTGTCCATTCGTCTGCTTTAGTATGGGAATCAGGACCTAATGCAGCAGTTCTCAACCTGTGGGTTGAGACCCTTTTGGAGGTCAAATGGCCCTTTCATAGGAATCACCTAAAACCATCTGCTTATCAAATATTTATATTATGATTCATAACAGTAGCAAGATTACAGCTATGAAGTAGCAATGGAAATAATTTTATGGTTGGAGGTCACCACAACCCCAGAAACTATACTAAAGGGTCATTGTAGCAGTACGTTGCCGCTGCTGGGACAGCTCAGCAAGAGAGACGAGGAGGCATTCGTATCTGTAAACTCTGCCAGACTTCACCAGCAGGAACCACTGTCCTTGCCAGCGCCATACTCAATCGACAGTGGGACCCTGAGCATGTCTGCTCAGGTGTTTTTATTCTTTCAGAACTCCTCAGGTGTTCTACTGATAGCACATGCAGATCATTAGCAATTAAACATCCTCCCCAGAGATCCAACACCTGCAAACAATACAGAACGCCAAGGCCTATGCATCCCCTTTTCCAACATTGCACAAAAATAATTTCAAACATAATTAAAAATAAACTTCCCCAACGTTTTCCCTTTTCTGTATAAGCCAATCAAAAATTTGCTTTTTATCTCTACAATGCAATTTAACACTACATCAGCAAAACTATTTACAAGAGGAACAAAGTGTTGCTAATGCACAGGACCAAATGAAACCAAACATCTATCAAGCTTTCTCAATGACTTGGACACCAGAAAAACATTATCAATGTTCCATTATCTGGAATTCATTCACGATCTTCTGAGATCCTCCAAAGGGCTTGGATCTGGGTCTGCCCTGTGCAGCAAACACAGTTTGTCTTCCAGCCTCTGGCTGGCTTCACTTCACTGCTGCTGCTGTTCTTTATGATCATCTCATGGTTCTGGCATCTCAAAAACTGCTGGGGCCCCTTGCTGCACTTTCACCAATAGCCTCTCCTGGGCTCTTTTCCTGGTGCCATGCCTCAACTTTGTATGTTGACCCCTTCAGTATGGGCCTTCAACTGCTACCGAAGCTGTACCTTCACCAATGGGCTCTCCTGGGCTTTCTTCATGGTGCCAAGCCTCAACTTCTTTAATGACTCCTTCAGTCTGGGCTTTCAACTGCTACATTGGCTGCACCTTCACTAATGTCCTCTCTGGCCTCTTACAGTGTCAAACCTCAGCTACTCTCCAAAGACCCCTTCATGCCTTCAAAACCAGCACTAGCTGGGTGACTCTTACAGTACCAAGTTCGGCTACCAGCACAAGATGCAACCTTGACCAGTTCTGGAAAACAGTTTCTGTGTGCTGACCCTTAGGAAATATTTTCCAGGTTTTAAGATAGAGTCTGATTTGCTGGAAAAATAACTAGTCCTTGTCTGTAGGAGGAGTTGCCTCATGGTGTAGAGTTCTCATCACCATAGCAGATGTGTCTGGACCGCTTGTGATCAGGTTTGCAGGAAAAAAAAAAAAACAAAAACAAACCAGAAACTGTTCAGTTTAACTAAGTGGCTTTTTATCTCTAAGCTGCAGCTTCCACAACAGCAGGGCCTCCTGGGCCAATGGGAAGAATATCAGGCAAAGTCTTGGCAGTTTGGCATCCTTTTCACTACCTTTAAGGGGAAACATACAACCCCTTCCATAGATCTCAAACACAACATCTTGAGCTTCACACACATACAACGCAGCTATCAGAAAACTCAGTTTGTGAAATAGTATGCTACCTACCACCAGCAGTGGGAGGGAGCGTCGGCTCCATGATCAGGAAAAGCAGTAAGAACCTTGCTTTTTCCTGCTCCCAGCTGAATTCTTTATCTCTAAGGGCCTCCATTCTGTGGCTCTCACCTCCGATCTTTTTTCCTCATTTATTTATTAATTTCTCAGTCTTTTCTTCATAGAGGCCTATTTCCTTTCTCTCTTTCTTCTTCCTTCAGGAGACTTCTACTCATTATTTTTGCATACATATAATCTCTGTCCTCTAGGAGCTGCCTGAGCATACTTTACTGGACTCTGAGGTCTGAAGTTCCTTTCTCTTCTTCCTTGTCTTCACTTTGGATTAGCTGGTGTGATGTTGTGCCCCACATTGGGCACCATTTGTAGTAGTAGTACTTTGTTGTTGTTGTTGTGTTGTTGTTGTGTTGTTGTTGTTGTTGCTGCTGCTGCTGCTGCTGCTGCTGCCCCTGCTGGGACAGCTCAGCAAGAGAGATGAGGAGACATTCATATCTGTAAACTCTGCCAGACCTCAGCAGCAGGAACCAGCATCCTGGCCAGCGCCATATTCAATCGACAGTGGGACCCGGAGTATGTACGCTCAGGTGTTTTTATTCTTTGAGAACTCCTCAGGAATTCTACTGATAGCACATGCAGATCATTAGCAGTTAAACAGCCTCCACCGAAATCCAACACCTTCAGACATACAGAAGGCCAAGGCCTATGTATTCCTTTTTCTGACATTGCACAAAAAAAATTTCAAACATAATTAAAAATAAACTTGCCCAACAGGTCATGGCATTAGAAAGGTTGAAAACTACTGGCCTAATGGCTGGTCATAAGAGAGCTGTCTCCTTTGTTACGGCAATCAGAACCTCATGGCTAAGTCAGTCCTGGTGGGTAAACATGTATACCTTGGCATCCTAAATCTCCCTTATCTCTAGCAGGCCTGGTTAGCACTGCTTTTCTTGGGGTATTTTGGAGGCAGTGCTCCTTTAGCTAAATTCCATTTGTGAGACTTAATGTTTCCTATGCATATCTATTAGTAAGTCCTTTAGAGTACCAATTCTGTCCATTTTATCAGTCATTCTGCAACCTAAGAATTACCACCTTAAGTTGTGTGTGGTGGTACACGCCTTTAATCCAGTACCTGGGAGGTAGAAGCAAGTAGACCTCTGAGTTTGAGTCCAGCTTGGTTTACAATAGTTCCAGGCCAGCCATGGCTATGTAGTGATAGTCTGCCCTAAGAAAATAAAAAAGTAAATAAAAATAAATAACCTGAAACTGTCCTGGCATTGAGATCCCATTACTACCTGGCAAGTCCTCCCTTGCCAAGCTCTTAAGTCACTGCTGTCCCATCAGCCACTTGGCCGATGTGTTTCCTGTGCCCACCTGTAATTCCTAGCTGCATACTTCCTGTGTTTCTTGGTGTTTTCTTGGAATTTCCTTGTTCTGTTCCTGCATGGAGCAGCCTGCCTTCCTTCGAGACTTGTCTCAAATGCCAGTTGCCACAGTGAGAAGGCACCTCTGTCCCTCTGGTTTAATCACCTGGTCTGTCTTCTTACCACATAAAGAACTGCTGGGTTATTTTTTACTGTTAAGGGAACCCATTCTTCATTTCTCCTTCCAGACTACAAGCGTTAAGAGTGGGGAGGCTTTTCTCTCCCTAGATGGGCCTAGCCTGAGGTAGAAAAGGTATACTGTGGCTCCTTGAGGCCAAGCATGGACCATCAGGAGGGTCTGATATTAAGTAACAGTAAGTTTTGCACAGTTCTTTGAGGGAGTTGAAAAAAAGATGCAGAGCTGGGCACGGTGCTGTGCATCTCAGCTACTCAGAAGGCTGAGGCTGGAGGATTGTTTGAGTCCAAGAGTTGAGACTTGGCAACAGAGCAGCACCATCTCTGACAAGCAGATGGTCTGATGGACTGTGCGGCAGGCAGGTCATCCCAAATCTTTCTTCCATCATTGCATCACACATGTCTCTAGTGGAGGCATTTCCCTTTCCAAATACTTGAATGGTGGTGGCTAGTGAGGACCCTCTACGGCCAGCTCTATATCTGTGACTTGTTCCTTGGGTCAGAGCTGAGAGATGGAGAACTTTGGGAAAAATCAAATGGTTCTTTAAATGAAACAAAGCTATTTGCTGCTCTAAAAGTGTCTTTTGCTTTTACTTTTAAAGTTGTAGAGGGCTTCCTAGACACTGCTACAGATTGTACAAGCAGTGGTGACCACTTGTCCTGTGCTTGCCCTCTCGTAGGCACTGATGTGAAGACCAGGTCTGATTTCGCTTCCAGACCACATGGACTGACAAAGGCCTCAGCTCCTTGCTTTCATGGTTATAGTTTGTAGGTTGCTGCACTCTTTAGAAGTCCAGTGCAGTGGAGTGGCTTGCTCCACACTCTAGAGCCAGGGTGTGACAAGTAGGAATGGTGTCTACAGAGACACTGAGTGTCTGGAGGGTTGAGGACTGAGCACAGCAAGCCTCTCCTGCCTTGTCCTTGTCTCTGTCTACTTGGATGGATGACCAGATCCTCATGGGAGCAGATTGATTCTTATTTTGAGAAATGTAAGTTATAAAAACACACAAGATAGCTGCAGAATCTCTGTTACCCTTTTTCTAGGTGTTGTTTTTGTTTAACTGGCCTGTAATCTTAGCATTCAAGAGGCTATCATAAGCAAGATTACCCCAAGTTTGAGGCCTGCCTGGGCTACATGGAGGCTGGGGGAGTCTTTCATGGGAGCGAGCAAAGAGTTAGTGGGTACCTACTTGTGCGCTACGAGCTGTGGTCTTCCTACAGAATGTGTAAATGACCCAATGGAAAGCCCCAGCCATTCTCACTGAGGCCACTTTCATGTGTCTTGAGGTTTTCTAGAATTGGCCACACTAGATTATTTCATTGCCCCCACCCTCCAAAAACATGTCTATAAAGAGCCAAAGATAAGAATTTATAGAAACAAAGAAAATGAGAGTAGACCTTTCAGTAACAAGAGAACAGTGATTTCAGCTTTTGTTTTGCTACTGTTTTGTTTTTGTGTTGAGACAAATTCTCATCATGTAGCCCAAGCTGGCCTAGAACTCAAGATTGTAGTCCAGTTCACTCTGCCTCCCAAGTGCTGGTGTTACAGATAGTATGTGCCACAACTTCATCAGGTTTTTGAAAGCAGAAATGAGTGGCGTGCTTGGTACGGTGTATGTCCTTTATGGGCTCATCTTGTGTTTCAGAAGCTGGAAGGCTGAGTCATAGCACTCAGAACCCCTGCCAGCAGACTTCAGTGTATCCTTTGGCTCTAGGAGGTACTGACAAGAGGAAAGGAGGTAAAAAGATTTGCTCCCTGGCCTGGTGTGAAAACATCAGCTTTGACTGGGACATTTTTTTTCGCTATGGCTGCCAGCTATCTTAAGGGCTACAGAGTACCTGTGTTGTTAACTTCAGTCTCCTGCAGGCAGGACTCAGGATTAGCTGTGGAGATGGAAGAGAAGGTAGAGGTGTCTACTTGACTTCTGTTCTTTCTGTAGCTTTACTTCCAACTTTGAAAGTGTCTGGTTCTCTGTAGTAAACAGTGCTGCATTCCTCCAGAAGGTTTGTGGGAATGTGACATCATCGAAGATGTGGGGCATCTTCTTAGATCATTTTGAAGAAGGAATAAAGACCCATGCCTATGTGAAGCAAAATTTACTTCAGAGTTGGTTTAGGGAGACACCAAATGACTGGCAAGATCAACTAGATGCAGACAGACCCAAGACACATGACATGTGACAGAGGCAGAATTGTGTGACTTAGGGCTGTAACTGTTGGAAAATAATTAAATTTGACCTCTAATTCATAACACACAGAAAATGAAGGTTTAGGGTAATGAAAAAAAATTTAAAGACAGTCTCAGTGAATATCAACTTTGATAAGGTGGTTAAAATCTCATAAAAAAACAGCTGATTTTGCTAAACTAAAAATAAGCTTTTCCCTTATTAAAAAACACTAGTTAAAAATGAAAACAAAATAGCCATAAAACGGAGAACTGGAAGCCAGGGAGATGGCTCAGGTAGTGAAGTGCTTGCTGTACAAACTTAGGAACTGAGTTTGATCCCCAGCACCATCCAGTCCGGGCACTGTGGGCTGCAATTGTAATCCCAGCAAGCCTCAGTCCTGTCAAAAAGACCACAGTGTGGTTCCTGAAGCAGAGCTATTTTTTAGAAAAGTCACTAGTAACAACGATAAACACAAAACTGTGCAAGTTCATTAGTATTCTAAAAGCTGCATAAGATGGCATGTATGCACCTAGATCTGGCAGAAATTAAGATGTTTGCCAAATTAAGTGTTGGAGAGGATGTAGGAAGTATCAGCTTCAGGAAAACAGGCATTGTCTTGCATACCAGACCATCCTTATACTCTGTGATCTAGGATTCTATTTTGGGAAAACTTTGGAGTTTTTTTTTTTAACTGTAGATGTAAGCATTGATTTTTTTTTTTTTTTTAATTGTGGGTTCGTGGCAAAAGACAGTTTATTCTTTGGCAACTCAGTCCCCTCTCCTAAAGGGTTTCAACTTCTGTATAATCTAATCTTAAGCCTAGACCTAGAAGGCTTCAGCCTTGGTACAATCTAATCTGTGAACCTAAACCTAGAATGTTTCAGCCCCCAAGACTTAGTACTGACTGAGCTCACTCTGACTAGCTCTCTTCTGAACTACGTTTTTTCACTCTGATCTGTATTGTGAACTCCAAACTGTAAATCATAAACCGTCTGCTTTCTTTCTGCTTATTCTGGAATGGCTCTGCTCTTCTTGGTTTCTCCTTCTGAACTAAATTGTCTTTGAGCTGATTGAACTAACTCTCCAGCTCTACTTCTCCAACTCTCTTCTGGACTGAGAGCCTCCTTTTATATCCTAAGAATTGGGCTTGTACTCACTCTGACTCAATCTCAGACTTCACTGATTCTGATTTATTTATTTTATTTTATATACATTGGTGTTCTGCGTGCATGTATGTCTGTATGAGGATGTTGGATCCCCAGAACTGGAATTACAGACAGTTGTGAGCTGCCATGTGGTTGATGAAAATTGAACTCCTTTGGAAGTCCTCATTAGCATTCGGTGCCAAGTGCTGGGAAGTCCACTCTCTCAGCTCTGACCCAAGGTCCTTTGGAAGAACAGCCATGCTCTTAACCACCGAGCCATCTCTCCAGCCCCTGGAGACATTCTTTTAACATTTTTGTACTAACATTTTAGAAACAATCTGAATATATGTGATCACATGATAAAGTGCTATGTGCCTATGACAGAGAGTGGATGTTAGGTGTGAGAACCAGCGTTCATGAGGGCTGACAGAAGCAAACTTGCAGAACCACAAATGGCACAACATAGACATGGGCTGCTCTGTGTTTAGCATGTGAGGTAGGTTGAATCAAGCGCAGCAGCGGTACACAAGAAGCATGACTCCAAATTACAGCTCTTGGCTCCTCCCTGGTGGAAACAGGAGCAGAGACTGGGGGTGCAGACCGTGAGAGCTTGGCCCTGCAGGTGAGGTGAGGTATTACTGTATTTCATCGTGGTGGTTACAGCCCCCATATGGTCCGCCACACTCTTTGCAGTGCTGGTGTAGTTTTGTTGTTGTTTGAAAATAAAGTCTTGTTATATTGCCCAGATTGGTTTCAAACTCCTAGGCTCACAGGATCCTCCTTCCTTAACAAGTGTTGGAACTATAGGCATATGCCTCCATACTTGAGTTTTTAAAGAAAAACAATGGGAGCAGAGTAAGAACGGACTTAGCTTACCAGACTAGCCGCAGCATGGGCCTGCTGGAAGGAGATCATGAGGAAATGCATTTGCCCTGCAGGAGTTCTGAGAACTGAGAGGTAACAGGCTCTGGAGGGGAAATGAAATTGTACTGGTGAGATTCTCAATACCGTTCACTTCCCTCTCTGTTCTGCACAGCTGACTTTTCCCAGCAAAACACGGTGGGCTTGTTTTCTAGTCCTGTGCTATTCAGTGGCAGCAGTGAGTCCGGGTGGCTGTCAGGCACCTGGAAGGACTCTTTAGAATAAAGATGTGAGGGAAGCGTAGAGTATGCACCAAATAACAGCCCCAGTTCAAAACTGTCCGTGGCTGCTCCTGCGAGGTGACTCGAGCTGAGCACCATCTGCTCGTCTTCACTCGTGGCCGAGCAGTTTGCATTATCTTTGTTAGCATTGGAAGCCACCAGGCATCACATGGGGAAGTCAGAGAGATTGGAAATAGAATAATTGAGAAAGTTTATTTCAGGTGACAGAACTCTCACCCCCTTTGTTGCAGTCCGGATGCCTTCAGCCAGTCCTGTATCCCAGGAAGAGACCGGAAGAGTCTCCTCTGGAGATAAACAGGTGTACACTGAAGTAGTATGGGAGTAGCTGTAGCACAGCTAAAAAGCCGTGCCTCCCCGCATGGGGCTCATTCAAGTGCTCACAATCGACAGGCTTGTCCGTGAAGACAGTCGGTCGCTCTGGGCTGTGTGGGTGTCGACAGACTTGACACAGCATTCTAAGCAAGGAAAGTCAGAAGAGGGCTGCCTGAGGTAACTGCAGTATGTGAGACAGCAGTACAGCACCCTGCCTGCACGCTTACTGGCTGTGCTCCCTGGGCAGGCTACATCTGTAAATGAGAATAAGATACTGCTTGCCACTAGGGTCGCTGGGCAGGTCAGATAACAAGGTACATGGAGCATACCAGTGCTTAGAAAAAGGCACACACACAGTAATCGTGCAATACAGATCACCAATTACTGTTATTTTATTAATTCAAGGAGTAAAAGAAAGCTTGAAAAGTATACTGTGACTTAACAAAATGGCAGTCTATAAAATTCCAGGTTCTTACTCTGCCACAGAAACATTCCAGAGCAACTGGAGGCTGGACAAGGGTTCTATAGCTCTGGGAAAGACTCCGAAGTCTGCATCTACCAAGTAAACACCTAATACAGAAAAAGCCGCCTTCAGCTTAGTAGTTAAGCTGAAGGTAGTTAAGACATGTCCACAGTCTCAGCACTCGGGAAGCTTAGACAGGATTGCCAATTCAGAGCTATCCTGGACTATACAATGAGACCTTGTCTCAAAAACAAACAAAGAAAAAAACTTTAAGGACTAGGGATGTGACCGAGTTGGTAGAGGACTTGTTTGATCCCAGAATTGTATGAACCGGGTGTGCGTGTACATGTCTGGAGTCCCAGCACTCAGAAGACAGAAGCAAGAGGACCAAAGTTCAAGGCCATTTTTGGCTACATAGTTCAGATCAGCCTGACTTAAAAAACAAAAAAGCTACATTCAAAATAGTAGGAAGTTTTGCAGTGGTGTCTGTGCGTTTGGGTTTTTGAGTGTATGTTTTAAGACAAGGTCTCTATGTAGCCAGAGAATGAGCTACCTGTAAGCCAAGTTGGCCCTGACTCACAGGGATCCCCCTGCCTCTACCTCATGCGTGCTGGGACTAAAGGCGTGTGCCACCACACCCAGCTCAACATTGTTTTTATTTGTGTTTACTGCACTTGGTTTCCAGTCCCCTCTTCCAGACTTGTGTGAAGTGTCCTTGGCTAGAGGGGACTCCCTGAGAAACTGACATCTGTTTCTCCCAACTGAGTGTTCGGATGATAGAAAGTGGCAGGTGGAAAGGTTCTGTGGAGAGTGGGGTGTGGGAATTTTGAAAACTGCAGGGGACCACATACCTGCAGATGTCTGGGGCAAGAAACTGATCAAGAGTTGCAGTGTCCTGTAACCCTAGGGAGTCTTTGGGAAGAGAGATGAATACATTTAAAGGCAGTGCATTTGGAAATCAGGAAAAACTTACACATAGGCAAGGTACATGCACAGAGAGATCTGAGAAGACCTTGAAAACATCATCTCACGTTGGCTCAAGGTTCCCACCAAGCCCTTCTTAGTAGTTATCTTCTCCAGCATAGAGCAAGTCTTCAAAGACTGGGAGAGATGACTGCTTTTACATAGAGAAAAGAGTAAATGTGGCCTGTCCCTATAGGAACAGAGACCTTTTCAAGGCAGTGTTTGTCTTCACTCTTTTGACAGGTTCAAAGATGTACATAATAAAGTTTAGTCCTTCTTACCCGTTCATTACCCTGTTTCAGCTCTCTCCTCCCATGAACCCTACTGCCCAGGAAGTGCCCTTTCTACTTTAATGTCTTTTTTATATAAGATATACAAACTTTAAAACTCTTAAATCTGTTCAGGAAACTAAAGGAACATACAGACAAAGGCCTCAGACGGAGGAGAAAGTAGGGTTGAGGCTGTTGCTCAGTGGCAGGATACTTGCCTGCCCTGGGCTTCTGCTTCCTGAGGAGCTGACAAAACTGAGAGATCCCAGACCCACTGTGGCAGCTCACACCTTCACTCACAGAACTCAGGGGCCGAGTCAGCCCAGACTGCGGAATGAGACTCTCAAAACAGTGAAAACATTGTTCTCCCCAGCAAAACAGCAGATGACACTCAGGCCAGTCCGCATAGTCTCCAGGAGTAATTTGGGACAAACTGAAAACAGAGAAGAGCCATAGGTGTTCTATAAACCAGAGAGAAGACACCACACCTGGGCAGTTAGCCGGAGAAGCCTGAAAAACCCTCTCCTTGCTGGGTACTGGCCACCCTACAGAGCAACCCAACAGCCAAAACCTGTCAGCCAGAATCCTGTGAGACTGTGAGAAAGAAAACTTTAAAACCAGATCTTCACAGTACTGTCGAAAAGCTGGTGGGAATCAGAGAATACACAGGAACTTTCACAGACTCCAAGCGGCATACAGGACACTGGCAAGAGCTGCTCAGAAATGTGGCCAGCATTTGCACCCAGAATCCGAAGGAAATCACAGAGATTCGGCCACCCCCTTGAGACTCCACCACCATGCAAAGAAAGACGGGAAGAGGAGAGCTATTGCAGAGGAGGAGTTGTCTGAGAAGGAAGGCAAGATAGGTAGAGGGAATTCACAACCAGGCCAGTAGGTTTTCATGATCTGCCTCTATCCAGTGCTCCCCTCTGTTTATACCCCGTCTCATTTATGTATGTATCCAGTGCTCCCCTCTGTTTACACCCCGTCTCATGTATGTGCAGTGCTCCCCTCTGTTTATACCCCGTCTCATTTATGTATGTGTCCAGTGCTCCCCTCTGTTTACACCCCATCTCATTTATGTATGTGTCCAGTGCTCCCCCTCTGTTTACACCCCGTCTCATTTATGTATGTATCCAGTGCTCTCCCTCTGTTTACACCCCGTCTCATTTATGTATGTATCCAGTGCTCCCCTCTGTTTACACCCCGTCTCATTTATGTATGTGTGCAGTGCTCCCCCTCTGTTTACACCCCGTCTCATTTATGTATGTGTGCAGTGCTCCCCCTCTGTTTACACCCCGTCTCATTTATGTATGTGTCCAATGCTCCCCCTCTGTTTACACCCCGTCTCATTTATGTATGTGTGCAGTGCTCCCCTCTGTTTACACCCCGTCTCATTTATGTATGTATCCAGTGCTCCCCTCTGTTTACACCCCGTCTCATTTATGTATGTAGTATGTATCCAGTGCTCCCCTCTGTTTACACCCCGTCTCATTTATGTATGTATCCAGTGCTCCCCTCTGTTTACACCCCGTCTCATTTATGTATGTATCCAGTGCTCCCCTCTGTTTACACCCCGTCTCATCTAACAGACAGCCAAGTGTTGGTGTATGTGTATGTATGTACATGTCTTTTTTTCCCCTCCTTACTCTATTACCTTTAACAGAACATAGTCTGGCTGGATTCACAGGCTCTGTGTGTCTTAGCTTCCTGAGATGTTTTTTACCTTCATTTCAGTCTACCCTTTGCTAAAACTTCTTCATCCCTACCTGCTTTTGTGCCCCCATAGGCTTCCCCTTCTACTTGTTTCCTCTGCTCTCTGTCACCCTAATACTGTGATCATCAGTCTTGCTGTATTCGTTTTTACGTATTAGTACACAGTACTGTCAGTGTCCAGAAGGTGATTAGCACTTAAGGGGTGATGGGGGGGGGTTGTTTCTTTTGTTGTTATTTGGTTCAGTTTTGTTGTTGTTTAATTTGAGGATTTTGTAAGTGATTTTCCCCCAGGGGGTGATTATTTTGTAGTTGACTATTTTCATAGAGGGTTTATCCCTGGATATTGACTGTTGTTGTAGATAGTATTCTACTGATGGGGAGGAGGAATACAGATGGAGCCTCATACCTGCACACAGGCTAGCAAAAACAACATCCCAATTCCTACTATCATCTAGTCTTTCTTGAAGAAAGGTGACCAAAGTAATATAAAAATTCAACCAGTGATCTAACTCCGGATACACAGATTCTAACCCAAACACAAGTAGTGTTAGGCTCACGAGTTGCTGGCTCAGCAAGTGAAAGTGCTTGCCACAGATCTGACAGCCTGGGTTCAACCCTGGATCCCAGGGTTAAAGGAAACAACTGGATCCTGACGGTTGTTCTCTGATCTCCACACACACCATAACATGTATCCCTGCCCCGCAAACAACAGAACTTCCAAAGAAAAACACAAGTAATATGACTTCCACAATATGTCTCATCTGAAATGTACAGTCCTGAGTAAAGAGCCCCAACGATAGTGACCTAGATGAATTCCAAAGAATTTGAAAGTATGATGAAAACATTTCAAGAAACAAAAGAGGAGTGAATTCAAGAACACAGATAAATGAGACAAGGAAGTCAATGCAGAATGAAAACAGAATTAATAAAGAGCAATACTGAAAAAGAAACAAACTGAAGTGGTACCAGAAAAGAAAAATTCAGTAAGTCAGATGACAAGCACATTGGAAAGCCTCACTTGTAGAATGGACCGTAGACAGGGCAGAACATAAGGCTTGAAGACAGGGTAGAAGAGTTGGTACATCATTCAAGAACAGCAGTAAAATCTTAAACACATAGAAATTGAATGTTCAAAGAACACTATGAGAGAGCCAAGTCTACAAATTGTGGACATAGAAGAAGAATGCTGTGCAAAGCACATAGAAAATATTTTTTGTATAAACAGAACATTTCCCAAGTCTAGGGAAGGTGAGATCCATCCAAGTACAAAAGACAGAATCAGAACAGAAACTTCTACATCCTATCCAGGTAAAACACTAACTAGACAAAACAAAGAAAATGTATCAACAGCAGCAATAGAGAAGGCCCCAGTCAATACAAAGGCAGTCCATCAAAGCCACCCTTGACTTCTCCACTCAGAGTTATGCAGAAGAGCATTAAAGTGCAAATGAGCTAGCTGCCCAAGCAAAGGAGGAGATGAGGTACTCCAAGCCGATGGGGCACCCAGGATATCAGCAAGTTAAATATTCGCTTGCTAAAACTATTTCTAAAACCCCAAAGTCAGAAAACACAGAATTCCTAAGGGTGCTGTTACCCCGTGCCAAGTCCTCTAAACTGATTCTGCTCCAGCCCAGCCAGACCTAGGCTGTCTTGCTGAGGCTTGCTGTACAGTGTTCACCGGAGGCTGTCATCCATCTCTGTCTACTAGTGTTTTGAGGCTGTGATGTTTTGAAAATATCCATGAGTACTTTTGTTTTCCTCTTTGTACTCACATGTACAATATAAAGCCCAATAGAAAACGATGCATAAACACAGACCTGTATGGTCCAAGTTCTGAATTTGTATCCCTGTTGCTCCTAGGTTCACAACTTAAAGCCTGTATAGTAGAGGGACAGAGGGAATGCTGCTGGTCAATGACAGGTGCTCAAGCCCCGAGTCCCATGCCACAGTCAAACTGTCATCTTGGGACTCAACTGCTAGCAAAGCCATGATGGGATAAACCCCTCCCCTCTCTCTTCCTCTGGTTTCCCTCTCTCTCCTTCCATGGCTCTTTCTCTTTCCCCCTCTGCTCTCCTTTCTCCTCAACCTCTCTGTTGTGGTTTGAATGAAATGTCCCACATAATTTGAATACTTGGTCCCCAGTTGGTGGGACTGTTTGGGAAGAATTAGGAGGAGGCATGTTGCTGGGGGAAGACTTTGGGGTTCCAAAAGCCCACTCTGTTCCCTGTTAGCATTTTCTTTTTGTTTCTGGCTTGTATCTCAAGATAAGAGCTCTCACCTGCTCCAGGGCCATGCCCGCCTGCTGCTGTGCTCCCCACCATGGTGATCATGGACTCTAACCCTCTGAAACTGTAAGCCTTGGTCATGGTGTCTTATCAGTGCCCCCTTCCCTGCTCTGTCATCTTTGTCTTCCTCCCCCGTCTTTGCCTTCTCCCGCTTTTACAGTGCAAAGATGCAGCCCAGGGTCCCATGAACACTGACAGTGGGTCTACTACCACTGACCTGATCCCAGTATTCTTAAGGATTTGTGTAGAAAAAACAAGAACTTGATGTAATATTTTAACTTTTCAAACAAACACTTTAGATATTTCACATTAAATATTGTTTCATAATGAAAGGAGAGACTTCTATTGAATAAAAGTAAGCTTAAGCTGGATTAAAGCACATGCTTTAATCCCATGAGGCAGAGGCAGGCGGATCTCAGTGAGTTTGAGGCCAGCCTGGTCTACAGAGTGAGTTCCTGGACAGCCAGAGTTACAACAGAGACCCCTGTCTCAATTAAAGCCCAGGGTATTCATGTCAGGTGTCCAGAGAAACTTCAGTCAGTGGTAGAGTCAAGGAAGCAGTTTTTAACAGGTCATCTCTTGCCATATCTTCAGTCTCAGACTACCCTGAGGGAAGCCATCTACAGCCAGAGTCTAGTCTGATCTTCCTGTCTGAGGACACCCGTACATACCAAGACTACCATTTGACTTCACTTGTCTTGATGTACCTGATGTAGGTGGGATGGGAGGTGGGTAGACCCAGCGGGGATGTTGGCTCTAGTTGTCTCCTGCTCAATGACCTTGGGTCAGTCACCTCTTCCTTAATGAAGTGGGAGTAAAGTATCTCTGCCAAGGGGTTGAATGACTCCCAAAGATATATAGGAGGGAAGAATAACCTAAAAATAGTTACATCATTCTGTGTTAAACTAGAATGTTCCTTCTATCTTTAGCTTTCTATTCACACTTGCAGCCATGCATGGAGACTTGCTGCACCAGGACCTATGCCAGGTGCTGTGTGTCCTGAGGCACTGGCCTGGGAGCTGAACAACCTTAGGAGACTGCAGACAAGTAGATAGCCAGATGACACAGGCCAGTGTCAGTGTGGTAAAGATTGCATGCTTTCCCCTGCACACTAACAGAAGGTTCCCAGGCCTGTGAAACTGGAGGGGCAGCCTGGGCCTTAGGAAGAACTCCCTCAACAGGCATCCCTGTGGAGGTGGCACTGCTGGCCAGTATAGAAGTGGGACAGGCCCACTCTCGGCTGTGCTAGGCATACTTGTAAAAAGACAAGACCCTGTTTCATAATAGCAATAAAATAGAATGTGTACATCACCAGAAACACACCTGTCCTATTTGATGTGAACATCCGCTGAGGAAAAGCAGGATGTGATTCCTGATGCCACACCCCCACCAGGTCTTTCTGGCACTGAGCTTGGACTTGGTGCTGGCAAACCGCAAGGTTGTATACTGACTGCTTCTAATGGCTCACGGCATACTTGTTTTGCTTTCAGAAGTGACTGGAGAGGCCCGTCCTTATGGGAAGGAGGCTGTGGACCTGCGGCAGGGGTGGAACCGAGGAGGCAACCCCCCACACTTGCACACAGTAAATGTGGCTCAACCTGTCCGCTTCAGCAGTAAGTTGCAGACCTGCCCAAAGGCAGCGCCCACTGTTGTGTTTGTTAGCCCACCTTTAGTTTGCAGTCTCATGTTGCCCTGCTGAGAGGATGAGTTTACTAAAGCAGCCCTGGAAAGTGTTGGGGGGACATGAATGAGGCTGCATATTGGCCTGTCAAGGCCACCCAGCTCCCAGGTGGTAAAGGAGACCGTCACCAGTCTTAGGGTTGGCCACCAAGCCACAGCGGCTCTGCTTGAGTCCAACACAGTGAGTGCGGTGAGGGCCTGCCTGAAAAGTCAGTCCCCTGCAGGCTCCCAGCACACCGCGCAGCTCCCACCCTGGTCTGAGCGAGCTGAGTGGAGGTGGGGAATATGTCAAAGACATCTAACCGCGCGGAAGGAGCTTGAAATAATTGCTGCCTCATCCTTACCTCAGGGAGTGTGTCCTGTGTACTGAGATACAGTCTTTTTCAGGGGCTCCACACCCCTGTACACCCAACTGTGCTTCCCTAAGGCTTGAATAGTGAGCAGACAGCGCCCTCTAGCTTGCCATCCTTGCACACAGTATTGTTGATGTGTCTCACAAGTGACCCTACCTGCCACTTTCTTCCTGTGCTGCTGTGTCTTTGTTTATGAGTCAGTCACACATACTTTAAATATGAGGACAGGCTGGTGAGGTGGCTCAGCGGTTAGACCACAGGCTGCTTCCAGGGGCCCTGGGTTTGATTACTAGCATCTACATGGTGATGCACCACCATATGTAACTCCAGTCCCATGGAATCTGACACCCTCTTCTGGCCTCTGCATACACTGTATGCACATGGTCCACAGACACATGTAGGCGCACACATAAGTTTTACTAGTTCCAAGGCATTTAGGTACATTTTTAATTAATGCCTTTCACACTGGCTTTGCTAAAAGTATAAGAGGTACTCTAGCCAGGTATACTTGGAAGTTAGAGGCAGGAAGATCCTATGGGTTCAAAGCCAGCCTGGTTTACATAGAGAGTTTCCGGCCAGCCAGAGTACATAGTGAGATCTTATCTCAAGGGGTGGGGGGCAGTACTTAAAATAGTAAAAGTTCTCTAGAGGAACAGAACTGATAGAATGAATCTATATAGCTGTAAAGGGGATTAATTAAAATGGCTTACAGGCTGTGGTCCAGCTAGTCCAGCAATGGCTATCTACCTACCAAGAGAACGTCCAAGAATCCAGTAGTTGTTCAGTCCACAAGGCTGGATGTCTCAGCGGCCTTCAGTATATGCCAGAATCCCAATAAAGCCAGTGAAGGAATGCACTTGCCAGTAAGGGGAGGGGAGCAGGCTAAGACAGCAAGTGTCCTCCTTCCGTGTCCTTTATATAGGCTGCCACCAGAAGGTGTAGCTTAGATTAAAGGTGGATTTTCCCACTTGAAATGATTTAACTAAAAAGAAGTTCCCTACACACGTAGCCAGCCACTTGGGTTTTAGTAATTCCAGATTAACTGTGGACACAGTGACAACCAAGCATAGCCATCAGAGTACTCCTAACATTCGATCAGTGGTTCTCAATCTGGGGGGCATGACCTCTTTAGGGGTCGAACAACTCTTTCACAAGGGTAGCCTAAGACCATCTGCATATCAGATATTTACATTACAGTTAAAAACAGGAGCAAAATTATAGTTGTGAAGTAGCAACAAAAATAATTTTATGGTTAGAGGTCACCACAGCATGAGGAACTATGTTAAAGGGTTGCAGCATTAGGAAGGTTGAGAACCACTGCTCTAGATTCTATGAGACATATCACACCACTAATGCTACCTTCACTAAAGTATAAAGTACCAGCACTTCCCATGTCTATGGGGCACATGTGAACCATCCAACAGAATGAGAAGATGCTGGAGGCATCCCAGAGGCAAATTTGGGCCCTCTGACATTAGATTTATGGAGCTATTTTAGGGGAATGCTAGTCAGCACCCTACTGAAAATACCAGTGTGGACAGAGAAGAGGAAGCAGTGGGCTTGTTGACAGCAGAGAGGCCAGAGCAGCCAGTCCTGGGTAATTTGTTTACTCCCAGGGCCTCACTGAGACTGTAAGTTGTCCTGCTTTGTAACCAGGTGTAAGCAGAGAGTGAACTGTGTTAGAGAAACCATCTCAGCAACTGCTGTTGACTACTAAGGAAGTAGAAGAACCATGTAGAGTTGAGAGGTCTCAGAACACATGTGCACAACAGGTTCAGCTATGCTTTTTAAAGAAACTTGAGCTTTGTAGCCAGCGTGATCTCAGGGCTGGGAGCTTATCACTGTAAGCTAAGGCACGGTGAAACTACTGACCTAGACCTCTCCATGGGTAGAAAGATTTATTGGGGATCAAACTGTTGAGGCCATGTTCTCGTTCTCTCTCTCTCTTTCTCTGTGTGTGTCTGTCTGTCTCTCAGTGGGGCAGAGAGAAGAAGAAAAATGGAGGAAAAAAGCAAACAGATTTTACATGACAGTCAGCAGGATGGGGTCTTTGAGCTGATACAGGCTGCATAGATAGAACTTGATGCCCTCGCCTGAGGTTGACCTTAGGGGAAGATTAAGATTGTTACTGGTAAACAGAGACCTCTAGGTTTCTACTTAGGATGTTGTCCCCAGCACTGCCATTTTGGGGAGGCACTACTTTGGACCTAACGATCACTTCAAACCCTAGTCGTCCCAGGTGTCTATGGTGTGTCTGTTGTTGGTGCAGCACACGTATTTTTACTTTTGAAGCCATGATCCTAATTTGGGGGACAATTCCCCTTCGTTCTTCATGCTTCCTAGGGAAATGCCCAACTGGATGGCACCACTACGAAGGCACAGCCAGCTGCTACCGGGTCTACCTCAGTGGAGAGAACTACTGGGATGCTGCCCAGACCTGCCAGCGTGTGAACGGCTCGCTCGCCACCTTCTCCACTGACCAGGAGCTGCGCTTTGTCCTGGCCCAGGAATGGGACCAGCCAGAGCGGAGCTTCGGCTGGAAAGACCAGCGCAAGTGAGTCCCAGGTTTCAGAGTCTGTTCACTGCTTAGCACTCACTGGCAGCCCATGTTTGAGGAAGGCAAATCCCCATCAGTGGAAGAAGCAAGTAGAGATCCAGGGGCTTAGTGTAGGCATCAAGGTAAAATTGGGGGGCTTGTGAAGGAACAAGTAGGGCCCTGTTGCTGCTTTGTGGGACCATGGACTAGCCCCTTCATCATCGGCCCTGTGGATACAGCTGCTCCTAGTGATTGTGGCCAGGGTGTGCTAGCCTGAATCCCACGGGGCTGCTCAGTGTAAAGCTCTGGACATGATAAGAAGGTACACAGGTGGTGTGGAGTGCCTTCACTGCTAGGTGCTTTCTGTGACCCTGCTCAGTCTTTCCTCTCAGAAATCTCAGCTTCCAAGTGCATACACATTTGACCATTGATGGGCTCAGGGCATATACCAGGTACAGCTCAGGCAATCTGTCCAGAACCTGCTCTCTCAACTGCAAGCCCTGCTAATCTAGAGGAAACAGAAAAGTGGCAGCCAACTTAAAGGCTCAGTATTTGTGGGGCTTTTGTTTCAGGAACAGGTGTGAACTGCAGTCCTCAGTGTGCCACCTCTAAAAGCCACACCATGCTGCCCTGTCCATGCTGGGGGTGGAAATTGGAGATGGCAGCCCATTGTCTATCCTCCTCTAAAAGGAAGCAGCTCTTAGGGTTCAAAAGATGGCCAGTGTGCACTGCCAGTCACCTGCTGCCTCCCAACAGTGGCACAGCTGCAGTTCTGCCAGGCAGGGGAGCATGATGACCTAAGGCAGGTGGCCAGAGGGCCATTTCAAGATAAGTTACAGTTATGTGTGGCAAATAAGAACGCCATGCTGTTTCTTCTCTGAAGCTGCAGTGTCAGATAAAAACTCTTTCCCACAGGCTGTTTCACCAACCCCACCAGAACATGCCTAAAAGGGCATTGTTCTTGCTGGGGAACACCCTGTCTTCCATGGTGGGCCGCATGTGTGCATAACCCACATTGCTCACAGCAGTCGTACATTCTCAGCTGGGCTGGAGAGGCATGGCACTGCTGAGTGGTGCGAGATCTTCAGGAAGGCGTCTCTAGGGCTGGAACTGGAGGGCTAAGGCAGGGTGAGAGGTCACAGAGTTGTCAGGTACTTGTAGTACTCAGTCGGGTCCTGTGTGTTGCCTTAGTGTTTGGTGGTGCAGATTGGGAAAGTGCTGCAGGCTTGGAATAGGTTTGCCACGGGCAGAAAGCAGTCAGTGTGGCGGTGTGCGCTCACAGGCCTTTGTTCTTTAGAGTGCGCTATTCTGTGATTTTAACGTCCCGGGAATTGTGTTTCTGGGACACTATATCTGAGGTCATCCTTGCTTTGAATGTTAGTTTTTTATAGAATCTTCATAGCTAAAAAGAACAGACTAGGTGGGGTTACCAGGGGAGGAACTTTCCGGCCTGTGGGTTTGTTTGGAAGATGGATTTTATTAAAATGAGGAAGAAAACTCGAATGACTCATCTTGGGGTCTTACTTGTTTAGAAGCCAGTGGGGCCGTGAAAGCACATAACAAGGGTGAAAGCGTGACTCAGTGGCAGAACTTCCCCATGCATGAATGAAATGCCTGACTCCAGCTGCTTAGGAGGATAAGCCAGTAGGGCCACAAACTCCGTGCTCGTCTATCCCAAAATAAATCATGTATCTATCAGTTATGGTACAGGACTAGAGTACTTGCCTTGCAAACTTGAGCCCTTAAGACCAAAAACAGACAAATGTCCTCAGTGCTGCTACATACATACGTATGTACATATGTAGCCAGCCATGGCCACTTCGCCCTGCTACTGAGGTTTCTTTCTGTCCTCTGCAGACTGTGGGTTGGTTATCAGTATGTCATCACTGGCCGGAACCAGTCTTTAGAAGGTCGCTGGGAAGTAGCATTCAAAGGTACGTGTTTGTGGTTTTAAGTTTAAACGGAACCATTCCTGACTCAGAAGACATCCCTGGAGTTCCTCCCCAGTGGTGACTTGATTTGTGGGGCCACCTGAGACGAGGCATATGGAGGTGGAGCGTGGTTGGAGAAGGGCGCCCTGAGTCAGCGTGTTGCCTGCTGAGCAGGCCCTGTGTGTTTCTGGACCTTCTCAGGACTGCAGCAGCCTTCTTGGTCTTGGCAGCCAGCCCTCCAGCCTCGGGGCTGGGGTCCTGTTGACACCAGGACCCCGTGAGACTGTGTGACAAGCTGCTGAAGGTCTGCATGTCTGGCCTCACTTTCAGTCTCCCCCGCAGGGTCCTCAGAAGTGTTCCTGCCCCCGGATCCCATCTTCGCCTCTGCCATGTCTGAGAATGATGATGTGTTCTGCGCCCAGCTCCAGTGCTTCCACTTTCCTACCCTCAGGCACCACGACCTCCACAGCTGGCACGCCGAGAGCTGCTCTGAGAAGTCTTCGTTTCTGTGTAAAAGAAGTGAGTGCCCTAGGGTCAGGCTTCAGTGGGCTCTGACCTGCAGTGCCCTGAAGTGGGTCTACCCACCCAGTCTCTAGCTCTGGGGCCTGCACAGCCACAGGTGCTCCTGACCCCCTGGCTCTCGCTCCATGGAGGTAGCGATAGAGACCACAGTTCCTGCTTACTGGCTGCACTGTTCCAAGAGACTGGGTGAGAGCAGTGGCCTAAGCACTCAGCAGTCCTGTGGCATCGCTGGAACATGGAGGACGTTTCAGCCTCTTTGCTCTGATCTTTGAATTCTCTTCCCTAGCATATGGATCAGGAGTCTCCCTAGTCTCTGCCAACACATCCGCTGAATTTACACCAAGGTCTCTACTTTCAATGTAGACATACCAAGCAAAGGTAGGACTCCCTGCCTCCAGCCGGTCCTCTGGAACGGGGTGAGGAGGAAGATTGTCCTTGACAGCTGCTGACAGCTGCTGCTGATGGCTCAGGTCAGGTGTGATCTCAGCTCTGCATGTGTGAGCTCTCCCTTTCTCCCATGATGATGTGCTGACCTTCCCTCCCTCCCTGCTGTGTGGAGGCCAAGCCTGCAGGTGTCTGGGCCTGTTCCAACTCATGCTGTCTGTCGGTCTGTCAGCACCGCACTGCCAGGGAACAGGTCAGCCGGGACCTGGGTGCCTGGCATGTGTTTGCCTCTTTCTTTGGCTATTGCCTCTTCTGGGCCTCTTTCTCTTCTACACAAACTTCAGGGTTTTTGATTTTTCTTATTAGTTCTTTTAGTGTGGGATTCCCTTAGATATCTGTATAGAAAGTTTTGTAACTTTCAAGTCTTGCAGCTAGGTCTCTACCTTTTCTTGCTGAGGACTCTGGTACAACATTGATTAGGAGCACCAAGAATGCTTTTAGTGTTTCAGCAGTGAACTTAATGCTTTTACAGGACTTTTTAGAATGTATCATTGGGAGTAAAGGAATTGCTTTTCTATTCCTGCTTTTCCAGGAACATAACCCTTCCCATGGGACCAAAATCTTTAGTTGTTGTTACAGGCAGGATGGCCATTTTACTGCATATATAGATTTTTTAAAATCACTTCATTACCCTCCTTTGAGTTTTTGATCACCTACTTTTGCTGACTCCTCAGCAGCAACATAGAAGAGACAATGAATTGTGGCTGTTTCCAGCTTGTCCTGGTGTTGTATAGCCTATGCCTGCTCCTACCATCTGTGCTGGTAAAGCCAAGGCTGGACAGCAGGAGATGAAAGCTCTCTGACCATCTGCAGCCAGGCCACCCCCTGGGTGAGAGCTGGGAAGCTGAAGTAACGGCAAGAGAGAAGCAGGTTGAGTCAGCAGATGCCGCTTCCACCATCCAGGCAGGCCTCACTTCTGGGTCAGCACTTGTATTCATTTTGTAAAGTAAATTGGGAAGCAGTCCTAGGCCATTCTCTAAATCTGTGCATGGTGAAGATAATCTTGTCTGAGTGTTGATAGACGGGACCTTATAGGACCATCTGCACTGGGTGGGGAAAACAGGAATAACCTTGGATATATAATTTCAAACGTAGGGAAAAGGTGCAAGGATAGTGCGATGTACTTCCTCATGCCCTTTTTGAGACATGCCTGTTTTTGTTTACCATTCAGTGTATGTGCAAAATTAGAGATACTATGGACTCATGGCAATACAGTGTATTTACTAAGAGCAAAGACACTCTTATGTATGCATTGTACTTTTTTCAACTTCAGGACGTTTCATGGTTTTGGTTTTGTCAGTAGTTCGATTATGTCCTTTTAAAGCTATTTTTTTCCCCAGTCTTAAATCCAGTCCACAGTCATGGCATTTGACTGCCGTGTCTCTTGATCTCATTGCTGTTCTTGGGATTGAGTCTGTTCTTACCATTGTTATGTCGGGCATACTTAAGAGCCTGTTGAAGAGGTGTTTACATTTCTCTTTTGTCTGTGCCTTCCACTTTTAGGATTCGTGGTTGGTCTTTCCATTGCTTGATTAAATTTCCCATCTGTGATGGTTTAACTAAGAATGGCCCCCTTAGACTTTTATATTTGAATGCTTAGTCACCAGGGAGTGGAACTATTTGGAAGGATTAGGATTAGGAGGTGTGGCCTTGCTGGAGTGTGTCTCTAGGGATAGGCTTTGGAGTTTCAAAATCCCAAGCCTGTCCCTCTGTCAGTTCGTCCCCCCAACCCTGTGTGTGGGGGGGGTGTCTGTGTGTATGCACATGTACACACATGAGCCTCTCTCTGTCTGTGAATCAGAATGTAGCCACCATGCTTTCTGCCATATGATAATGGACAAACCTCTGAAACTATAAGCAAACTCCCAATTAAAAGCTTTCATTCTTAAGAGTTGCCTTGATCATGGTGTCTCTGTGTCTCTTCACAGCAATAGAACAGTGACTAAGACACCGCCTGATCTTGTGTGTTGCCTGCCTTTGCCATTAGAACCTTTACCATGTAGGCCATTGACCTTTATGGTTTCTGTGGGATGTTTGTATTTCATCTGTGTCATATCTGGCTCTACTTTTGCTGTTCATTTCATCTTGAGAGCATGGTGCTTTTTTCTTTATTTTTTATTAAAAAGCAAATATTTTTGTGTATGACAGTAGACATTGGTGCTTGCAAGTAGCTATACCTCTCCTTCTGCTTAGCCTGTTGTGCAGGAGATCCTCCATACCATGGGAAGGCAGGACTGGGCTCCTCTTAGCACACCGCAGCCTCCCTATTTTTAACTGTCTGCTCCATCCTCCATATTTGGTCTGCCCTTTGAGTTGCCTCAGAGACTCCCTGACAGAATTTCCCAGTGATAGTCAGCTATGACCAGCTCAACACTGTTAGCCTTCCGATGACAGGGCTGATGTTCTGATTCTGTATCAGCCCTCAAGGCCCTAGGTCTCTAGCAAGTGACTTTCCCTTGTACATCTCCACTCCCCCAGTGGGGTTAGCTCCAGCATTGCATCTTTAGGGTGTTCTGAAGGTTCCAAGAGCACCACTGAGTCTGGCTGACAAGGGGCAGGCTACTTACTAGTTGGGTAGGGAGCATATTGGACTTTTTATCACTGGATCCTGATTTTGAAGTATAGATAGGAAGTATAGTTGGCTGTGTTAGTCAGGGCTCTTTAAGGGAACAGGACTGACAGGATGAATACATGTAAGAAAGGGCATTTATTAGACTGGCTTACTCAGTACTGTCTGGGCAGCTCAGTAGTGGCTGTCTCACACTGGGAAGGCCAAGCATCCCCTAGTTGTTCAGTCCTCAGGACTGATGCCCCAGCAATCCCAGTTTGGTACTGGAGCCTTGGAGGATTCCTGGGCAGCTACTGGTCATGAGTCTGTGTTGGAATCCTGGGGGAGTGCGTTCTAAGAGTGGCTAAGGAATACCTCAGCAGCAAGGTGGACGGGCTAACCTGAGAGAGTGAGGGCAAGCAGGCAAAAGCAGCTTCCTTCCTGCATGTCCTTTTTATCTGGGCTGCCACCAGGAGGTGTGGCCCAGATTTAGGGTGGGTCTTCCTGCTTCAGATAGTTTGATACAGTCAAATTGACGAGATTAGCCATCACAGTGGCAATCATTGGCCAGTTTTCAGCTACCCTGGCTATTTTCAGGTGTTGTGTCATGGGGCACATATGTTAGGAAAGCAGAGCATAGTGTCTGTGCCCTGTGGAGCAGGCTTTCTGACACTTGGGTTTTAGACAGTACTCCAGAGTTGTTGTTTATGTCAGTAGCTTGTTCTTTTTCATTGGTGATGGAGTGTCTATAGTGTTATATTTCTACTAGCAGTGTTGGAATGACCCAATGCCCCACTTCCTTACCAGCAACTGTTGCTGTAAAACTGTCTCCTCTTTTTTGTTTTTGGGGGGTGGTTTGGTTTTTGTTGTTGTTTGTTTGTTTGTTTTGGTTTTTCAAGACTGAGTTTCTCTGTTGTAACTCTGGCTGTCCTAGAACTCACTCTGTAGATCAGGCTGGCCTCGAACTCACAGAGATCCGCCTGCCTCTGCCTCCCGTTGTTGGGATAAAGGCATGTGCCGCCACCGCCAGCCACCTTCTCTTTTTAACTTGTGTTTTCCAGAGAGTAGTAGGTTTAAACATCTTTTATTTATTTATTAATCTGTGTGTCTGTGCACACAAGCACACTTGTCTGTGCAGGTGCATGTAGACTCCAAGATGTCTTAACTGCTTCTTTACTTTATTTTCTGAGGGTCTTATTCCGTAATGGTCTCTCACTGAAATGAGAGTTGTTTGGTTTAGAGAGGGCCAGAGGTCCCTCAGATCTGCCTGTCTCTGCTCCAGCCCCCCTCAGCGCTGCAGTTGCTGACATACACGGCCATGCCTGGCTCTTAGATGAGATTAGAATTCAAATCCTCAAGCTTGTACAGCAGGCATTACCCAGAGAGCATCTCCTACGCCCTAAACCCCTCTTCACGTCCACGTTGGTGAACTGTTCATGTCATTGTCTGTTTTCTATTTGGATTGTTTGTCAGTTCTTCTACTGTTGGATTTTAAGTTTTTTTTAATGTATTCTAGATGGCAGATATGTAATTTACAGACATTCCCACAAACTGTAATTTGTCTTAATTTCTTTCATAGAGGCTTTAATGAAACAAAAGTTATTAAATATGCTGGGGACTGACTGAACCCAATGTCCTCAGGAAGAGCAGCTGGTACAACTCTCCCACTCTCCAGCCCCCTTACAGCATCCATTTTGAGTTAATTTTTTAATAAGTTATGAGATTTAGTTCATGATTCCTTAACGTAATACAGTTTATTCCAGTATACACGCTCTGTGTTGTTTTGGCAAATTTATTATGTATATATTTTATTTCCATGTACTGTTCAGCTGACAATTAGATAAGTATGTACTACTTTAGATAACTGTTTATACATTTATTTATGTGTTTATTAATCTCTTTAAATGGCGGTGAGTATAGAACCCAAAGTCTCCTGTGTGCTAGGCAACTTTTCTACCACTGAACTACATCCTTGCTTGTCTGAAGTCACAATTAAGAGAAAAAGGAAAGTTAGGTGTGATAGCAGACACTTTTGTTCCTAGCACTCCGGAAGCAGAGGCAGGTAGATAACTGTGAGTCTGATGCCAGCCAAGGCTACATAGTGAGAGCCTGTATCAAAACGAGAAAGAAGAAACGTGGATTTATGCTGTGGTTTATAATTACCTCCCGTGCAATTTGCGTTTGGATGTGAATTTGATTTGCTATGTTGTTACACAGGAGTAACTTTCCACAGCCTGAAGAATTTCCTTTAGTAATTCTTTAAGATCCCCCAACAACAAATTGTAGATTTTGTTTGGCAAGTGTTTACTTTGCCCTTGGAGATTGAATCCAGTCCTTCCTGCATGCTGAGTTCTACCACTGAATCACATCCTCAGCCCAGACAGTTTTTGGAAGTCAGCTTTGTTGTATCTGATTTTCCTTTGGACACTTTATGTTGTCCACAGTTGTTTCTTCTGAGAAGGTTAATCCTACCAGGTTATTATTTCTTTTGTGCTGCTTTTAACACTTTAACCTTGGTGTGGTAGTGGCGGGAAGCTGGGGAGATGGCTCAGTGTTAAGAGCACTGGCTGCTCTTCCAGAGGACCTGGATTCAGTTCCCAGCACCCACATGGCAGCTCACAGCTATCTGTAACCCCAGTTCCAGTTACCCTCACACAGACATGCTCTCAGACAAAAGCACCAGTGTACGTAAGATAAAGTAAAATAAATAAAACAATGTAAAACTTTCTTTTTCACCTTGTATGTAGGTGTACAACCTGCGGCCCGCTGCTGCATGTGTCACGGGAGAGCCGTGGAGCCTAACTCATTTGTAAATGATGTCATGGACAGTGTCAAAAGCTTAGACATCCTTATTAGACTTTAAGCATGTGCCAGTTAGTGAATTTTTTTTTTTTTGTCTTTAATCCTATTTGGAGTTTGTTGCATATCCTGGATGTAGGTTTTTTTGTTTGTGTTTGTTTTGTTTTTTCCTGGATTGGAACAATCTTCAGTCAGAGAAACAGGGTTTCTCTGTTGCAACTCTGGCTGTCTTGGAACTCACTCTGTAGACCAGGCTGGCCTCAAACTCACAGAGATCGTCCTGCCTCTGCCTCCTGAGTGCGGGGATTAAAGGCGTGCGCCACCACCGCGCGGCTCAGTCATCATTTTTTAAACTAATTTTCTGCTTCCTTTCTCCTCTTGGTACCTGCATTTGACATGTGTTGATGCTTAACTCTTTGAGGATGCTTAATGGTAATCCATATTCTCTACGGATTCTCTTTCTTTTTTCCTTGTTCTTTTCTCACTGTTGTAGGAGAGAATATTCTGTGTCTTTCTTCCCCTGAACATTGATGGCCATGTGGATAATATGATCCTGTCCTAACTGAGGAAAGCTGTAAGGTTTCTAAAGTCTCTTTCTAGATACCCCACACCTTTTGGAGAGTGGAACAAGCTTCCTTTTCTGGTTCCCTTACGTCATGCCCATCCCTTCCCCACGTATCTTCACATCTGTTTACTATAAGGGGATGCTTACAGGTCTTTCCCCCTACTGTAGTCTCCCAGGTCACTTCTGTGTATATGTCTCAGTTTCAGGGGACCGTCTTGCCAAGCAGTACCTAGAGACTCATTCTAAAAACATTCAATTTTTAAATAGTTAATATCTGTGATATCTGCATTTTAGCATTTAGAAAATCTCATAAATGAACTAGGCACCTTAAAAGCAAATGCTTCTGTAGAGGGACCTTTGCCCTGAGATCTGCTATTCCTGTTCTTGGTCAGTGGGCTCCACTTGTCTTGGCTAGCTGTGCTTTGTCCAGACTGTGTGTTGTGGTAACCACTTCAGATCCATAGCATGCCATATAGGGAGGACTTGTAGAAAAGATCTGACCAGCTCCTCAGTTGTACTATTCTCTCCAAAGGTGCAGGTAGTGGTGGGGAATCAGGGCTCAATGCTGCTGTGTAACGCATACATCCATGCACATGTGCTCCTTGCAGGTCAGACATGTGTTGATATCAAAGACAATGTGGTGGATGAAGGGTTCTACTTCACTCCCAAGGGAGATGACCCATGCTTGAGCTGTACCTGCCATCGAGGGGAGCCTGAGATGTGTGTCGCTGCCCTGTGTGAGCGGCCCCAGGGATGTCAGCAGTACCGCAAGGACCCTAAGGAATGCTGCAAGTTCATGTGTCTGGACCCAGGTGAGATAGCCACCCCTTGGGGCCAAAAGCAGTGATGAGGACTCTCACAGAGCTTGTTGGACATGACGTAGCAGTGGTGACAACGTGTATTACATAGCTAGCTCACGGGCTCTGATAGGCAGCTGTGGAAGCCCGTGATTGCCACCCTTCACATTGCCTGTTTCTCACAAATGAACTTGAATCTCAGCATCACTGATTGTTCACAGACCAACTTGGCAGCTTTAGACCTGCCTTTCACTTCTTAAGAATCAGAGCCTAACTTGAAATTTACGTGTGCATTTGAGTCTGCGTCTTCCTTCCGTTGTTACGATGGGAGGTGGAAGGTAGTGAAATAGTCCTTGCTTGTAGCCATCAGTGTTTTAAGGCTAACACCCTTAGTGCTAAGATAAAACTTCTCTGCTAAGTGGTGCTGTTCTGTGCACACTGCACAGTCAGGTTCAGGATAGCTATCCTACTTGGAACAAAAGAACATTCATGGGGCTTGGGTATTCTCAGCGGTAAAACACTAATCTAGCATGTGCAAAGCCCTGAGCCCTATATTCACTCCTGAGGGAAAACCCAACAGATCTGAATCCTACTCAGGCACATCGGCACCCATGGGCACACTGCACATCACAGCCATTGACATCTCAGCATGGTCTCAAGTCTCGAGGAATATTATAAATTCAAAAGCATGAATTTCTTCTCTTCTTGGGCGCCACAGTGTGAAAGTTATGTGGGTGTATCCTGAGAATAGCAGCTTGGGCAGGCATAAAGATTGTGTTCCCCTTCTTCAGGAGCTCTGTGGAAGGGTGCTAGAGTATGAGGCACTAGAGTGAGTGCTATCTGTCCCCTGAGCAGAGTGCCATCACTGTCCCTCCAGGGGGCTTCTGGGTAAAACAGAGCTGTCCTTCAGAGGCTGTGTCTGAAGCAGGTCTGATGCAAAAGCTGTGTTTGTGGTGGAACCCACTAGAATGCTGAGAACTTGGCATCGGGGAGGTTGACACTTGAACTTCTTCTTTCCCACAGAATAGACAATTTTCTCCTTGTATGGTGTAGATGCATCCATCCAGAGTCATGAAAATACAAGTGCCAATTGAGTATTTGCAAAGTTTCCTGTGTCACTAGCCACATTGCTGCAGTCTTCCAGTTTAGTTGTTATGTATGGGAATCAAATTTGGACTTTCACAAGGAATAGTCCTTTGAGTTCATGGTTCTACTTCTTGGGAATCCTCCAGTGCTACCCACTCTTATCTGAGCTCTGTATAGAAATGACCAGATTATACAGGATGACCCATTTGTAGTATAGTTAGCCTATTAAGCCCAGCCAGCCCTTGGGTACTTCTCAGCAGAGCAGGACCCTTATGTGTCAGGGTGGACCCAGAGCATCTACAGGTCACTTTCCTACACAGCTGGAGCAGCTTAACTAGAACCCGCTCTGCTGTGCCTATTTCCTCAGGATCTTATCTTTCTCATAGAAGCCTTTCCTAGGAATTACTCATCTGCACCAAGGACCAGCCCTGCAACTAGACTCAGGCAATATGAACAGGGTCTCAGCAACTGTCTTCAGTTTTCCCTTCAGCAAGGCAAGAGTGACCACTCTCTGTTCAGCATTTATTCAAGGCCAATGTCATTGCCAGAGGAAGGGAAAAAATAGGCATTGGAGCAAGGGAGAAGTGAGAACATCACTCTTTGCAATGATATAATTAGAGAGTCCTGGAGGATCTGCAGTTACTAGAACTACTGATGTATTTAGCAAGGTCTTCAGATACAAGATCCACACGCAGAAATACATCGTATTTCTGTGTTCTATTGAAAATTTAAAGAAAGTACTACTTAAAATAGTGCCCCAAAACAGGAAATAGCTAACTGTAAACTTTGAACATTGCATATGCTGCCAGCATAAATCACTGAGAACAAAATCAAAGGCTTAAATAAAAGGAAAGGTATCATGTTTACGGATTAGAAGGCTCAGTATCACAGGTAGTTTAATTCTCCCCAAATTAACTATAGATGCAGATATAAGCCCAAACAAAAATCCAACTGGTGTGTTCCTAAACTGATTTGAAAATTTACTTAGAATGGCAAAAGAGCTGGAGTAGCCCAAACAGTTCTCACAAACTGAAAGGGTTTGTGACACATAGTTTACAACTTGGACTGTAGTCTTATTAACCATAGCAGTATGGTATGGACGAAAACTAAGAAGTATAAATTAATGAGACAAAGTATAGAAGTCGCCCCCGTGTGGTCGAGTGATATTTGACAAGCAAGAAAGAGTAAGTCAACAGAGAAAGCTCCAGCTTTGAACACATAGCGCCGGAACAGCCAGCTCTCCATAAAGACCTGCCACATCTGCTACTGCATTCATGAGAAGTTAATAAGCCAGACTAGAAAATGTTAAGCTATGAAATTTCTGTAAGAAGATATAAGGGGAAATCTTGCGTCATGGGATAGGTAAAAATTTAAATACAAGCATGATCCTTAAAAAGATTGGTACGTTGTATTTCATAAAACTTCCAACCTACTCCTTGCAATACACTGATAGAGAAATGAAAAGACAAACACAAGCCACTTACCAAGAAAAAATATTTCTAAAACATAAACCAGACAAAATTGTTATATTCGAAATACAAAAGGAAATCTGGGGGCTGGAACATAACAGTCATACAGTGCGTTCTAGCATGCAGCATCCTGGGTGTGATCCCCTTCCCTGCAACATAGCTCAGATTGGTGCAGACCCATAGCTGGGGGGCGGGGGGAGGGGTAGGAGTTCAGGGCCATCTTGGCTCCGGAAAAAATTTGAGGCTAGTTTGGGATATCTGAAATTTTGTCTCAAAAAACAGACAAATCTTCTAAAAATTGAATAAGAAAATACAACTATATTAAAAATCATTTAAATTATACTTCACCAAAGAAAATATATAACCATACTGTGAAGGACTTGAGGAAAATGTTCAATACCAGTCATAAGGGAAACAAATCTACATGGATCAGCAGAGAGTTAAAGTTGGTAGCACCAAGCACTGGCGTAAAGTGACTAGAACGCCTCGTGTCCCTGGGGCCTGGTTCTAGGGTAGCTCTCTGCTGTGTACCTGACAAGGCGGCTTGGTCCTGGGAGACGTCTTCCTGGTCCCCACAGTGGAGGGGCAGTCCTTGAGCTTATTTTTAGAACTGATTAAGAATTAGTCTTTGCAAAGGGCTGCTCCCTTAGAACTCACCTTGAAACGCAGTGCTGGCCTCCAATGAGCAGGCCTGTCACCACCCAAGGCACAGACAGGGATCTGGAAGGCCACGAGAGGCATCCAGACAAGTAGCTAATTGAGTGGATGGATCTTCCCACATATCTACTCCATAATTTGAAACATCACTTCCTGTCATATGAGAAGAGGGCAGAACCAGCTGGGACGTTTGTATTGGTCTAGATCAGCAGTTCTCAACCTGGGGGCTGTGGCCCTTTGGGGGTTAAACGACCCTTTCACAAGGGTCACTCAAGATGTCTGCATATCAGATATTACATTATGATTCATAACAATAGCAAAATTACAGTTTATGGAGTAACAATGAAAATAATTGTATGGTTGGAGGTCACCACAACATGAGGCGTTGTATCAAAGGGTCGCAGCATTGGGAAAGCTGAAAACCACTGATCTAGATGGAGCTGGCTGCCCAGTTTGTTAGGGATCTGCAGCCTGGCTGTTCGTGTGTGGGTCGTAGAGTTTGTTTTCTTCTCAGCTAGTCTTTGGGGCCTGCCTTCCCAAATTCTTACAGATGTAGGGAGTGGACAGCTGTAGGTCACTGCATATGCAGGGCCCTCCTGTCTCCAGAAGGGGCCGCATCCTGATCCCATCAGCTTGTTTCTTTATGTCTAGGTTGAGAGCACATTAGCTCTCACAGTGTAGGCACTTGGCAACAGAAGCCACCTGCCCTCATACCTGGTATTAGACTCATCTCTCCTGCCCGAGAGACCCAGGGTGTGCCACATCTGTCCTGGTGTACTGACACAGTGGTTCAATGTTGAAATGGTGAGGGGCTTCCTGGCCGCCCTGGTAATCAGTGTCTCTGACTTACACTCGTTAAATACCAGTATTAGCACCTTCCTAATCATGACATCAAAAGAATGGAAAGACAAAGGCTCTACAGGTTGGACCAGTTGTTTCCTGGTCTCCAGTGCAGCAGGAGGGCAGTTTAGTGGCCTCTTTCCCAAAAATTCATCCAGCAAAAAGGAAGCTGGTGCTGCCTCAGCCCCTTCTGCACCGGCGTAAGTGTGTACATACAGCATGCTGTAATGCATGGGTGTGCCCGGGCTTGGGATGCAGTGAGATTGTGGTATCTCTGCTGTGGCTTGAGGACTCACTACAGCTGCCACAGAAAACTGTGAGCAGTGCACAGGTTAAAATTCTCCTTTGTGAACCTTGGCCCAGGCCGCTGCTGGGAGACCTGTGTAACAGTAGCTCTCCTCTCCGCGCAGTCCTTCAGTGAGTCAGGGTTAGTGTCACCTGTGTGGTAACACATAGCCTTGGGAGGGTGCCTAGCCCCTAAGTTACCAGTAGTGCACACCGGTCCTAGAAGCCTCTGCTGCTTGCTTAGTGGCAGCTGCAGCAACATTTCACATGGTGGCCAGTGAGAAAGAGCAGGGTGAGGCCAGACAACTACCCTGTCCAGAGCAGAGACGGCGCCCATTTGTGCAGCCCCTTTTGATACTGGTAGGCTGTGTTCCCTTTCTTGCTTTTGCAGTATTGTCACAGTGTTCTCAGTTTTGAGCGGTTTTCTTTTACCCTGTGTTCTGAAACGTCAAGGACAGTGTGAATGACTGCTGGGGTGGAGAGCATGGAGGGCAGAAGCCTCGGCCATCCCAAGGCCTCAGGTCATGCCTGCATTTGTTCTGCCCTCACCCTAGCCCTGCAAGCTCCTTTTCTCAGAGCAGCTGGTTTCCTTCCTCCCACCCTTCCTCAGATGGTAGCAGCCTCTTTGACTCCATGGCTAGTGGGATGCGCCTGGTTGTCAGCTGCATCTCCTCCTTCCTCATCCTCTCGCTGCTGCTTTTCATGGTCCACCGGCTACGGCAGCGGCGCCGGGAACGCATCGAGTCCCTGATTGGAGCAAACTGTGAGTGCCCTCCAAGGGCCCAATAGTGATCCTTGGCCCCCCTAGCCCTCCAAGTCTTCCCCTGTCCTGAGTTGTCCCCCCTCCCAGGTGGAACCTGTGGTGAGTTAGAAGAGAAAGGTGTCCCTCCCAGCCACACCTGCTTGATTTGGGGTTGAACACACCATGGGGAGCCAGAGACACAGGAGACACCTAGGGAAGTATATTTGGGCTGAAGTTCAAGGTTCAAAGGCCTCTCAGGTCTTTATCAGGTGCAGCATCCCTGAACATTCAGATACTTTTGTGATGAGCTATAAGCATGGGCCAGAGGAAGAGGCTCAGATACCAGTATCACAGCTGAGATAATGTCCTAACCAGAGTTCATCTCCTCCCAGCTGGAAGGCCCCTCCTTAGAAATAGGAGGATTGGGAGCAAGTTGCCAACAGCTACCTGTTCTGTGAAGGGGTCCCCAGTGTTAACTAGGGCAGGCTTGAAGCTCACATCTTTTACTAGGGCCTGATTTTTCATTCGTGGGACGCAGTGCCCTCCTAATCTGCCTCCATGCTCACTTAAGCCTCTAGTGCACAGGTACCCATAAGTAAGCTGGTTCTAGAGGCTGCAGCAGTGCCAGGGCTATTCCTGCAGTGGCTGGACAGCAGCTGCATATGGATGGGCTGAGGACATCTTGGTTGGAGAGACCCAGGGATGGGGGCTCTGGCCACCTCAGGGTCTCGTGTGACACGATGGATGTGGCTGGCAGTGGGTAGCTGGTTACAGGGGTGTGACACTAGGATGGCAGGTTCAGCCTTGGGACAGAAGCTCAGGGGCAACGGCCTGCCTCCAGGTCACACAGCTTTCCCCGCTTCTCTGTTTTGATGGCTCAGTGCACCATTTCAACCTTGGCCGGAGGATCCCTGGCTTTGACTATGGCCCAGATGGGTTTGGCACAGGCCTCACCCCACTGCATCTCTCTGACGACGGGGAAGGTGGGACTTTCCATTTCCACGACCCTCCGCCTCCTTATACAGCTTACAAGTACCCAGAAATGGACCAGCCGGATGATCCACCACCACCCTATGAGGCTTCCATCAACCCGGACAGCATGTTCTATGACCCTGCAGGTACCTGTCCACCCTAGGGAAAGGGAATATCAAGTTGTCAAGCAATCAGGAATGCAGGGCCAGGGCCACAGGGAGACCTGGGATCTGGGACCCTCCTTCTGGCTGCCTTCTCAATCCTTACTTTAGGGCCCTTCCCAAGATTGCCCCCTCAGAAGGTGCTTGGTCCTGGCCTCCTTCAGGGCGTTGAGAGTTCTGGGGAGCCATGCAACAGCATCCTTCTCTTCCTCCTATGAGTACCTGTTAGTGCCTGGGTAGCCCCCAGGGCCTGCCATCCTATCTCTGTGAAGCAGTGAGGGCCAGGCAGTGGGAATCATGAGGGCGGAACTGGTCCTGACCCAGCTCAGAAGCTTGTTCTGAATCATAAAGACCATTATAACAGTCCCTCGTGTTGTGTCCAAAAGCTGCTTTGGGAATGGGTCAGTTGCTTGTCTCCCCCCGATGACCCTGAGATTGTTCTTTCTAGACTACACAGCTAAAGAAGAATGCCTAGTATGCCACTTCCACCCTGGCCATTAGGCAGGAGACCTGTTCCCTGTGAGGAGCAAGCCTGGCTTCTCACAGGCCTGCACTCTGCGGCAGAGTGGGACTTCAGCACTGCTGTGTCGTGGGAACGTGACTCCTGCCTTCAGAGCAGGTTGTCAGAGGCCATCAGCTCGGGCCATGGCTCAGCTGGTAGAGTGTTTGCCTAGCATGCTCAAGGCCCTGGGTTGGACCCTCAGCTCTGCAGAGGTTGGGGAAGATGAGCCTTCGCCAAGCCTGTACTAGATGGATGCAGGTCCTCACTCTCTCCAATCTCCAGGCTGCAGGGCAGGGTTGGGGCCCTAGAGATAGGGAGTGGGGTGGAGACAGCTCCTAGCCAGGCCTCTGGTTTACCAGCTCTCAGAAACAACCCAGAGTGCTAGGCAGGGGTAGATCTAGGTAATGTGTTGCTTTGGCTCCCTACTGACACCAGTGGTTCTCAGGGCTGCCTGCTCCCACCCACGCCCTGTGCTCTAAGCTGCCACAGCTCTGCAGCAGCCCTGTGTGCTCTGTCCAGAAGCTCCTTGTTGCCCATTCCCGCTGAGTAGAGGTGGCTTCCCTTTGGTCTCCCTTTCTTCTGATGAGTTGGTCACTGCATCTCACCTACCACAAACAGTGGTGGCAAGATGAACCTGTGTCTGCCAGAATATTAGGTTAGGAGCTTCCTGGGTCCTATTTACTACTCCACAAACAAATCAGAGTGTTTAGGAAGGGAATCCTCAGTCTGCCCAGCCCTTACTGACTTCTGACATCTCTCTGGTGTCCACAGATGACGATGCCTTTGAGCCTGAGGAGGCCAGTCTGCCAACCCCAGGGCATGGTGGTATTGCAGGTGCATTGCCCAGGCACCTGGACCAGCCACTGCCCCCTGTGGAGACCTCCTCGGCAGATCTGGAAGACTCTATGGACAGCAGCAGTGCCCTGCTGGTGCCTCCTGATTCTGCCCAGAGCGGGCACACCCAGGCTGCAGAAGCACCACCAGGGGGTGGGCGCCACCGTGGCTCCCTCAACACTGTGGTTTAGGGGTCTCAGCTCATGGCTCCAGTGGGCTAGGAGCATCTGTTTCCTGTTCAGAAGATACCTATCCCAGTGGGAAACTGGAAAGGGTCCTGTCATAGCCTGGACCTACTCCACTGCCACATCCCCACCAGCAGCGGCTGTGTCCATATAAACTGAAGCCAGGCGCCCCGAGAGAGGAGCAGGTGCCTGGGCCATCTTTACCCGAGGGCTTTCCAGACATGAAAAGCTTGGGGTCAGTCTCATTTTTAAGTGGCAGAATGACATGGATGTTGAAAGCACACATTTCCAAGGAGGATAACAACGACAGTGAGCTGCACTCACACCAAGCACACCTTTGGATGGGCTTGCTTCCTGCACAGCCCACCCACAGAACCAGCCATCAGCCATCAGCTCCAGTGTAGACCGAGTAGATACCGCCGTGTGCAGCACTGCTCAGGGGCAGCAGAGTGTCTGTGGGCTGCACTCACAGCTGCGCACTGGCTCTCTAGGGGCATCCTGCCTGGGCCCAACTGTGAACACTGAGGTGCCAGTCCCTAGGAGGACACTGAACTTGACACCCCATTTCTAGCTTTGCTTTGAGGCCAGCACTGTGGCAGGAGTCCACTGCTCTTTCCTAGCACTGCCCATGGCATAGCTCTGCATGGCTCCCCAGGAGTAGACTCTAGACCCCTGTGGAAGGTTGGGGCACGCTGGCTTTTCTCTGCCACACTCTGGGTCCCCTGTGCTCTGCTTGCTGGTGAATGACTGCTGGGTCTGGCCTGCCCCCTTCACCTTATCTGTGCTATAAAGGGTTTGGGAAGAGAATCGGCTCAAATGGACATACTATGTTGTCCATCTGAGTCCACTTCTTGTCCCATGACCACTAATGGAGCCCAGTGTCTACTGGCCACATACATGCCTCCCAGGCCCTCCACAGCACTGGGTACCTGGAGCTTTTTGCCCAAAGGACCTGTTGCCAGCTTCATGCAGTGGTCTTGTGTCCAGCACAGGCCTTTAGCATTTCTAAGATTTGGAGATTAAGCAAGGTTCTGTGCAATTTTTAACAATTCATATCTTTTCTATGTTGGATGTACCTGTACCTGTGTGTGTGTCTTCATGTGGCCAAATGTTTGCAGGTGGTGATGGTTCACAGGAGCTTAGGATGGGGCCACAATGCCCCCTTGTGAGCCATTTTCCCTTGGGTTGCTCTTACAGTACTGAGCTTCTCCTAGGCCATGGTCAGTGGGGCTGTGACTCTGTCCAGCTAAGAATGTGAGTGGGAGAAGTGACTAAGACCTCCTGTTCTTTGGTGCTTGATCAGACCTGCACAGTTCTAGGCATATCTATACACTACTTGGAAACCTATGTTTCCCCTTCCCATATGGAGCATTTTGAGGCTGGATCCCCAGGGCTGACTGGAGGTATGAGATGTCACTGGACAGTGTATCCCAAGGCTGAGCCCACAGGCTAGTTTCTGCAGACATCCCTCTGCCAAAGGGCTCTTGCCTCTTCCAACCATTGCTGAGAACAGCAGGAAGTTCATCATGCTGGGCGCTGGCAGCCATGCTTCAGAGCAACAGTAGAGAATTGTATTGGTGCCAGGCCACCGAAGAGTCCCAAGGACCACACAGCAGTGCCTCAGAAGGCTGTATGTACAGACTGAAACTTCTCTGGGGACCAAATGACTTGGTTGGGCCTGAGTATAGGAAGCAGAGATGAAGAGGGTAAGTTAACATGGACCGTGGTGCTGCCAGGGTCTGTCCAGTATGCATTCAGGGCACATGGAAGGCCTGTGTTCGGAGCTATTCAGACTTGAGTCTGCCTGCCACCCTCTGCCAGATCTTATTGGTGAATAATTCCAAGTTCAGGATTTGCTGAGATCTGTGTTTCCTTGCCCATCCCACAAGGCCCCAGAGGAACAGTCCAAGCTCCTAAGAGGCCCCTTTCCAAGGACTGCCTTGCCGCTGTTCTTAGAGGCCAGGTGTCCTCTGACCTGCCTTGAAGCGGAATTTGATACTGTACATTGTCTCAATGCCTGTTTTTACATATTCCTTTCACTAAAGGTTTTAGTTTGGGTGTACTTTTGGTCGGGTCGGGTTGGCATTAATCCTTTTCTTAAGATGCTGTGAGAACCATTTCATCCAATGCCAAATAAACTTGTGTTATGGAAAAGGCATGGTTAGTCTTGCTGTAGCTCAACCTAATATCTAGAGCTGTCCTAGAATTTTCAGCTCTTGGAAGCATCCCTCTGGCTTTTGACACCCCTTGGTTGAGGACTAGACAGCTGAGCTTGGAGCCTCTGCAGGGTACATGGCAGGGGCCACTCTGTGCTCCCTCTGAAGTCTTGCTAGACTGATTGACAGGCAGGGCTGTCTCACATCCATCTGTTAAGGCAGGGGTGTCCTTTGATTACTGGCGACCAACGTGAGATAGGCTGATCAGGGAAGGGCATGGAGCTTAGTCCCTAGCCATTTGGGTGGGTGTAAGCAGCCCTCCCAGTAGAGCAGCTGTAGGTTCTCAGAGGGCCGGGGCTGGCTACCTACATCCAGGGCTGGGCTGGAGAAGCTTGGGTCCTCTGGAAAGATTCTCATCTATAAAATGGTTGGATGATCCTCTTTCTACAAGTCCTGAGGTCCTAAAGACTAGCAGGACCTGTTGACTTGGGCTGGGCCCCTCCTGAAAAGAGGGAGGATTGCACCCGCCTACTCTGGAACTCACAGCTCACAGAGGTTGGGAGTGTGGTAGGACTCCCAGATACTGTTTTTACCACTGGTTTCTGTGGGATACCAAGGTTCTTGATAGTTTCTGGAAGGAGTCTTTAAGCTCACTTATGTTATGTTATGTTATATTATATATAGTTGTTTTGTTTTTTGAGACAGGGTCTCTGCATATAGCCTTGACTATCCTGGAACTCACTATTACCAGGCTGGCCTTGAACTCACAGAAATCCACCTGCCTCTACCTCCCAAGTGCTGGGATTAAAGGTAGACCACCAGACCCCATGAAATATTTTAATTTTTTGTAGTTATGTGTGTATTTGAGCTTGGGTGTATGTGTGCACCACATGCATTCAGGAGCCTCCGTGGTCAGAACCCAGGAGAGTTACAGCTATGATCAAGCCCACCATCCTAGCCCAGCCTCTCCAACTAGGTTGGAAGGAACAGTGACACAACAGGCTGTCACAAAGGCTAGCGCTAGGGGTCGGGGTTAGGAAGGGACTGCCGAGTCCTTGTGCCCAAGAACCCAAGAACTCCTGACAAGTACCCACGTGACAGCAAGAAAGCCAAGGGGTCAGAGACACTTCGCTCCTGAAGGCCTGGGGCTTGTGTAAGGGGGCTTGCACCACTGTGGTGTCCCCACAGGAGAGGGCTGCAGCTTCTCCTAAGACCTGGGAGCATCAGTAGGAAGGCAGCTGTGGACCTGGACTTGGGACAGGGTGCGAGTCTCAAGCTTGAAGCAATGCAAGAAACATCCATATCTTCTATCTTAGCCCCTCAAGTCTTGTGCACTAGGATGCAAAGTGTGCTCACCCCCTGAACTAGTTTCTTTGATGGTGGCTTTGGCATGTCACTCCTAGACCCTGTCTCCCATTTCCTCTGCTGTGAGGATTATAGATACCCTTCAGGACTAATGCCAACCCTTAGACTGGCTGCAGCAGCCCTGGAATCTAGGCCCCAGCCCCTCTCTGCTCCTAGTGGCCCTACCTGGCCACCACCCACTCCAGCCCTCTCCTGGCCCTGCCTCCGGACTTACCCACACCTCCAGTTCAAGAGCTAATGAATACAAAGCAGCCTTCCCAGTAGCCTGGCACTCTGTAGTCCTGGAGTCGCAGCCACCGCTGCATCATGTGGGTCCTGGGCTTCCTGCTCCACTTCCTCTCCTTGCAACTGGTGGTACAGATGGACTCCAAGGGTGAGCTCCAAGGCTCTGCCTGTGTGACCTTACCTACCTGACATCATTTATCCATTGGTGGTGGGGCAAGTTTGGGAGGAGGTGCATGGGCAAGGGAACAGCCTCACCTGGCTAACCTGGCCCTGTTCCTGGACAGAGGTCAGGATGAAACTTTGAAGGGCCACATAGTGGTTTTCAGTTCAGTCCCCTGCTTCCTGTCTGCAGGTACCTGGTGCTACGACTCCCAAGACCCAAAGTGTGGTGAGGACAGTTGTAACAGGCTGTGTGGATCTGTCCGGTCTCTGCCGGCTCCTTTGTTCCAAAAGACTGGGCACAAGGCAGTAGGCATGCTGTGATCATGAGTATCTACTGTTATCCACAGTCAGGGTCTGTGAGCCCAAGTGTGTGTGTGTGTGTGTGTGTGTGTGTGTGTGTGTGTGTGTGTGTGTGTTCCCTGGCATGAGTATGCAGCCATGCCCCAGATCCTTTACCCTCTCTATGGAGCAGTCTACTTGCAGACTAGGTAGCTAAGTCAGGTGCTAGGGAGCCACTGCAACCAGGTGTGTGGGGTGTGGAGGGAAGACATTCTTCTGCTGGGACTATTTGGGTATGTGGGATCCACCCTCCTCAGTGTACCCCCAAACTGCCTTTTTGACTACCCCTGCTGTAGACTCCAGTCCTTGTTTCCTCAGGCCCTACCCACTGGAAGGAGCTAGCACCTGCCTGTGGGGGTCCAGCCCAGTCCCCTATCAACATTGACCTTCACTTGGTCCAGCGGGACTACACTCTTGAGCCCTTCATCTTTCAAGGCTATGATTCAGCTCCTCTAGACCCTTGGACCCTGGAAAATGATGGGCACACAGGTCAGCAGGAACTCCACACTGTTTACAGGAAATTCAGCCATACACAGGGATCAGGACACACAGAGCTGAGACACCAGCTTCTCCAAAGAGCTCACCCCACCCCCACCCACACACACATAAATGGGCTAAGAAGCTATGACAGTGGGACACATAGAAATCCAAATTTCATTAGCAAAGCAGAGAAGGCTCTATACACATTGTTGGGAGGTAGCAGGAACCTCCCTGAGGACAGTCAGTTCATACCTAGATGTCAAAGTGCTGGGCAGGAGTCAGGTCCTCAGAACCACAGTGCTGAGGGGGAACAGAATGTCATATGCTCCCCCTTCAGTGCTACTGCGAGTAAGTTCGGGTCAGCAGAGCTGCCCAGTGATTCAAGGGGCTGGGCTGCCATCACCAGAGTACCGGCTGCTGCAGCTGCATTTCCACTGGGGCAGCCCAGGGCACAGAGGCTCAGAGCACAGCCTGGACGAGAAGCGCAGCTCTATGGAGGTGGGTCCCGGGTGGACCAGAGGGAAGGCGAGCGTGGAGAGGTGGACAGTGGACACCTGCGGTCTGTATTCTCTAGATGCACATGGTCCACGTAAACACAAAGTACCAGAGCATGAGGGAGGCGCGGAGCCACCCGGACGGGCTTGCTGTGCTGGCCGTGCTGCTGCTGGTGAGGAAGGGGCTCTGTGGCTACATGCCTGTTTCCAGAAAGAGGTCTTGGAGTTGTGTGTAGGGGCCAGGAAGCTGTTTAGAGCCTGTAGGGATCATGGAACTTCAGGTTTAGAAGGCTTAGGGAAGTTTCAGGACCCCCCACCCCCACCCCCAGGAGGTGGGGACCAATGGAATGGCGTGATGGTAGACCTGCAGGGTCCATGGGAGGTGACCTTCCTCCCTCCACCCCCACATCCCAGATCCTCCAACTGGGCCCTTCCCGCTGGTGTCCTCTCTATTCCTGTTTCACCTTTAGAAACACACACACACACAGTCAGAACCTCAAAGCCCCTCTCGCTGGAATTCTCAGGAGGAGGACAGGGACAATACCAATTTCTCTCCCATTGTGTCTGGCCTGAAAAATGTATCTTCACCTGGTAAGGAGCTGCAGGGTCCCATCTGGGCTGGAAATTATGTGGGCGAGAAGCAAGAGCAGGAAAGGTGAGTCCCAGCTTTTCTCCCACCATCCAGGGGTCCCTGTGAATCTGACCTCTACCTTTCCACTGGCCTCACTGCTGCCAAGTGCTTTCGGGCTCTTGCGCTACTACCGATACTCGGGGTCCCTGACCACGCCAGACTGCGAACCAGCGGTTCTCTGGACCGTCTTTGAAAACACTGTGCCCATTGGGCGCGCGCAGGTGGGAGCCACTGCCCTTGCCCACGGCCACGCTCCTTCCCACAGCCTCAATTGCCACCTCTGCCTTCTCCACCTGCCCCGCTACGTCTTGACCCATCTTTGCCCACCTTCAGGTAGCCCAGTTCCAGACCGTGCCTCAGACTGGGCCACCTGGTGTGCACCCCAGACCACTCATGGATAATTTCCGCCCCCAGCAGCCTCTGGGAGGGCGCAGGATATTAGCCTCTCCTGGAGCATCTATCCGGTCATCAGTCCCAAACCTGCCCTGTTTGCGCCTGGTTCTTCTGGCCTTGGGAGTCGGCCTGGGGCTCTGGCAGGGCCTCTAGGATCTAGGGGTGACTCCTGCTTCCACAATAAATGACACAAAATGACCTTGGCTTAATGTGTCTGGGAAAAGGTGTGTGCCTGTGATCAAGGGGATGGTGGGGAGAGAAACATGCCCTACCCTCTCTTCAGCCTCAGCGTTCCTGTACACAACCAAGAGGCTCCTGAGTGACCACCCGCCACAGTCACAGAAACTTCTTCCCAAACTGATACCCACCCACAACAACATGTTATTCCCAATCTTCCGGTCAAAGGGAAGGAGGAAAGTTAGGGCATCTCAGAAATGTCACCTGTACCAGAGATTACGTTTTATTTTAAAAACAGTGACCAACAAAGGGGGTGACTGTGCTCAGTTAAAATAATGATCCTGCTTGAGACTTTTCCGAAGCTCCAATAGGAGCCACCGGGTTGGTTTTGGTAACAGACATCAAGTGCTATGAAACCATGCCTGGTGACTCTCTGGGGAACTGTTACCCTGTGGAGTATTTTCTAGAGAGAAGCTGGTGCTGAACTGTTGGGAGGGTAAGTGTCCTTCGTATCACTGTCCAATGAGGCTGAGTCCAAGGGATCCTGACAATAGGACACTGCGGTGGGAGGGTGGACCCGTTACCAGTAGAGGGGTGATGGCTAACAGCAGATGTACACTGAGGCGGCACTGTACCCTGAAGTCTGTTACACGGTGCATAGTTAACACTATTCTAGTGCGCAGAGGCCCCGTCGGCTTCTAAGACTTTAAAGAAAAAGAAACAGCAACCACTTGCCTCTAGGCTCCTCTGAGGCAGTCGCGCTCTGGTCCAGATTCTTCCCCCGTGCCAAGGCCAAGGCTGTATGCAGCCCAGACTCGGTCCTGGGCGGAGATCACCCAAAGCTCAGAGCCATTTACGCAGCCTTTGCAGCCCACCCTCAAAACAACGGAGCGTCAGCCGGCGACATCCGTGAGGTCGGAAGGAGGACCGCACATCAGCCAATTTGTCTCTCCCGGGGAGCCCCTCAATCTCCGCCGCCTTGGGCAGCCGCTGGAGGCACTGGAGTTTTTTTGTGGTTCTTCCGGGCCACCGATCGGTTCGCCACGCCGTCCGCCGGGGCGTCCCGGCCGTTGTCCGGGGCCCTCGAGGCCGAAACCATCGCGTTCACCGTGCCGAGCGCCCGCAGCAGGGCCGGGCCGCGAAGCTCGCGGCGGGCGGGCGGCGGCGGCGGCGGCGGCGGCGGCGGCGGCGGCGGCGGCAGCAGGGCGCGCAGGGCTTCCAGCTCGGCCTGCAGCTCCGCTCGCAGAGCCTCGAGCCCCGCGCCCAGCTCGGCGCGCACGGCCGCCAGCCCCTCCTGCAGCCGCCGCTCGCTCACCTCCAGGACGCCCGCGGGGTAGGTGGCGCCGCCGCGCGGCTCCCCGCACACCGAGCACACCGAGCCGCCGCCGCGCGCCTCGCTCCTCTCGCCGGCCGCCGCCGCCCCGGCCCGCGCGCCCGCGCGCTCCACCAGCCGCAGCAGCCGCGGCGCCTGGGCTCGCGCCGCCGCCTCGGCCCGCAGCTGGCCCCGCAGGCGAGCCAGGCGGCCCGGGGCGCGGACGTCCTCGGGGACCGGCCCGTTGGGCTGCGAGCCGGGGTCCGGCCGGCGGCCCACGCCTCGCCGCAGCGCCTCTCGGACGCCGTACGCGCCGCGCGCCTGGGTCCACGAGCGCCCGGGCTCTGCCGCCATGCGCCGCCACCCGCACCGCTGTCTGCCCGCCCGGCAGCGAGGGCCTGGGCCCCAGGCCGCAGCCTAGCGACCGCTGGACCCGCGGGAACGTGCCCCCGGGACGTCTGTGGGAACGACCGTGCCTGGGGAGCCGGGGCTCCGGGGAGGCCGGGGGGCGGTAGAGCCAGCAGGCAGGGGTATTTGAACCGGCCCTGGAGACCGTGTTGTCAGCCGGGGCCTCCGTGTGGGACGTAGGTTGGCCTCTCGGCGATGGCAACAGCACGTGGCGCAATGGCTGCTGCAGCCCAGACACCCTTCCACCTCACATGCCCGCACTGCAGGGGCAGGCTGGACAAAGGTCGGCCTCCCCCAGGTCACAATCCAGGTGTGTGTGCGTGCACACGTATGTGTGCATGTATGTACGCTTGTGTGTGCGTGCGCGTGTGTGCATGTATGGACGCTTGTGTGCGTGCGCGTGTGCATGTGTGTGTGTGCGTGCGCGTGTGTGCGTACGTGTGTGTGTGCGCGTGTCTGCCTGTGTGTTGCAAGCTAGCCAGCAATACTCGAGCTGCATTCCCAACCCTAGCCACTCTGTCTCTTGTGCCTCCCGCAGTCCTCACTCAAGCCACAAGACTCCATCCTTGTCACCCGCCAGCATCTTTAGCCTCAAGCTCTTTGCCCTCTACCCAACCTTCTGAGGGGCTTCCTCGGCCTAGCAAGAGCCCATCCCTCAGAGATTGCTGAGCCCCACCCATCTCACAGTGTGTCCTGCCCATGCCCTGATTAACCTCTTCTAACCAACAACCAGGTCAGCCCTCTGGTCTTTACACACAGACCCTGTGCCTCTCCCCTCTGCCGACATTTTCTGCTTATCCCACTGGGACAGTGACCTTCCCTGTTCACAACATTTTGTTTTTTACATGGGGTCTCATGTAGCCAAAGCTGGTCTCATACTGCCCATGTAGCCCAGAATAACTTTGCATTCCTGATGCTCCTGCTTCCACCTCTGGGGTTATGGGTATGTGTCACCACCCACAGATTATGGCGACAGTGTGGGAGATCAAACTCAGGACGTCATTCGTGCTGAGGAAGCACTCAGATACCCTCAAGCACTGAGATACATCCCCAACTGATTTTGGTTTTTGTTTTTATATTTATTTTTATTATTTTATGCGTGTGAGTGTTGCCTACATGTGTATCTGCGTATCACATGCCTGCTTAGTTCCTGAGGAGGTGGTGAGCCTCTAAGTGGGTGCTGGGAATCGAACCCACGTCTTTCACAGCAAGTGCCTTTAATCACTGAGCCAACTCTCCAGCTCATATTTGTTTAGTTTCGAGACAAGGTCTTACTATGTTGCCTGGACTGGTCTTGAACTCCTGTACTCAAATGATCTCTCCTGCCTCTCCAGTAGTTGGAACTATAGACACTTACCATTGTTTCTGACTGGCAGTGATTTTAAATGTCTCTCTGCCTTTCCACAGTCTGAGCCCATAGCTGGCTCTTCTAGCTTGAATCTGGCACTGGGCTAGGTCCTTAGTGATCGGCAGGGTTGAGCAGAGGAGCCCAACTGACCCCTCCTCCCCACCCTGACCAAGTCCCACTAGAGGCCTGAGACTTTCATCTTCTGACTGCCTTTATTACCCTTTCACTTCCTGTGGAACCTCTCACTACTTGCTGGTTCATTCCCCTCCCTGTACAGATTGAGCTGAGACTGGACTAGTGCGTGGTACAGTGGACTAGGTGTCCCTCTAGAGGGCAGTATCTCCCCACCTGGCGTGTTGTTCTCATTGTACCCCTGGGACCTTGTTAGCACTCTGGGCGCTCTGTGCCTTGGATCCTCCCAGGAAGATTGTAAGGAGGGAGGGCTCTGCATGGATCCAGCAGGGCTGGGAGGGGAGCTGCCTAGCAGCCACTAGATCTGTGTGCCGGGTGCAGAGACGCCTGGCCTCTGCTCCTGTGTTCCCGCACATATGCGGATATGCAGTGTATGTGAGCAGTCTGGGGGAAGGCCTCTTGTTCCTGTAGTTCGTTCACTTCACTCTTTCATTCACTGTAGCCCATCCAGGTAAAGGCAGGAGGCATGGACTTGGTGCTCTGTCAGCCCCTCAGACTCCCCCTATTGCTGACTTACCTGTTGCTCTGGGATCCAGGTATTTGGCTCAGCTGAGTTCCAGAGCTCATTAACCGTACCCCTCCCCAACCCCCTAATTAAAATGCTGCTGACTAAAAAGCCCCATTCCTTCCGCAAGCCTGCTCTCCAGGCTGTGTAGCCCAAGGGCTCTGCCCTCTCTGAACCAAGTCTGCACCTAGGAAGACTAGCAGGCAGGGAGGGTAACAGAGGGTGAACTCTAAGCTTCAGGCCAGCTATGGAAATGTTAGAGGAAAGAGAAACCTGTGCAGAGAGGTGGATAATTCAGTATTTTTATATTTGACTCAGGTTGTCTATGAATATGCTGAGCTACACACTGAGCCTCTACAGAGAATCCCAGGCTGTCCCTTGAGACTGCAGATGTGGGGTCAGATGCTTTCGACAGAGGATCCAGAAGACGAAGGCTCCGAGAGTGTGCGGGAGGAGGTGGTGGGAACCCCAAGGAGTCCAGAGCAGGGCTGCAGAAGTGAGAGCTGAGAGGCCAGTGTGATCACAGGGCCTGAGACTCTGTTCAAGGAAAGGTCTAGAAGCAGGTGGAGGGTCCTGGGCTGTTTCACTGCCAAAGCATCCCTGGGGGTTGGAGGATAAGGCTGTGGGGAGCCTGGCCCTGGTCTGATGGGTGGTGGCAGGGCTAGAGCAAATGGACGGCACACAAGCAAAGAGAGGGACACTGGCCTCTGCTTCCCCTGGGAGCCTCTCAGACCCCACCAGCCCCTCGGCTCCCTGCATAGAGGGGCTGGCTCAGCCAGGGCTGGGCCATGCACTGTGGCACGGGAGCATGGGTGCAGGTTGTCCCCATCTGGCCCTTGCTCTAGGCCTGTGCACCCAGGTGGGACCTCCTGAAAGAGCACCAGCGACCATAGCACTTATTAACTGAACAAGGCAGTGGGGTGGAACACCCGGAGCTCCCGGCAGGGATCCGGATGGCGCGGTCTCTGTGTGTGCCTTCAGTGTCCTCACGACTGCCACTGTTGCTGATAGACCTGGCAGTCACTGGAACAGGATTTCTCTCCCAGAGCATAGGGCACTTGGGAGCCAGGAGAGCACTCAGCCGTTCGGAGGGGCTCTGGTGGCTTTAGAGGGGGGTTGTGGGAGCTACTGGAAGGTGGGGAGCTGGGGAAGTCAGAGCACAGGTACCCCCAGTGATGTTGAGCTGTCTTCTCCAGGTGTCTTGTCAAAGTCAGACTGACTCAGTTCTTGGTGAAGCAAACACAGGCCTTGAGGATGCTTGGTTAGCTCTGCGGGACAGAGTAGAGGGAGCCACGCAGGCCCAGAGCCCTGGCACTGCCTTCTGGGAGTGGTGGGGAGCTCCAGAGGGAGTGAGGAGATCTGGAGGGAGTAGGTACTAGGAGTAACTGGTGGGTATACAGCCTGACTAGGGCCCCAGCTCCTGCGGAGCCCTCTGGTGGCCCCATTTCCAGAGTTTCCAGGGTACGAGCTGGTCTTTGATAGTCCTAACAAGCTCATTCTCAACAATTAAAGTGACAGGTATCATTGCAAAGCAGAGAAAGACAACATATTCATCGTGGTGACATTGAGAAGAGGACCAGGTAGAGGCCGATGACCTCCGGGACTGTCCCTGACAGGCTTGGGTTTAATGGAGAACAGGAAGTACATACAGGTGGGTAAGCCATCCTGGTCAGTGAGGTGCTGTGCATTGCCTGCCCGTAACTGTTTCAGCTCCAGCCTGCCCTGCAAGGGCAGCTAACGGGTCGTTCAGCACCTTGTGAAGTCTCCTTCTCAGAGATGGGCTCTTCCTTCCTCCAGCATAAAATTCCTGGGAAAATTCAGATTCCTTGTTTCATTGTCCACCCCCCCCCCCCGCCGTCAGACACTCCCCCCCCACCGCCGTCAGAGCTCTGGGAGAGTCCATCCTGCCAAAAGGTGGTGAGGGCAGCAGAGGTGAGAGGGAACGAGATCTGTGGACTCGGGGAATCTGTTTCTAAAATGAGTGGAAGAGGGCGGGGCCCTACCTGAGCGTCACTGCTCGGTCCAGGGCTTCCTTCTGTGGGGGGTGAGCCTGGACATGCCTTGCCCTGAACACCCCTGGGAACTGGCCATAGAGGGGATTTCTGAGACCTGTTCAAGGCGGGTGACTCTGCGGGGGGCACGGTGGGGGGTGGCAAATTCATTACCGGTAATGACCTTGTCTTGACTTCCTAATGAGCTCATTACCTAGTAATGACTTTGTTTGCCCAGGTCTAACGTCAGCAGCTCGCAGGCCCTGGAATGTCTGGCCTCAGGTGGCTCTGACCAGTCTAGGTCCCAGGTCCCTGTGACCTGTCTGGGACAAAATTAGGAATGGGCTCACCAGCGCATCTCAGCAGCCCAGCTTCAGCTCCTCCTGACTGTCCCCTCCCACATGAACTGCCTGGGAGGAAAGGCCTCCACCCCAGTCTGCTTTACTATACCACAGACAGTGGTAAAATTCCTTTGCAGAGCCACACTTCACCCAGGCTCCTGAACTAGGCCCACCTGGGAACTTCTGTCTGGGTTCCAGCTTTAACTTGAACTCTGAGCCTGGCACGTGACTCACGTCTGTAATCCCAGCATTTGAGAAGCTGAAACTGGATGATTGCTGTGGGTTCAAGACCAGTCTGTGCTATATAGTGAGTTCCAGGACTGAGCTAAGACCTTGTCTCTAAAAACACAAAGCAAAGAGGAATGCTAAGTCAGTTTAGCAAGGGCCAGTATTACCCACTCAGCTTCCACATGTCCCAGATGATCTTGAGGCCTGGCCATCTTCAGCAAGAACCCCCCTTTGCCCCTGTTTCCTCTTTGTAATGCTTCGTCACGGCCCGCCCTGCCACTTGCCTACAGATTCCCATTTGTCACTCTGTGTTCAGAATTGGGTCCTCTCTCTCTCCTATAGCAGAATCCTCACCGCACTGCAGAGCTCTACCCAGATGGTACTCAATAAAGACCTACAGAATCACAATACGTGGCCAAATCTTTTTGTTTGTTTGTTTGGTTGGTTTTTTTTCGAGACAGGGTTTCTCTGTTGTAACTCTAGTTATTCTGGAACTCACTCTGTAGACCAGGCTGGCCTTGAACTCACAGAGCTCTGCCTGCCTCTGCCTTCTGAGTGCTGATATTAATGGTGTGGGCCACCACTGTCCGGCCAAATCATTTTTAATATAACCATGGATACAAGAGAGGGCCAGCAGGTGGGGCTCCTGTTGCAGGACAGAAGGTGGTCAGCCACCTGGGAAGGGTGTGTCCAACTGCCTAAGAGTCTTTTAAAGTCCCCTCTTCCCCTGCCTGCCAAGCTGTCTCTGTCATGGTCATCTTCCAGACCACCAGACACTGAGAAGGGACCTTTTTCGTTGTTCCTGGTGAAGGGAGCCAAGGAGGAAAAGCTATAAGCAGGTCAGCCTGCCTGAGGCCCCTGCTGTGCCGCTTCAGTGGAACACCATCTCCTGCCCATGCTCCAGCAAATGCATGTTCTGCGTGTGAAATGCCGTGTTTCATAAGCTGTTTGCCCTGCTCAGTCTCAGGACAGTTTGCACATCCCTGCCCCTGGTCCTTCCTTCTCCAACTGTCCCTCTCCTTCTGCCCGCTTCTCTTTGTAATCCTCCTGTGTTGTTCCGCTTCTGACTGTCTGGCTATGCTCTCAGACTCCCAGGAAAGCACCCACGCATAGAAGGCACATCATAAACACTCAGGCTGTGCTGCCAGAGATGGTGAGAGGGAATGAATGTGTCTGCGCTCACACAGAAGCCAGGAACGAGATCTGTGGACTCGGGGAATCTGTTTTTAAAATGAGTGGAAGAGGGCGGGGCCCTGCCTGAGTGTCACTGCTTGGTCCAGGGCTTCCTTCTGTGGGGGTGAACCTGGACATACCTTGCCCTGAACACCCCTGGGAACTGGCCCTAGAGGGGATTTCTGAGACCTGTACTGAGGTGGGTGACTCTGCGGGGGTGGGGGTGTTCATTCATTACCTGTAATGACCTTGTCTTGACCTCCTAATGAGCTCATTACCTAGCAATGACTTTGTTTGCCCAGGTCTGGCACCAGCTGTGGAGATATCTAGAGAGAGAACTTAGTTAGAAAAGCACTTGCTACATCACCATGAGGACCTGAGTTCAAATCCTCAGAACCCACAGAAACCAAGGCATGGTACCTGTAACCCCAACACAGCACACACCTCCAAAGACGGATGGCAGAGACAGAGAATCTCAAGACGCTCACAGGCCAGCCAGCCAGGCCCGTAAAACCTCAAAGTGGGAGGCAAGGAACTGCACCCCAAGTTGTCCTCTCAACCCACACTCACACACACACACCCAGGAACATGCACAAACTCACACATAGGAGCATGTACACACACAGGAACACAACATGGGAACACGCACACACACAAACTCATGTACAGGAACATGTACACACTCACCACATGAATATGTACACACACACAGGAATATGCACACACACTGGAACATACATACACATGCACTCACACATAGGAATCTGTACACACATAGTTGCTCAGGAACCATGCACACACAGGAGCATGTATATACAATACACCATACAATAAATAAATTTGTGTTTCTTATCAATAAAGTGTTTGCTTGGCCTTCAGTAGGCATTAAGTAAATGGTTGGGCCTCTGCTGGCAGCAGGGCCCAGCTGCTGATGTGGGCTCCACCTCACACCTCCTGTGTAGCCAGAGGACCCCCTTTCCCATCTTCTTCAGTTGAGAGGCTGGGGCTTTGCCCACCTGTACATCTCAGGAGGGGAGGAGAGAAAGTGGCCCTTGGGCAGCCAGTACTGTCCTCTAGCCAGGGAGGGGTCAGCATGGGGACCTCAGTGGACATCCTCTGAGTGCTCACCACTCCCACTACCTAACACTTCTACAAGGACCTGAACTAGGGCATGTCAGCTGCCCTCACCGAGGACTTTCTTCTTCTATCTCCAATGAGAAAGCTTGAAGTTGGTTAGCTATTTTTTATTATGAGTTTACTGTAAACTGTAGTAGCACACAAAATATTACCTGGTGCAGAAGTTTATGTTTAGTTATGCTTAAAACAGTTGTTTTGTGCACTGTTGGGGAAAAGGCTGCCTCGTCCTTGGCATTTAGTATAGTCAGCGGGTGCTGGCTCTATGAAAAGGATGTTTGGTTCCTCATGATCCTTCACATGGTATTAACAGAACACCTGCGGAGCTCGGTATCAATAAAAGCCCCTGAGACGAGACACTTGGGGTGTCATTGGGCATGATAGTGGTTCCCTCTGCTGGTAGGGTTTGCACCTATGAAAAATGCCTCTGAGTCTTCTTTGGTGAGCTGCCACACTAGGTGTACAATTACAAGTGGCACACGTGTGGGGCACTGACATGCCAGCTACATCCAACATGGAGACAAGGGAGGACCAGAAGAAACCCCAGACTCACAAAGTCCGGTAAAGTACACTCACAGCAGCTCCCAGAGGACAAAAATTATACATACACAAAAAAGGTAATGAGTAGAAGTCTCCTGAAGGAAGAGGAGAGTGATGAAGGAAATAAGCCTCTATAAGGACGGAAGGCTCTGAGAGTTAATAAGTAAGAAAGAGTAGGCTCAAAAATGAGAGCCACAGAGAGAGGTCTCTAGAGGAAGACAGAGCTATGTACAAATAAAGGATACTGAAAAAAATGAGAAGTCCTTCTGGTAAAGTATGAGGGCCTTAGTGGGGTCCGTCAAAGCATTAGAAAGCAAGGTTCTAACCCCTTTTCCGGATCATGGACCCAATGCTCTCTCGCAGCAACTGGGGCACTGGGAACAGAAAATAGAGTGTACTGTTTTACAAACTGAGTTTTCTGATGGCTTTGTGTGTGTGTGAAACCCCAGCAGGTCTTGGGTTTGAGATCTATGAAGAAGGTTTGTGTGTTTCACCAAAGTGGTGGGGAGGGGAATGCCAAACCACCCACCAAGTTGTTCTATCTGGAGATTCTTCCCACCAGCCCTGGACCCCCTGCCATGGAAGGGGGGAGTGGTGTGGAGCCAAGAAGGCCCTTATTTACCTAAGTGGTCCAGATACTGGTGAGGTGGTTCTGACAAGAAACATCTGCTGTGGTGATAAGAACTCCACCCCATGAGGGAACCCTGCCTGCAGACAAGGTTCACCTGCAATGATGTGAGAAAAACACTTGCTAAAACAATCAGGTGTAGAGCGAAGCTTTGCCCCTCCCCCGTGTGGTTGTATGTCCCTTGGACTTCTGGGAACATTGGAGGGGATAAAAGAGGGCGGTGGAAGTCAGTTACTGACAGAGAGATAGGGTGCAAAGAATCAGATCTGACAGAGATATTGGAAGCTTAGCATCAGAGCTGAGAATTCCTGCATAGAGAAGCAGGCAGAAATAAGGACAGATAAAATGAACTAACTGGAGTTCTTTAAAAAAGTTACAATTTAGATCTTCTCAGTAATTGCTGAGCTGGGAGAAGCTAAACCAGAGTGGGAGTTAGTTCAGAGCTAGTTCAGTTCCCCAGACACAGGGAGATTCAGACAGCCAAGAGAAAAGGGCTGTAAAGGTTTCTCATTTCTCCTATTCTTTCCTTTCCCCCCCAACCCTATGAGCTAACTGAAGGTTTAAAGATTACAAGTTAGAAATCTAGCAGCCGGGAACAGAGGGGCGGAGTCAGGTAGCCAGAGAGAGAAACTGTTATGTTTTAGATACATTTTAAATGCGTTCTGAGCCCAGATCCAAACAGCAAACAGCCAAGGAACTCATGCACACCATCGTGTTTAAAAAAAAATACCCTTTACATTTTGAAAGGCATCTATAAAACCCATAAGCAACTAAACCACAAAAACAAAATATAAATATTTAATATATATTATTATTTAGTTACATTTTTCTTTTTTCTTTGAGGCAAGGTTTCTCTGTGTAGCCCTGGCTGTCCTGGAACTCACCCTGTAGACCAGGCTGGCCTTGTACTCAGAAATCTGCCTGCTTCTGTCTCCTAGGTGCTAGGATTAAAGGCGTGTACTACCATGCTCAGCAGCCCATTTTCTTTTATTTTAAAATAAATTACTTAAAATGAAGGGCTTTTGCTGATGAGATTGCTCGGTAGTTAGGAATACTAGCTGCTCTTCCAGAGGACCCGTGTTCAAATCCCAGCACCGACATGGTGGCTCAAAACTGTAACTCCAACTCCAGATAATTGGACTCCTCGCACAGGTGCACATGCAGGCAAAACACCAATGCATATGAAATAAAAATAAATTTAAAAAATTAAAAGACTTTCATGGGTTCTTGGCACTGTGAATCTGCTCTCTGGTTTTGTTAATTTAAGCTGGAAGTGGTCTTATTTTACTTTGCACCTTTGACAGCTAATGAAGTGTATGTTTTGTGTGTGTGTGTGTGTCCACGTGTGAGGATGCATGTGTGGGCTGCATGTGTGGGGTGTATGCATGGCAGTTTATGTATGTGTGTGCACGTGTGGGGTGCATGTGTGGGGTATGTGCATGACAGTGCATGTGCGTGGGTGCATGTGTGAGGTGCATGTGTGGGGTGCATGCATGGCAGTGCATGTGTGGGGTGCATGTGTAGGGTGCATGTGTGGGGTGCGTGCATGGCAGGGCATGTATGGGGTGCATGCATGGCAGTGCATGTATGGGGTGCATGTGTGGGGTGCGTGCATGGCAGTGCATGTGTGGGGTGCATGTGTGGGGTGCGTGCATGGCAGTGCATGTGTGGGGTGAGGTATGTGTGTGGGGGTACATGCATGGGGTGTGTGGGGTACACGTGTGGGATGCATGTGTGCTTGCACTAATAGAAGACAGAGGTTGACTTTCAGTGTCTTCTTCACTTGAGCGCAACCTTATTTTCTGAGACAGGGTCTTTCAGTGAGCCTGGATTCATTTGCTGGTTACACTAGCTGGCCAGCAAGCCCCAGCATCTCCTGCCCCCTCTTCCAGGCGCTGGGAAACAGGCTAGTACCACGATGTCTGATTTTTATGTGGGTGCTGGGGGTCCAGACTTGGATGTGGCAAGCACAATAGTGACTTAACCATCTCCCCAGCTCTGATATGTGTGTGTGCTCCTGTGTGCAGGTGGCTGTGGGTACAGGCAGCTGAGGTGGCCATGAGCTGGGGACTGTCCATGGTGGGTTCTGGGAACTGGCCTTGGGTCCTTTGGAAGAGCAGCAAGCATTCCTAACCACCGAGCAGTCAGTCCCCCCAGCCTCAGGGCTTATTTTTACCATAGTTCGCTCTTGAAAATTGTTTGGATATACCCCTTACTCCTCCAGTGAAGTCTTCCCTCTATCCCTAACCAGCCCGCCTCCTGCATCAAAGAAAAAAAATACATGTATACTGAAGAAATTTGAGAAAGATCAAAATTATAAGAACAAAAACAATATTCAGCATCAGTCCCTGGGTCGCTGCTGAAGATCTGGGACTGAACATCTCTATACATCTCCTTCCAGTTTTTTTTTTTTCTTTGCAACTATAGCTAGGCATTTTCTTTTCAAATGAAATAAGGGCTGTAGAGATGGGTCAGTGGGTAAATTACTTCTTGCCATGCAATTATGAAGGCCTAAATTTGGATTTCCAGACCCTGTGTAAGAGCCAGTTGTGGTGAATATGCGTAACTCTGGCCCTGGGCGGGTGAGGCACAGACAGACCCTTGAAGCTTTCCGGTCAGTCTAGCTGGATTGGTGAGTCTCTGATATTTTCTCAACTAATTTCTAATTTTTATATTATGTGTATGAGTGTTTTGCCTGCATGTATGTCAGTGCACCACCTGCATGCCTGGCCCATGGAAGCCAGGAAAGCACATTAGATCCCCTGAAACAGGAGTTACAGATGTGTGAGAGCTGCCATGTGGGTGCTGGGAATAGGACCCAGGTCCTCTGGAAGAGCAGCCAGTGCTCTTAACCGCTGAGCCACCTCTCTGGCTCCTGTCTTAAAAAATAAGGTAGAGCCAGATGTGGTGGCACATGCTGTTAATATCAGCACCTGGGAGGCAGAGACAGGTGTGTCTGTGGAGGTTTGAAGCAATCTGACTTTGTGACCGGGTCAGCCAGGGTTCCATAGTGAGATCCTGTCTCAAAACAAATAAATAAGGCAGAGAGTCATAAAGAAAGCCTCCTGCTGTCTCCGTCTCCCATAAGCTTGCACACACACAAATTGGGGGAACTGGAGAGATGGCTCAGAGGCTCAGCATGAAAACCCGAGTTCTAATCCCCAGCTCACACACCCCCCCAGCTCTGTAGCAGGAGGGGCAGGAGGACCTCTGAGCCATGCTGACCGTCAGCCCAATTCCAGATTCACAAGAGACCCTGTCTCAAAGGAAAAAGGCAGAGAGTGGCAGAGCAGGGCACCCAATAGCCTCCTCTGACCCTGCAACCGAACGCATGGGTGCACACCCTCATCTGTGCACATACCCCAAACATACACACCCCAAACAATTAGAATTGGGGTTTAGGGACACACACCTGTGTTCAGAACTCAAGCACTCACGTGTAAAGTTATGGGATTGGTAGCATGCTTGTAATCCCAGGGCCGGAGAAGCAGAGACAGAGGACCCTAGGGCTTGTAGGTCTAGCTGAATCGGGAAGCTCCAGTACCCTTCCTCAAGACCCATTTGGCTTGGTCTTCAAGACAGCATCTTTCACCAGGACCCAGGGCGCAATGAGGCTGTGTTGGGTGGTATATTCCGGGAGCCTGCCTTTCCCCGCCTTGTCAGTGCTGGAATTTCAATCACACCTAATAACAGCCTGCTTCTTACGTGAGTGCTGGGCATGAAGCACAGGCCCTCACCTTTGTGCAGCAAGCACTTTACCCACGGGCCTGTTCCCAGCCCCTGACGCTGTACAAAGAAGCGGAGAAACTAAGGCAGACAGCAAAGGCTGGTTTGTTGCTTGGGCTTCCTAACTTTTTAACTTCCCGTTTTAATGTGAGTTCTGATCCAAGTTCACAGGAGTAGTGACTTGGAAACTCACTGGACGAATCCGAGACGCTATCCCAAGCCCAGATTCTAATGCTGGGAAGAGTTCCAGAAAGGCCGCTAGAGGGCCACTGATCGCCAGGTCCCTCTCAGGAGCCCCAGGTTCTCAGTAGACATCTCAGTTTTCCAGAAATGGAAACTTTGAAAAGCCAGGGGTAGTGTGCATGCACACGCAAACAGATCTCTGTGAATTTGAGGCCAGCCTGGTCTACACAGTGAGTTCCAGGACAGCCATATAAATAAGCCTATAAAAACAGGCTCAGTAGCCTGTGGGAGTGGGGTGCCCTCACACTGGCTTTCCCTCTCTTCTCCACTTCCCTGTCCCTTCCTGTCCTTGCCACCATCCCACCAGACCAGCCTAACCTCATGTTACAGCGTTCTTAAAGCTGCTCCCCTAGCTGGGCATGACAAGCCTGAGTGGGGTGCCCTCAGCGCCGCCTCAGTGTCCACCCCTAGCAGTACAAGAGACTGGACTATTTTCCCGCGGCTTACCAACTCGGTTCGGCTAGAGATGTTGCAGCAGTCAACCACTAGATGGCACCAACAGAGTACGTCTACCTTGCTAACAATGGCGGTCCCATCTTTGGTCCTGGAATAACAAAGGTGTCCTACCACAAAAAGGAGAGTAATGTGGTCTAAATGCAAACTATACAATGAATGCTTGAAGCACTCACTTCTCAAAATGAACATAAAATTGTAATGAAAAGCCACTGGAAGCTGGGCAGTGGTGGTGCACGCCTTTAATCCCAGAGGATCTCTGTAAGATCAAGGCCAGCCTGTTCTATACAGAAAATTCCAGGGTAGCCAGGGATAGTGAGACCTGTCTTTAATAACAATGTCGGGGGTGGAGGTGGGGGAGTGGGCAGTTAAGAGCTCTGGCTGATCTCGAGGAGGATCTGAGTTTGATTCTCAGCCACCACATGGCAGCTCACAAAGCGTCTGTAACTTCTGACTACCTCTTCTGGTTTCCACAGGCATCAGGCAAACGCTTATACACATAAAATAAGAATCATCAACCCCTGGAGATGTTAGGAACACAACTTAGTTGGGAGAGTGTTCGCCTAGCATGGATCCCCAGCACAGTGTAAGTCAGGCATGGTGGTGAACACTTATAATCCCAGCACTTGCGGGGTAAGGTATCAGAGGCTCAAGGGTTCCTCAGCAACAGCGCTAGTTCAAGGCTAGTCTGAGCTACCTGAAACAATGTCTGAAGGAAAAAAGCCACTAGAATATTTCCCACATTGCTGTGTACAACAAGCACCTTTGGGATCACTGTGTTCACTGGTACTTCTGCACCCCTCCCAGAAACCTGTGACTTTGATGGCTAAGCAGATCTGTTATTCAGCTAAGTCCTTGCAAACATAGGGTGACCTGACCTTATCCTGATCAACTTTCCTTTCTTTGCTCCCCCTGCCCCCTTATTTGTTATTGCTGGTTTTGCTTGTTTGGGGTGGTGCTGGGATTGAACAAGGATGTCATGCATGCTTTTTCAGGATCATAGAACTTGGGTGACTTCCAGTACTGTCTCAACACATCTGGTTGCTTTCAGGGGTATGCACACCTCCAGCTCAGTTGGGTACTATGTGACCATGCTGCAGGTTTCTGTCTTGGTGCCTGTCTATGCCTATGGACTGGATGTGCTTTTCCATGTCTTTTCTGTATGTCTGCATATCAGATCGTGTGTGTGTGTGTGTGTGTGTGTGTGTTGTAGACCATGTCTTGGTGTCCAGTTGGCTTTGGTGGAGCATGTGCACGTTACGTTGTGTCGCCATGTCTCTATGTCTGGTGTGTGTGCCACTAGTGGAGGTCACAGATGCCAGCAGAGGAGTGTCTTTAAATGTTTTTGTCAGATAACAGTAGGCTGCAAGTTGTGAGTGTGGCAAGGTGCTGGATATGTGTTGATATTTTGTCTAGTCCAATGGTATGTTAGAGAGGAAGTGTTTAGTGAGTGTGCTGTGTGTTTGTCTTGTGTTTCTATGTGTGGTAGCTACATGTGTAGGATCAGTACTTGCCTCTTTTTTTCATCATGTCATGAATTGTGTGCATGTGTGCTGCGAGGAATGAGGTCTCCATGTGACGGGTGGCCCATGTGATTCATCTGATATGATCTGTTTCTTTCGCCATGCCTGAAGTGTGTGTGTGCGACAGGGTGTCTTGCATTCCTGTCTGTTGAACTCGCTGTGTATCCCCTGCCTTTTGTGTGTTCTGAGGGCTGACAGTCTTCTGCATTACTGTGGGCTCACTGGGCATGTGTGTGGCGGGGGGTGTGTCCTTGGTGTGCGTGCGCAGTACTGCCCTGTGTCTGTGTTGGATATGAAGGTCCACTTCCATCTAGTGGATGCTGTGTCTTGTTGCCTTTGTGTGTCCTAGGGAGTTATGGAGCCTTGATGAGCATGTGTCTCCCCTTCTTTGGACGCAGTTACATGTGGCGGTGCATACTGCTGTGTGTTTGCTCTGTGTTTTGGGGGTAACTCTGGTTTATCACACGTGTGTGCTTTGCACTGAGTGCACTGGTATTTCTGTGCATCTAGTGGCAAAGGCATGTGTGCTACAAGACGAGCAACTGCTGATGTGTGTACAGCCTGGCCTCTCTGAGTGATGTGTGCTCTGCCCCTGCTGGAGGCTAGATTGAGCCCAGGCCTCTCTCCAGTCCCTACATTCCTTTGTGCTCTGTGCTACAAAAAAATATTTGCATTTTCCACGACTCATAATTTTTCCTTCTCAATCACTACCAGATGTGAGCTCTGTGGTTCCCCGTCCCTATGGCAACAGAGGTTCCAGCAGTTGTGGCTCCCTTTTGTGGTGCCTGCCCTGGGAGCTGGCACTACTGCAAGCCCAGATGGGGTGAAGAATAATGGGCAGTGAAAGATATTTAAGGGGAACTCCCTTGGGGGCGGGGGGAAAGGCAGCAGGACTGGCTGATGGATAGTGTTGGTCTCTGCTCTGGGAGGTGCCCACGGAGCAGGTCAGGCTTGCAGGACAGTGGGAGGAGAGGCCCCAGGCCAACACCAAGACACTCCTGAACTTCCTGGACCATACCAATCCAGATCTGGGAAATGGAGGCTTAGAACAAGAAGCTAAAGAGTTAGGAGAGGTTATTGTGGCAGGATGACCTGGTAGGGGCACAAATTGGGCAAGAGTGGGGCCTAAGAATTGACCCAAGCTAGACTGATTGCCCTGCCTTGTCCTCTGCCCCTTTCTGGCTGACACTGAGCCTGACTTCAGCCTCAGCGGCTAGTATGGCTTGATGCTTCAGTGGATCAGAGGTCAATCAAGCCACAAGACCACAGCAGGAAGAATGTTTTGCTGACCAAAGGAAAACATCTGGCAGAGACAGCAGGACTGCCACCCACATGTTGCCCAGCCAGGCCAGTCTGAAGCATCCTGTCCATCAGCTGCTCTGGATGCTGTCTCCACTCAGGTGGCTGAATCCCTGAATCCTGCGTCCCCTCAAAGTGGTGCCTGGCTGGAGAGCAAGGGCTCTGCTGATAGGGCCCCTGGGCCACCAGCAGTGCAGATACATGAAGCCAGGGAGACGTTGGCAGAATCCAATTTTGAGTTGGACATAAAGAGATATGAGACAGTGCTGGAGAGGGGGCCCTGCAGTTAAGAGCATTTTTTTTTCTTCTTGCAGAGGACCCACCCACATTTGATTCCCAGCACCCACATGGCAGTTAACAACTGTCTGTACCTCCAGTCCCACAGGATCTTACATCCTCTTCAGACTTCTGTGGCACCAGGCACACACATGGTGCATGCAGGCAAAGCACTCACATACATAAACGAATAAATCTTTTAAAATAAAATAAGGGAGAAGCCAGGGCTTTACACCTGTAATCTCAGCACTTGGGAAGCTGAGTCTGAAGTTTTAGGTCATACTTGGCTACAAAATGAGACCCTTGTCTCAACACAAAAAGAGATGAGACAAGAGAGTCTGCTAGATGCAGGGGTGCAGAGGAACCCGAACAAACAGCTTTCAGGAACTAAGGTCTGAGGACCCTAGAGGAACAGGGGTCCACAGCTCAGAAAGGCTAGTTAGGAACTGCCAGGAGAGGTAAAGGAGCTAGGGTGGGGCAGACACACATGGCCCCAGAGAAGGCCAAGCAGGCCGTCTTTCCTCTCTCGTAGCATGTGTGTGTGTGTGGGGGGGGTCCGCTGAGGCCAAGGCACCAATTGAAGCAGACAACAGGCTCCGGTGCAGTGGCAGACTGCTTTGTCAAGCCTGGCTGGAGGCTGGGCCCACTGTCCATCCACTGTCCCTTGCCCCCACCTCTGTCTCACCAAAAACAGTTCGGGCCCCCACAGTTCCCCAGCACAGATTCACCCTTCTTCCCAAGTGACAGCACAGGACAGGTGAATTTGGCACACTTTTCACACTGTCCCCGAAGACCCACGCCAGGGGCTCCAAGGTGCCATTTAGCCGGAGGAGTCCAGAGGATGTCGCATACAGGTCCCATATGAGGGGCATCTTTGACTCACAGTCTCAGGCAGGAAGTAATCAGAGCCCAGGAAGTAGGGAGAAGCATTTTATTAGGAAAGCTTTGGCCTGGCCCTGCTAGTTGAAACCCATTCTGAAAGCCCCAGATGGGATAGAAGCAGCCCTGTCCGGGACCTATAAATATATCGAAGGCCACCAGCATTGCCCCTGGGGCTCCCACAAATGTGGGGTGGTGGGAGGCCATCAAAACCAGCTTGACAGCTGAGGGACTAGGGCTGGTGTCGATGGGGAGGGCACAGGCCAAGGTGTGCTGAACCCCGAGGGGCAGAGACCAGCTCTCCTCCCCCAGGTTCCGGCCAACGGGATACTCAGGAGCCTAGGCAACGTAAGCACCCTCTGGCTATCTTCGAGAAAAAGAGCCTGCAGCCACAGGCACCAGGCCCTGGCAACGCGAGGCAGCCAAGTGGCGGAAGCGCTGCTGGTGTCGGCCCAGCCAAGCACACTCTTGGCCAGGAGGAAGTCTGCAGGCTTTCCGAAGCACGGCCAAGTAGACCAGATTACCAGAAAAGCTCCGCGACAGGGCTAGCAGGAGCGAGCAGCCAGCTAAGCGTCAGGTCAGAGCGTGACCAACCGAGCGGCGGCTGCAGCCTGGGCCAATCGGAGACGGCCTGGCGCCGGGCGCCGGACCAATGGGACGCCTTCGGCGCGGCCTCGCGGGAAGCACGGCGGCTCCGGGCTGCGCGCCTAGGGCTCGGCGGGGGCCGCGCCCGCCCTGTCCGGCTCCCCCGCCGCCTCCCTGCTCTTCTTCCGGGGCGGCTTCTGAATCGGGGTCTTCTTCCGAGGGGTGTCGGGCGCAGCTGCCGGGGCCGCCGCCTTCCCGGGCGCCGTGGCCTCGGACTTGGCCCGCGCCGTCGAGGCGGGGAGCACCGACCGCTTGGCCTTCTGCGGCGGCGCCGGCTTCTCGCGCGGCCCCTGCGGCCCCGGCGGCCCCTCGGCGCGGCCCAGGCTGCGCGTCTTGTCGCGCAGCTCTGCGGCCAGCATAGAGGCGGCCTCGGGCGCGCTGCGTGGGGCGCCGCCCGCGTCCGTGGGCTCCGAGAGGCCGCGGCCGCGTGCTCGGGCCCGGGGCGGCGACGGGGCGGCCGGGGCGGGGGCCTCGTCGGCCAGGCCCGGGGGCTGCACCGATGTGCTGCTGGGGGTCCGTCTGCCCACGCCAGGGCTCGGCGCGGCCTGGCGTCCCGCGGGCGGCGGCGACGGGGCGGTGGCCGCAGCGCCGTGCTTGCCGTGGATCCAGGACACCTTCGGCTTGGTGGCAGGGTCCGGCGGCGGCGGTTTCCTGCGCTCGGGCGACGGGGACAGCGACAAGCCCCCGGCCTCACCTCGGGCCCGGGCCGGCCGAGCCTCGCGGCGGGCCACGCGCGCGTACAGCGCCCCGCCGGGTCCCTCCACGCTGGACGCCGAGCGCTCGCTGTCTGAGGATGCGCGGAGGCCCGCCGCCTCCTCTGCGGGCGCCGGGAACGCGGCTGGCACCTCAGCGAGAGCGGCAGGAGCTCCTAGGTCTTGGCTTTCCGCAGTCGCTTCTAACAAGGGGAGGGCAAGCGGGTCAGCATTCAGATAGCACAAGTGGATCCAACCTCCACCCTGACCCTTCCGCCTCTGCTGCCTCTGTCTGTGCCGGCCTGACATCCAAGCATGCCTGCAACATCCTTAGCGTTACCTCGGACTTAGTGGGAAGCCCCTGGGTATGGGCTGACTGCTGGGGGCTGGGGGCTACTTTTTCAGGGCTCAGGCTCCAGACTCTGTGCCCCTCCCTGTCACACCCCAGGCTCAGGGGCCATAGTCACCAACTTTAAGCAGATTCCTGTCCTTTAAGAAGTAAGGCTTCTGGGGCTGGAGGACTAGAGGACTCGGGTTCAGTTCCCAGCACCCACATGGCCGCTCATAACTGCAGTTCAAGGGGCTCTAATACCCTCACACAGACATACAAGCAGGTGAAACACCAATGCACATTTTTAAAAAAGCCATTTAAAAGAAAAGAAGGTTTCTAATGCTGAGGTAGTCACTTGCCCAAGGTCACCCAGTGGCACAGTAGGAAGGCCAGATCCTTCCCATACCTATGTTGTTCCTGTCTCCTCTGCCATTCACTCTCCAAACTTCTTCCTGCCTGCTTTCCCCCCAAAAGTTAATATAACTGACAAGGAACAGCAGATCCCACCTATCCCTCCATGACTCACCCCAGCAGAACAGAAGAGCTCAGTTTTGTAGCAGCAGGACTGTGGCCAAAAGCCTCCTAGTTCTTAGTAGTCCTTGGTGTCCTGATCCCCACGCCTCTAACATAGATAGAAGGCCATTTCACTGTGCCAGAGGGCCACACTCACCTTCGTGGGGCACACAGTACACAGGGCCTTCATCTGTGGTGTCGAAGGATGAGAAGGAAGCCCGGGAGGACCATGATGGTGAGGGCTGCTCCAGCCCTGAGGGGGGTTCCAGGAAACTGCAGTTGAGTGTGTTGTCTAGGTCATGGTGAGCCACTGGAAAACAGTGAGGGAGGGGGGTTGCCAGGGCCCCTGCCTTCCCCAGTCTGTGTCCTTAACTAGGTACATGTGAAGGAAGTGTCCTGAGGAACACTGAAGGTGGGACATAAAGTTCAGCTGAGTCACATCACATTGGATCAGAGTGGAGAATGGGTAGCAAACAAACCCAGTAAGGAAAAACAGGAATGAAGCTGGATATGGTAGGCCATGCCTATAATTTCAGCACTTGAAAATCTGAGGAAGGAGGATCACTGTGAGCTTGAGGCTAGCCTAAGCTGCACAGCTGAGTTCCAGGACAACTTAGCCTACAGTATGAGACACCCCCGCCCTCAAAAAAAAAAAAAAACCCAAAAAAACAAGAGCTGAGGAAATTCCCATGGACCCTCATGGTAGCTCATAACCATCTGTACCTCCAGTTCCAGAAGACCCAATGGCCTCTTCTGGCCTCCATAGGCACCAGACACACAAGAGGTGCACACCTACGTGAAGGTGGAACACCCATACATAAAACAAAGGAATTTTAAAAGAAATTTAAAAAATAAACCAGAAGAAGGAAAAGATGCAAGCCAAATGCAATCAGCCAGGGAGATGAAAAGGGAGACTGTCAGGAAAGTCATAGAGATTCTAGCATATATGGCCACCACATTCTCCAACCAACTCTGGACTCTGCTTGGTGGGACTTGGGGAACCCCGGAGCACTTCTGAGCCCGAAGTGCAGGGGCAGGACTGCTGCTGGGCCAGGCTCTCCCCAGCCCCGATGCTGTGCTTGGGGTCGTCATGCTGCTGATGAACCGAAGCATTTCCAGCTCTCTTTTACCTCCTAAGACACAGAAAGGTCCCACCAATCTTCAGGAAAAAAGTTGCCTAAAGGGAGGATCACCTCCTTGCCTGTCATCACAGGGGGAGGAGGCCAGCCTGCCCTTTCCCAGAAAGGGCCCCAGTAACTGCTGGGAGCCAAGCAGCGTGGCTGCACGTGTGGGTTCACCGTGGGATTCGCCATCCCACACACACGTGCCACCAGTTACCCTGAAACTCGGCACCTTAATGTAGACATCTCAGTGTAGGTCAGGTGGCCTGCTCGGCAATCGCTCTTGGGTCCCTCCAGGACTCCCGCACAGCCCCCATCTGCTCACACAGCTAGCACGCCTTCTTCCCTACAGCCTCACCCTAGCAATACCCTCCCTTAACTTCCTCCAGTCGCGCCTCTCCGCTTGCATACACTTTTACACGTTTACACTGTCTTGCGCCCCTTTACACGACTTCCTAGACGCCTCCTGTAGTAGGTTTCCCCTAAGGCCCAGGGCCTACTTTCTCACCTACGACTTTGGGCAGCTTCTGCCTGCGAAGTGGGATCCGGGGCAGCTTCATGCTGATGCGGCTGAAGCTACCGCAGAGACGCTGGGGCGCTTTCTTCCTTCCGAGCGCGAGTTCCCTGCGGGGGCGGGGCCTGAGCGAAGGGGCAGGGCGGGGCTGGGAGGGGCGACTGGATCTCGGTGGGGACAGAAAGGGGCGGGCCCGAAGAGAGAGAGAGAGAGAGGGCTGGGCCCTGACCCAGGGGTGGGGTCTGGGTTCAAGAGGTACACCTAGTCACTGAGGGCCCGCGACCGAACCCGAGCGGTGGGTGGGGACTGGCTTGGGGCCTCACCGGCGCGCCGGGTCCTTGCCCCGGCAGGCGCAGCAGCAGCCGAGCAGCGAGAGCAGCAGGCCGAGGAGCAGCGTGAGCAGCGCGCCCGCGCCCATCACACCTTTGCGCTGATTGGTCTCTGTGGGGAGCAGCGGCTCAGCGCAGGACCACGCACCCCACTTCATTCCCTGGCCCGACGTTCTTCACCCACTCACCCAGGTGGCAGGCACCGGTGACCGGGTCGCATGATTCCTCGTGACAGCTGCAGGCCTGGGCGCAGTCCACGCCGTGGAGCCCAGCCGGGCACGTTACATTACAGCTGGAAAGGCTTGGGGTCAAGGAGGGCCGCGGTGGCTCTCCAGAACGTCTCCTTCCCCTGCTCCTGCTGCCCCTGCCCGCTGGCCCCAGGCGCCCTAGCCAAGCCTCTGACTGCGTTTTCTAGAGACTGAAGCCCACCCCCACCCGCGGGCAGGCACTCACTTGATAACCAGTTTGGAAACGGGTGTGAGTGCTACCTGCAGGAGGGGTCTGACTACTGCCTGAGTGAAAATGGAGACCTCGGTCCAGACCACTGACTCTACACCACAGTCTCCGTCACCTCAGGACGCCCCTGGGCCAGGTTGCAGTTTGAGGGCAGGCTCCACATCAGACCCTGCCCCAGAGTGCCGCTGACACTCCCAAATGGAGTAAGGGTCTCTGGGGTCTGGCCGGAGGGCCCGGTGTTGGGGACACATTCCCTTTCCCTTTCCTGGTCCCCACTCACTGAGGTCCGTGAACACCAGGGCTGCAAAGGCAGCGCCCAGACTGGAAGTCACAGTGGCCGCTGCCGCAGTCAGAACACACGAAGGCACAGTCCTCGCCGTAAGTGCCGTTACTGCACTTGGTCTCGCACCTCGGTATCAAGAAAGGAGGAGGCGTCAGCGGAGATGAAAGCCAAAGCCAGGAGGCCTACAGAGCCCACAGTGGGGACTGTGTGGGAGCCGGGACTAGGGAGCTGCGAGCCCGGGCCGAGGCAGGCTCGGGCTGCTCACCGGTCGCCGATCCAGCCCGCGTTGCAGCGTGTGCACTTGCCGGTGACGTGGTTGCAGGCGTGCCCGTCGCGGCAGGGCGGGCAGCGGTGGCCACAACCCTCGCCGTAGAAACCGGTGGCGCAGGGTTGGTCACATTTGGTTCCGTTCCAGCCGGGTTCGCAAGTCAGACAGCGGCCTTCGGCTACCGTGCACGGCTGCTGGCCCTTGCACTGGCCACACCTAGGGAAGGGTCGGGAAGCTGAGCCGAATGAGCTTCATTTCATCCCGCCGCCTTCCCGCCACAGGGCTCCGCGCTTACCGACGGCGACAGCCCAGGCCGTAGAAGCCAGCGGGGCACGGCTCGCGACAATACTTGCCCCGGTAGCCCGGATCGCAGGCGCACGTGCCGTCCACCGGGTGGCAGCGGCCGCGGAAGCACTGGCAATAGCGATCGCAGCGCGCGCCGAACGTGCGCTCGCGGCACTGGCAGCGGCCGCTCTGCTGCTCGCAGGGAGACGAGTTGCAGGCGCACTGGTTGTTGCAGCTGCGGCCCCACCAGCCCGCGTGGCACAGGCAGGCGCCCGTCTGGGGATCGCACCGCGAGGTAGCGCTGCAGTAGCATGCGCTGGCGCACTGCGCACCCCACCAGCCCGGCTCGCAGCGGCACGCGCCGCTCTGCGGGTGGCACGTGCCATGCTGGCACTGGCACGCATGCTCGCAACGAGCACCCCAGCGGCGCGCGTGGCACGTACACTGTCCGGTCACGTCCTCGCACTGTCCGTGCGGGTGACAACTGCACCTCTCCTTGCAGTCGGGGCCCCAGAACTGGCGTGGGCACTCTGCAAGAATGAGGCGCGGGGTTGAGTTAAGCCTGTAGACATCCCACCCCCGGCTCCGCCGCAGCCAGCACCCCCCTCCCAGGCCAACCCACCCCCAATCTGCCTCCGCGCATCATTTCTCTAGTTTCCCGCCAAGCTTCGCGGGAATCCCACTTCGCCCCACGCTCACTAGTGTCGCAGTTGGCACCGAAGTAGCCGTGTCTGCAGCGGCACTCGCCGGGTCGCACGCACACCTCGTTTTCCGAGCACGTGGAGTTGCCTTCACACACCGCTGCAAGCAAGACGGGCTGAGCTGCAGCGCATGCTCTTTCCGCCTCCGCCCTGGACCCGCCGGCTCAGGACCCCAGAACGCCCCACTCACCGATCCCACACTCATCTCCCAGCTGCCTCCAGCCGGCGCAGCACGCGGGCACCTGGGAACTTCAAGCAGAGGAGGACCGCTGAGCCCAGCGCTCTCCGCCCTACCCACACCCTTCCGAACCTTCGGGGAACAGTGGTAGGTGACAGCCCACCTCCAAAGTCTGTCGTCTACAAGGGCTCCTCCATCCCGTCAGCCACAGGGTTAAGAAACAGGGCACAGTGAGACCCAGAAGGGGCCCGCAGCGAATCCTGAGGAGGGGACCGCCTGACTCTCATGACCCTTCCAAACAGGTCCAGCACATCTCCCAGGGCTGGAGGTCCAGCCAGATGGGTGTTAGGGGCCCAAATGTGACACAACTGTCGTGGCACCGCTGCTATATGGCCCAAGGGCCACCTGGATGCCTGAGTGGGACAAAGTCTCAGTGTGGAAAAGCATCTGAGGGGATGGGTGGAACCAATGCAGACCCTGCAGAGTTTCCCCAGGGAGCAGGCCCCTGGGGTCCTTGTGGGCCAGGGGAACCACATGTGGGAGCCTTCCGCCTGGCATTAGGAAAGTAATCTGAGGCCCAGTGCCACAAGTGGGGGGGGGCACCTCTGGAGTATCTATTTGTATTTCATGTTTTTCTCATGTTTATTTGACCTTACAAAATACATACTATGTCATTTTTCTAGGGGGCTCTGCTGAGGGTAAAACTTTGAGCTATACCCCAGAGGCCAATTTCTCAGGCAGCACTTCTGTGAGCATACTGGGAGTTCTCGTATGTGAAGGCCCTGTCAGGATGAAGCCAGGGAGGGTGCCCGAGGTTGAGCTGGTCCAGGTGGAAGAGGCTGAAAGGGGACAGTCACTAAAGCTATAGCTTTCTAGAGTCTCATAAGGCCTAGAATTTTGCCTCCTTGCTACAGGAATGTAGCATCCACTTACATTTTAGAGAAAATGAGTGTGCTTTCTCTGAAATGTGAATTTAGAACAAATGGGGGGCAGACTGAAAGCCCTCATGCTGCCCCAGACCAGTTTGGGGTAACAGTCATACTGTGGATAAGATTCAGCAGCCTCAAAATGCCCCTTCCCTGCCAAAGAGCTTGGTTCTCCTCTTAGATCAAAGTTGGGGCATGGGAGACAGGCCCATAAAACCTTAAACCCCAGGAACAGGCTTTGCATATTTTCCACAAATAAAACTGGAAACCACAGAAACAGGAAGCAGGCCCATTTTTCTGCTGCTTCAATTGGCCCACCCACCTTGGGCCAGAGATGACAAGGATCTCAACTCCTCTCACTCCCACCTGTGTCCGGACCAGACTTTCCGGACAGAGCTCTCCTACAGTTGTTTCTCTTAACAGGTGCCCTGCTGGGAACCCCAGAAACATGGGTTCCCATCCTCCCTGGCTGGCCTAGCATACAGTTCTGTGGTTTGGGGCCTGGTTCTAGGGCCACACTCAATGGTGTTTGATAGTTGAGTCAGCCTAGATTGGAAAGTGAACCATGCAGTAAACAGCAAACTGCATGCATCTTAGCTTTCCTTCCTAACGAATCCAATCCCATAGAATCCTATAGAATCCATTCTATAAAAACAAGCATTTGTTTATTCTCCCCATTCCCTCTCTCTCTCTTCCCACCTCCTTCTCCCTCCCCCCTCTCTGAGAGAGAGAGAGAGAGAGACAGAAAGGGAGATCTCATAAACCACTTAGTGCATATGGAGGCTGAGGACAACTTGTGGAAGTCAGTTCTCTCCTTCCACCATGAGCTTCTGTCCACTGAACTCAGGTCACTAGGCTCTGTGGCAAGTGCCTTTGTCCACTGGGACAGCTCAGCAGTCTCAGGTCCCAGTCTTTACCTAAGGAAATTGCAGCTCAAAAGTTAGGTTCCTTGCCTGTACAGGGCAATTTACAGTACTAGGAGCAGGCTAGGGGATGCCTTTAGTACAGCTGGCGACTATCAGCAGACCAGGCCCATTTGGGTTCGCCATGACAAAGCCTTGCATTTAAGATGGAACACTGATCATCACAGGCCAGGGGTGCCTGGTGAGCTCATTCAAGATCTTACAAAGGCGGGCACTTGCTCTCTGAGGAACCAGACCCCAAGAGCCAGTGTGTGGTGCTACAGGGTGCTGCTTGGGGATCACCATCACTGCTGTGATGGCAAACAGCTCCATATTCCCATCTTAGAGCCCGCTCATTAGATCTGTCTGTCCCTGGTCATTCCAACCAATGGCCTCTGTGCCAACCCCCTTCCTTGGGTCCCCACTTGTCCGGCTCTCCTCCTGACCCTGGACCTGGCTCTTCTCTGTCCAATCCATGCCAGCCTCTTCAGGGAGCTCCTCCAGGCCCCACCAGATAAGGGGCAATGTCATGGGGTCTCTTCCCTTACCACGAGGCTTGTTAATGCAAGTGCCCACTGGATGACACCACAACCCACAGAGCTCAGAGTGTCAAAAAAACCAAACTCCTCTGTCCTTCGTCTCCTCCATCTCAGGTCACCCCTTCAAGACCATGCTCACTCCAAATCTACTGAGATCTACTGAGAAATAGGCCTGTTTTCTCTTCCAGAGTCTATCGAAGTCGGGCTCCAGCCTTCAGAGGGCCACCTTTCCCCCAGCCCCCCAGCACCTGCAGGACTTCCAAGGTACCTTCTAGAAGGAGGAGCAGTGTAGGGTGAGTTGTGCCCCCAAATACCCGCAGGACTGCCTTCTCCTCTCCTGTAGGCCTGTGCTCATCATGGCGGTCCTCCTCTGATCATGCTAAAGGAAATGGCACCCTCAGCTCGACAACCACTCCCTAGGCTGGTCTCCATCGCAGAGTCTTTGCACTAACAGGCCCCAGCACTCAGTGGGTGTATGGAATGGTGTACTGGCTGAGCTTGCACCTCTCTTATAGCCTCATGTACTGTATCCAAAAGGATGGCCCAGACCTCCAGTGGGCACAGTCCAGAGACTGTTCTTCCCACAAACGCTCCACACAGTCACAGCAACCCATTCCCCGCCTCCAGCACCAGGAACTGAGGTCCATCGCAACCCTATTTTACAGAGATGAAGACGGACCCAGAAAATCCAAGTATTTGTTCAGATCCAGACAGCTGGGGCAGCCTGCCTCCAGGATATGAAGGGAAATGCATCGCTGCTGTGGGAGACAGCCCACCTCCTGTTGAGGTCGGCCAGCGGGTGTACTGGAGGCCAAGGGCTTCCCTGCTCCAGGTCGAAACAGCCTGAGCCACCACCCAGTCCTGTCCCTGGGCCAGCCAAGGAGAAGGCCTGGTGCGGGCTGGCTGCCCTCCCCAGGCGCCGCCCCGCCTGCCTCAGCCGCTGCATTCCTGGGGCCGGGGAGACCCAGGACGCGGCGGCGATGCGAAGCAGATGGCGAGCCAGGCCGGGCCCCCGCCTCCAAGGCGGGGCTCACGACCGGGAGTGGTCTGCGGCGCCTCGACCCGACTTCGGAAAACGCGCGGTCCGCTAGCAGCCCCTTGTCTACTTTTTACCCTCCGAAACCGTGGCTGACGTTTCGCACCCCCGGGGAACACTTTGACCCAGGGCGTCCGAGGGGATCCCAGCCTGGAGTCCCAAGATAGTCTCCCCAGCACCCGCAGAGGCGCCCCACCGCGGGCTCCCCGCTTCTCTGCAGAGATGCCTTGGCTGTGCCGCGGCTCCCACCAGTCTCCAGGTCCCTCGGTCTCTGCGCCTCCTTGGCGTCGCTCTCCACCCTCTGCGTGAACTCCGGGGGTCCCCTGCTGTCTGGCGGGGCCCGTCCCACACCGGCTTCCCTATCAAGATCCTCGCAGAGACCCACCTCCGCGCACCCAGCGTTCGTCCCTAGGAGCCGACAGGGGTTCCCATGTCCTCCCGTTGCACGTCCGTCACGGTACTTACGACTCCAGTTTACACTGTGAGCGCTGGCTTCTCGGTGCTCACTTCCACCCGCTCTCTCCTCCCACCCCGCGCTCGCTCTAGGAATACAAATCCGTCCTTCCGAGAGTTGCTTCTTCACCCTTCTCACCCTCCGGGCTCAAGCCGCCGGCTCCCGGAGGCTATGCACATGCTCTTCCCTCCCTCGGAATCCCTCTTCTCGGCTCCGAGCGGCTCTCTCGGGTCTCTGCTGACATTCCACACCACATCTGGGCGCCCATGGCACTCCGCTATCCCCTCAGGTGATTTCCGACCCGGCCGGCCCTGGGATGCACCCCCCGCGGCCCGGGGTCCAGACGCAGCCCGGAACCCAGCCCAAGTCGCGAGGGAGGCCCGAGGGACTCGCGTGAGCAGCTCAGGGAGGCCCTGGGTACCCCGGACGGAAACAGGGCGCCGCCACCCCCAGCCCGCTTCGCGCCCACGCCTCGGATAGGCCCAGCTCCTACCCGGGCGCGCGGCACACGTTGCGGCCTCGAGGGTTCAACTCCTGGGGCGCCGCGAGACCGGGCAGCAGCCAGAGCAGCAGCAGCAGCGGAGGCAGCCCTCCGGCTCCCTGGCACCGCGCCGGCCCGGCCCCCCGGGACCCTGCGCCCTCCATGAGGCGCGGGGCAGGCGCGGGTGGGCGCGGGCGCGGGTGCGGCCGCGTCAAGGGCGGCCGGAAGCGGAGTGCGAGGCCGGGCGGGGGGCGGCAGGAGGGGCGCCGGGCCGGGCAGGAAATTCCACATCGGCTCCCTGATCCTGGGCCAGCGCGGCCGGCCAGGCGGCAGCGCCCGCCCCGCGCGCCAGACCCCACCCTCCGGCCGCGCCTCCGCCTCTGTGCTCGGCTCCCGCCCCCACCTGGCCACGCACGAACTCCGAGGCGAACTCCGTGAAGGCCCGCGGAACGCTGCGGGAGGAAGGAGCTGCGGGAACCCGCGAAGGAGTCGGCTCTGCCCCTTCCCTCCCACTCCCCGGACGGCTCTGGGAGCCTCCAGGCCCAGGAGGGAAGGGGCCCCTGCAAAGGCCCCGGGTCACACACTGGCCTCGGGCCAAGCAGCGCCAGCCGTCCGGTGGTGTGCTATCAGTATCTCCTGCGGCATGCTAGAGACGACCAAGATGCTAGGCGAGACCTGTGGGAGTGGACTACAGAGCTGGGGAGAGACTGCAGGAAAGACTGGAGAGGTGGGAGCAGAAGGAACCAAACAGGGTCTCTAAAGACAGGGAAGGGCCCATTGGAGATGGAAACGGAAATCCAGAAGCCCAGTTAAGGTTAGAAAGGAACTGGGGTGCCCAGGGCATGAATTCAGCTATTGACTCGAAGAAGGAAAAGTCCAGAAGGTGGAGTCAAGGCTGAGAATGGAAACCCCTACATCAGGACAAGCAGGGCCACAGGGAAGCTACTAAGTGGGTTGACCTGTCTCTACCAAATCTGCTTTTCATTTTTTTCCCTGTGAAAACAAAGCAGCTGCCAAAAGTGAACTTTGTCAAGGAGAACAAGAAAAGTCTTAAGACCAGTCAGTAAGCTTTCTTCACCGGAACCTCTGTTGACCTTAGTATGACATCAGTATGCCTGTCAAAGGAGCTGCAGAATCAGTGACTGTCCTAGCATCAACTTGGCCATGACTAAAGATATCCTTCCCCTAAGTCTGATGAGATCCCTAGGGAAAATGGAGGCTTAGGGCAGGAGTCCCCTGTCAGCCATTTACTGTTACCAGTAAAGCTTTTTCTTTCATCACTACCTTGAATCACGGGACAGCAAAACACAATTCTTACGGTCACTGCAGCCTAGGTTAGAGAGGAGAGTGCTGGAGTTTCAGGTCTAGAAAAGACAAAGCAGAAGAGCTTAGGAGGCAGGCCTGAGTAGGAAGCTCACTTACCCCTGGCTGGTTGGCAGCCAGATTCGACTTGAGAGAAAAGTTAGACAACATCCTCTTGGGCAGCAAGCAGAAGGCACCTCGAGTATTAGGGGCAGGTGGTGTAGAAAGGGAGCCTAAAGGACAGAGTTGGAACCCGAGCAATGGACAGGCCCAAGGCCATAGGCATTAGCAGGCTGGAGGGGAGGATGGGACCTCAGGCTTCTTCTTAGCCTGCAGCCAGGCTACTCTGGTGGTGCAGGTGGCAGGTGGGGAGGGTAAAAGGAAAAGTCTTCCCATGTGGTCACAAATGCAAACACTTCTCAGCAACAAGTAAATAAGCCAACCACTTCTGGGAAGCTGAGCTAAGCCCAGCCCTGCTCTCAGCAGTGCCCCCAAGGTGGCTCCTGTATTGCAGTGTCACCGGGGGCTTTGTAGGTGCTGACCTCACTGGGCCTGAGGGGGAACCTCAGGTGGACCAAGTTCTAACTGCATCAGCTTATCCTCTTCCCACAGACCAACTCCCATGCTTGCTGTCTGTGAAGGGTGCAGCCCGAATGAACTGACCTCACACTTCTTACTGGAGCTCCTCGGTGCCCCGTATGTACTCCATTTACCTGTCTTCCTAAGCCAGGGAGTGCTGCTCGGGTACTGGACACATGCAGCCTTGCAGGCTCAATCAACTCTTGAGGCAAGTGTGGATGGTGACTTTGGATGCTTTCTTACAGACAGCTGATGAAAGCAACTTCCAAGTTCAGCTGGGTGTGTTGGTGCATGTCTCTCATCTGTGAATTCTGAGTTCAAGGCCAGCCTGATCTACACAGCAAGTTCTAATACATCAAGGGCTAGAGATCTTGTCTCAAAAAGTCAATCAATCAATAAGTAAGTAGTTTGAAAAAGGAAAAGAAGGTTTTACTTTGGTTCAGTTTGAGGTTGGGAGTGGTGGTGACATTGGGCACTGGAGGACATGAGAAACATTATACCCTCTATGGATTGCAGGCAGGGGGAATGGGACTGAAGCCAGAGGCAGTTCTCATCCCAAGTGCAGGGTAGACACAGCCAGTACACATGACCAGAAAAACCCTTATGACTGCTGAGGGCTCCCTACCCTTTGGCCAGCTGAAATCTTCTGTAGCCCTTGGCCACTGTCTTGGGCAACAATGCTACTACTCTGGAGCATAAAGTATGTACTCTTGAGACCTGTAAAACTGTTCCTACTCAGGACTGTGGAGAGGACACTGGAGGATGTGGCCATCTGTCCTTGAAGGTGTCAACATCTGGGTGGGGTTTGTCACCCTGAGGTATCTGTGTGATGTCATGCTTCCTGGGGGGGGGCTCAGATCCTAAGATAGTGAAGATACACATATGGTCTGCTGGTAGACACCAACTCCAAGTCTCCAACCCACTGTCTGACTACCCTTTCTCACCCTGTCTCTCTACTACACCACCTCTCTGTATTCTCCTCTTCCTGGAGAGGACACCAGTGGGACCACTGGGTGCTCACTCTGTCTGTTCCTGAGAGGGGCTGCAGCCTGTGTTAGGAACCGGCAATTGAAGATCTTGTAGCAAGCAGCAGGGAAAGTGCTCTGGAAGCCAGGATGATGCCTGGACCCCGAGTCTATCCGCGCTGGGCATAGGTCATTCGAGACAGCTCCCAAAGGGCAGGGGTGCTAGGAAAGGTGACTGGAGGCCTCATCTGCTATGATAGCATAGCCCCCAAGAGTCTCCTGACAAACTTTTGGGAAATCAGGTGTGAAGTCTTATACAGGTACTCACAACTAGGCCTGTGCTTTGTTTCCCAATGATACACACTGCCACCCCTCCTCTGGTACCTTAGATCTGTTTCCTGACACAGACCAGGGCACTGCTGTCCTGCCCACACTACCTTTCCATCCTCACCAGTGAATCATATTCCAGGTAACTGCTCCAGCACTGAGTTGCATCCCCAGCTCTCTTAGGACAACCAATGAAGTGAATCATCCTGGGCTCTCCAAGGAGGATGGGACTAAGTTACTCCTTCAGCACCACAACCAGAGTCTGCACCAGCCAGTGGCAGGCTGGCCAGGGACTAGAGTGGAGATGGGGCAGCAGGGGCTGGTGAGCCACAGGGCAGACATTCTAGATGCCCTGCCTAGGAGAAAAGCAGCTACATGTCACCTCATTATGGCCAGGTCCTAGTCTCTATCTGAAAGGACCAACATCCTTTTAGCTTGGGGAGCTTACCATACATCTGAGGCAGTGACCTCCTAAGTGCCATTTGGCATAAAACAGTGCCTCAGTTTCCATGCCAAGCCCATCCCCAGGGTACCTGACTTGAAACCTGTGCCTCCCTGGATGCCACTCAGAGGCACTGGCTGGAGAGAAAAGAACCCGACTGGCCACAAAAGACACAACACCTTTTACATAATATTTTATTTCATTTTTTCAACACTGGGTCAGAACACACAGCAGTGGGGCTATCTCCTCATCCCTGGGACCAGTTCTAGGTATACTCTGTTTCCTCTGTCCCTTGAGAGCCCCCAGCTGCTCAAGGGCCTGGCTGCGGGCAGCTAGAGCTGTTCACCAGACCACGTGGCTCACAGACAGAAAGGAGCCATGGGCTTTGGCCATGGCTAGGAGCTCTTGCAGGAGGGACCTTACTTAGGCCATAAGGGACCAGACTAAGAGGAAGAAGAGCCCAAATAGAGATACTAGCCCTTCCAAATTCACAGAAGATGGGTCTGGTCATTTCCTCAGAAGATAGCAGCCTTTCCAGAGCACTTTCCTCTGTAATGTAATTCACAGCCACAGAGTGTGCGAACCCGCAACAGGCTGGTTGAAGAAACAGAGTGGAAAGGGGCATCTGGTAAGCCAGGAGGGCTTGAGGAAGGTTCCCTACCCTGGAGCTTGGTATCCCAACTCAAGCCCTATGGCCTTCACTGGCCTGGTTATCACTCTTGAACACCAGGCATGAGAACTCTAGTCCTCGCTAGAGTTGTCAAACTCCTCCCAGTCTGACACACTCATCACCTCAGAAGCAAAGTCTGCATCTGCCTGGCTACGGTTGGGGGTCCCTCGGGGTGGCTCGCGGAGCAGGGAGCGGGGCAGGGTGAGCACACAGGCTGCGAGGCCTGAGATGGAGTTGTTCAGCTGGGGCCCCTCTTCCCAACAGTCTTTCTCCATGTCGTAGATGTGCACGTAGCCTGTGCGACTGCCTCGGTTATGAGAGCGGCCGCCCAGCACATATATCCTGTTGTCCAGTACAGCAATGCCAGGCTCGCCATGCCCAGCTGGGAGCGGGCAGACTGATGACCACTGCCGAGACGTGCAACTGTAGCAAGCCACCTGCAAAGTCAAGGACAAGGTCAACCCAGGCAGTTTCTGGGTCAGGTTGCCAGCCCATCCCGGGTGACAGCAGGTCATCTGTTACTCTTAGATAGGCTCCTGGAAAAGTAAAGAGCGACACTGCGGCATCCTGCCCACAGCCAGGTCTACAGCGGGCTCACTGGGGGCTGCTCTCTGGGGCAGCACTGCTCTGTCCAGCCTCACTTGCGCCCCTCCCCCCAGCCTCCAGTTCCCAAGGGTCCAGTGCCTTTCTCCTCTCCATATCCAGTCCTGCTTCCCTCACCTTCACAAGAATGAAGCCAAGGCCATGGACCCCACTTAACATCTTCTTCTCCTTCATAACACCCCTCACTCATACTCATGAGGAGTGCATGTGGACTAATCATGTCCACCAGCCTTCTTTTCATAAATAGCCAAGGAAGTAAACAAAGACTTGGAAAAATGCTCAATCTACTAATATTCCAAGACACATAAAACCAAAATGTCACCTGGTAACCAGCAACCGTGGAGGGAAGAAAAATCATAAAACCCAGTGCTGGTGAAGGTGTGTATCTGACATGTGAGGAAAGGAAGTTAGTGGTATGTATCAAGAGACGTTAAAACCCCTTCAGTTGGGAGGCAGCAGCAGGTGGCTCCCTGTGAGTCTAGGCCAGTCTCCCTTGCTGGCTTGGAGATGAAGTATTACCACTAAGGAGGGCTACCCACAGCTAGTCAGGAGGCTGGGATGCCAGTCCTGCCGCCACCCCTGACTTACTGCAAATAAACACAGAAAAATACCCCACTGACATTGCTGTCAGCCTGCCGGACTTGTGACTGTGGGAATAAATCATGTTATTTAGGTTTGTGGTGATTTGTGATAGAAACAATGAGAAACTTACACACCACGTCAGGTTCTCTCCATGTTAGTCTAGGTGGCCCAGCCCCACTCCTAGAGCTTTCCAGGTCTAGGGTAGGGGCTAAGATTCGTGCACCTGAGGAGAGAATCCAAAATACCCGACAAGCTCTTCAAAGCCAGTATTATTCATGAAGCAATATGGAGTAATGCTCAGACTGACTCAACAGAGTGCTGCCTGCTACCGAGCAGGGACAGGGAGCGGTCAGGAAGCTGGCCCACTGGCACAGGCTGCATTTCCAACTGAAGAGGGTGAGGTGGGATTGCTCAAGGTTCTGACTGGGCTACAAAGTGAGTCCAAGGCCGGCCTGGGCAATTTAGTGAAACTCTACCTTAAAGTAAAAAGGAAAGAGATTCTGCAGATTACCTCTGTGGTAGAGAGCTTCCCTAGGACATGTGAGATCCTGGGTTTAACCAGTTACCGTGTATGTACACACACACACACACACACACACACTCACGTGTTAAACTGGAGGATGCCAGGGGTAAATGCTGGTGAGAAGAGAGAAAAGCATATTTTTTTTGTTTCTTCTCTTCCTCCTCCTTCTTTAAGACAGGGTTTCTCTGTTGTAACTCCGGCTGTCCTGGAACTCACTCTGTAGACCAGGCTGGCCTGGAACTCACAGAGACTCACCTGCCTCTGCCTCCCAAGTGCTGGGATTAAAGGCGTGCACCACCATTGCCCAACCTTCTATTTTGTTTCTTTAATTTCATCTCACTGCATAGCCCAGGCTGTCTCAGTCTCTGAGTGCCGGGGTTATAGGAATGGACCACCTCATTTTGCTTGGTATGTTCTTCGACTATGAATAGCTAAAAGCAAGTCAGACAGAATGAGAGACAACTACACGGGGAGAGTGTGAGTGCTTCTCATTCTTCGTTAGAGGGTCTACAGGGTGGGCATGTTAGAGGGTCTACAGGGTGGGCATGTTAGAGGGTCTACAGGGTGGGCATGTTAGAGGGTCTACAGGGTGGGCATGTTAGAGGGTCTACAGGGTGGGCATGTTAGAGGGTCTACAGGGTGGGCATGTTAGAGGGTCTACAGGGTGGGTATGTTAGAGGGTCTACAATGTGGGCATGTTAGAGGGTCTACAGGGTGGGTATGTTAGAGGGTCTACAGGGTGGGCATGTTAGAGGGTCTACAGGGTGGGTATGTTAGAGGGTCTACAGGGTGGGCATGTTAGAGGGTCTACAGGGTGGGCATGTTAGAGGGTCTACAGGGTGGGCATGTTAGAGGGTCTACAGGGTGGGCATGTTAGAGGGTCTACAGGGTGGGCATGTTAGAGGGTCTACAATGTGGGCATGTTAGAGGGTCTACAGGGTGGGTATGTTAGAGGGTCTACAGGGTGGGCATGTTAGAGGGTCTACAATGTGGGCATGTTAGAGGGTCTACAGGGTGGGTATGTTAGAGGGTCTACAGGGTGGGCATGTTAGAGGGTCTACAGGGTGGGTATGTTAGAGGGTCTACAGGGTGGGCATGTTAGAGGGTCTACAGGGTGGGCATGTTAGAGGGTCTACAGGGTGGGTATGTTAGAGGGTCTACAGGGTGGGCATGTTAGAGGGTCTACAATGTGGGCATGTTAGAGGGTCTACAGGGTGGGCATGTTAGAGGGTCTACAGGGTGGGCATGTTAGAGGGTCTACAGGGTGGGCATGTTAGAGGGTCTACAGGGTGGGCATGTTAGAGGGTCTACAGGGTGGGCATGTTAGAGGGTCTACAGGGTGGGTATGTTAGAGGGTCTACAGGGTGGGCATGTTAGAGGGTCTACAGGGTGGGCATGTTAGAGGGTCTACAGGGTGGGTATGTTAGAGGGTCTACAGGGTGGGCATGTTAGAGGGTCTACAATGTGGGCATGTTAGAGGGTCTACAGGGTGGGCATGTTAGAGGGTCTACAGGGTGGGCATGTTAGAGGGTCTACAGGGTGGGCATGTTAGAGGGTCTACAGGGTGGGCATGTTAGAGGGTCTACAGGGTGGGCATGTTAGAGGGTCTACAGGGTGGGCATGTTAGAGGGTCTACAGGGTGGGCATGTTAGAGGGTCTACAGGGTGGGCATGTTAGAGGGTCTACAGGGTGGGCATGTTAGAGGGTCTACAATGTGGGCATGTTAGAGGGGTGGGCATGTTAGAGGGTCTACAGGGTGGGCATGTTAGAGGGTCTACAGGGTGGGCATGTTAGAGGGTCTACAGGGTGGGCATGGTAGAGGGTCTACAATGTGGGCATGTTAGAGGGTCTACAGGGTGGGCATGTTAGAGGGTCTACAGGGTGGGTATGTTAGAGGGTCTACAGGGTGGGCATGTTAGAGGGTCTACAGGGTGGGCATGTTAACTTTTTGATGAAGACACAGCAACTAAAGGCACAAACTCTATAAGAGCATGCGTATGCATTATATAGAATGTGCCACATTAAGCACGAGCTTTCATGTAAGCTGTTGGGATGCATGTTGGTGTGGGTTTACAAGTCTAACACACATGCCCTCTGGTGAAAGATGTGCATGGCAGGGAGGCTATGCATTCGTGGAACCAGAGGCTGCATGGGAACTCCCCGGACCTTCTGCTCAATTCTAAAATGGGTGACCTGGGCCCAGCTCACCTGGTGCACATCCCTCCTGTAGCCAGCATCGTTGTTGCTGCCTCCAATCACAAACAGCTTGTCAAGGAGGGCAGCCATGCCATGCCAGGCACGTCGCACAGGCCCATCAGCCAGAGTATGCCATGTGTTGCTTCCTGGGTCATAGCAGTGAGTCTCTTTCAGGTAATCTTCTCCTCTGCGCCCACAGGTGATGTACATCTTCCCCTGAAGTGTGGTGCCTGCATGGGCATATACCTGTTTGGAGCCACCAACAGAGCCAAGAAAGACAAGGAATGGGCAAGAAGGCAGTGAGGAAGGTAGCCAGGAAGCCTCTCCTGCGGCTGCCAGCACCACCCTAACCCGCCTGGTAACACAGAAATGATGTGCCCTCACATACCGAGAAGATGCTCCAGACTCCATCTGGATAAACTGCCCTACCTACTGACCCCTAACCTCTCTCCAGCAGGGCATGTTATCTGCAGACCCGGAGATTAAATGTAATCTTTGTGTTTCTTTGCCCCTAAAGGAAACATCTGGATGGGGAACAAGAAAATCAAGGCCCATTTTCCAAGCTGCCAGAGAGGCACATGGACAATGAGGACCTGACTTTTGGTGGCTTCAACTTCCCAACAACCAGCCTTTCCAGATCTATCTGCAGATGATTTCCACAACACCAGGTTTATTCGATGCTAAGGGCTTAGGCCTCCATGCATGTTAACTAAGCACTCTACCAACTGTCCTGGAACCCAGAGACCTGTCTGGCTCTGCCTCCCAAGTGCTGGGATTAAAGCTTGTGCCACCATGGCCAGCAACCCCTACTTTTTTTTTTTTTTCCTAGAAAGGGCTTTATACCCTGAAGTACAGGCTAGCCTTGAGCTTTTGATATTCCTGTCTTAGCCACCCAAGCAGCTGAAATTAAGCTTGAGACAGAGCAGGCTTTGATATGTCAGTTTACACAAACACTGTTATGCCACTTTATCCAGGGACTCCAGCCTCATGGATTTCATTTTACTATCCTTGGAGGGTCTTCAAACTAACCCAGTTTGGATCACAAAGAACAATTATACAAGAGCACTCCCACTTCAGTGATGGTATATGTGACAAGAAGAGGAAACACCCCCAGTGCTCTTGACTCCAGCCCGCAAAGCTCAAGGATTTCCACCCCTACTTTGGCAGCTGTGTCCCTGTGGCCCACCCACCCAACCACACGTGTCCTCACTAGCCCCGCTAAGTCTTACTGACTCATGGCCAACAGAAGGGTCAGGCTGTGTGAGGAGAAGGAGCTGCGGAGGGTGCTGGAGACGCCAAGGCTGCGTCACAGGAATAGTTACTAACAGGTCACATGGGTAGGGCAGCACAAGAAGCTGGAGAGGTGCCCACAGCAGCAGACTGAACATGCACTGAGATCTGGGTCTTCCTCCATCACAGGTAGCAGTATGGGGAGATTTTTTTTTTCCAATCAATAATTTAAAGACTAAAGGTTCCCCTGCTTCCTTCAGCAGTTTCTCTAAATGATGAGAATTTGCATAACTGTGCTACAACATCCGAATCAGGTTACTGACACTGATGGCATCCCAGAACATTCCTGTCATCACTAGCATCCTCTAGGTGCTCTTTTATGAACCAAAATAGAAACACTTAGGTCAAAACCAAACAAAACGGAGCTGGGAGGTCATGAAGAAAGGGTCCTTATGCACGTATGCTGACAGCAAGATCCATAATGAGGACTCTCTAAAAACATAATCTCCAGAGAAGCCATTCCTACAAGGAGACCTTTCCTGCCATAGTCGACTCCTGAAATAAGCTCCTGAAGCCAAAGGATTTTATTCTCCAAAAAGTCATGTGTATCTCTGTCTTTATCATCATGTGTGAGCAGGCAGAAGTCAGTTCTCTCCTCCTCTGTGGAATCCAGAGATAAAACACGTTGTCAGGCTTACATGCAAACATCTTTACCCATTATGCAATCTCACTAGCCCTAAGCTTCTGTCTTTAAAGACTTCCCTTTGCCCATTCCCTGTGGACATATCTGCCTATGGCCCGCCACAGCACATGCACCCTATTGCAATGCCTTGCTGTTTCTGAATAAACAAACACTTGGCTTTGGAGAACTGGTCTCTATATTGTTCAGTTTAAATTGACAACAGTCACAACCATTGCTCTCCTGTACCAAATCTTGCACTTAATTTCTGACAACCACCAATGTTGTATTTCTACAACATTGTCATTTCAAGAACATCATACAAATAAAACAGGTTTGTTTTGTTTTGAAATAGGGTCTCGCTGTCCTGGAGCTCTCTGTGTAGTTTGAGGCTGGCCTCAAACTCAGAGATCTCCCTGCCTCTGCCTTCCAAAGCTAGGGTAAAGGTGTGCGCCAACTCACACAGTCTGAAAATAGAACCTTTTACAACTGGCTTTTATTCCTGTCCAGGTTTTCCATTGCCTACAGTTAGTTCCTTTTTATTGCTAGGAATCTATCACATTTAGCCATTTACCTGTTAAAGGACATCTTGTTAGTTCAGTTTCTGGCTACTGTCCTAAAATGTGGCTATTAATATCTGTGGCAAAAGTCTTCATTTCTCCAAAGCAGGTCCCCAGGATGGCAAGACTCTGATGACATGGAAGATGCTGTCACTCTTCCAGAAGTACACTACTTCACATTCTCACAGGCAAAGCGTAAGCAGCCCAGGGACCCTCTGCGGCACAGTGCTGACAGAGCATCACCGTTGCTGTGGACATTCCCGTGTGAGCAATGCTATTCTCTCATGTGCTCGCCTGTCACCTGTCTTCTCACTGAAATCTCCACTCTCATTCCCGCCACTTCCTTCTTCTGTTCCTCGAGTCTCCCTACATCGTCCAGAGCAGCCTCACAGTTGTGATTACAGGTGCACACCCACGTTTGACTGCCTTCTTCAACACTCCGATTCAGGTATGCGGTCTGCACAGGTTTCCTGCTACTCATAAGTCTTTTTTTTTTTTTTTTTAAGGAATTTGGTGGGGCTTGTAAGATGGCTCATTTCTAAAAACACTGGCTGTCCACCCCAAGGACCCTAGCTTGGCGCCTAGGGTCCACACGATGGAGTGAGACCAACCTCTGAAAGTTGTCCTCTGACAATGACAGGCATCCCGCTACACACAAATAAATAAGTGCACTTTTTTAGAAAAGGTCTTTTGTCAGCAAGAGTTTTTAATTTTGAAAATGTCTAATTTATCAGTGTTTCTCTTTTTCATGGCTCATGTGTTAGACTTTAAGTCTAAAAACTCGCCTAGTCTAGACCCAGAACATTTTCTTCCATTTCTGTTTTGTTTAAGATAGCCTTGCTATGATCTCCTGCCTCTGCCTCCTAGTACTGAGAATACAAGAATGTGTCACCACATCTGGCTCCTGTCTTCCTTCATTTGTCTAAAAGGTCTAGCTTTACATTTTATATTTAAGTCTATGCACCACTCTGAGCAACCCCCCAAAACCACCCGAGTCCGCCCATCTTCCTCTACCTCCAAAGGCCTAGTTCGGCCCCACCAGCATAGGCCCCAGCGCCACCTCCCGCACTCCTGTTCAGGCGCTGTAGGCTTTCTGCTCTTCACAAGGTCTCTTTAAGCTCATCCCTCTCGAAACAGACTACTAACCCCCCATCTAGGAGGTCCTTTACCCTCTGAGAATGGCTAATTCTCTTAAAGCCTTGCTCTGACACTTTCTCAGAAATTCCCCACACAAAACATCACCACTCAACCCTTCAGGAGTCCTGACGGCTCCAGAACGTTCTGGCCTTCTTCATTTCCTTGTCTACTTACGGTGGTTGTAACTACTTTAGTGATTTTTGGGGGCGATTAGTAAGTCTCTTCTGCAGTTCACTTTGTGGAGGTGGGCTGTCATTTGTCACCACTGTACCTCAGTGATTTAGTACACAGTAGTTGGTTAGAAGTGGAATAGATGACTACATGCGTGAAGGAATGAGGTCACTAGCTGCCAAAGCAAGTGGGCGAAGTTCAGGACTGCTCCTTTGTGGCCAACATGAAGAACTGCAGCTTCGTCCGCAGTCAAGCTCTTCCCCACAAATCTTTCTCAAACTCCTGGAACAGAGTCTATCAGACCTCAAGAGACCCCAGGTATTTTCCATCAAGATCTGCTCCTCTCTTCAGAACTAGGGCAAGGCTTCCTTACCCACAGAGAAGCTAAAGAGCAAGGATCTGGCATGGCTAGGAGCCTGTACCAAAGATGGCAGGAATTAGGCCTGGTCTGTCTGGGACTTAGGTAGAAGGCTCTGATCTCAATCCACGGATGTCAAAGTCTCAGTCCCTAAGGGTTTGAGGAAGGGTGAGAGAGAAAAACGGCAAGCAGTAGAAAGAGCTTCTGCCCAGGCCCCTGCCCAGCTCCCCAGTTAGAGCAGTTTTTAACATGTGACCACCACGCCATCCTTATTCGGGAGTGCCTAGGGTCCCTAAGGTGTCAGTCTGGAGCAAGTGCACAGCAAACGGCCCCCCACCCTTCCCCAGAGTCTGGGAAGGCTCCTGGTGGAGGGCTACATTACCTCCCTCTTGAGTGGGGCCACATAGTCCCAGGAGTTGGTGGCGGGGTCATAGCGCTCCACAGCACTCAGGTCATTGTGGTAGTCTCGGCCCGCCACAGCGTAGATGTACTTGCCCACGACACACACACACAGGTCTGCATGTTCTTGCTGCAAGGACTGGATCTGGAACCAGCGATTGTGCCTCGGGTCATACCTTTGAAGGACAGAAGGACAGGATGTCACTGACTAGGAGAGCAATTTGCCTCTCAGGCCTGTACCTGCTACTCTCCTCTCTGCAGCCTGGTCTGAACATCCTCCATCTTGGACCTGCCGACCCAGAGCTATGACAGCTCACTGAACACACAACATGGCCTGGAAACATGGCCAGGAACCTCCTGGGTTTTTCCCTTATAGTTATCTACCCAAACGTCCATCCTAGGCTGCCCAACAGGTGTTTCTATGTCCACTTCCTCTCACATGACTCCAGAAAGGCCACAATCACAGCCTCCTCCAACTTTCTATCGTGTGAAGTCTGCAAAGGTTACCTTGTGCACTTTCACATCCTGTTCTTGCTGGTAGTCACAGGTTCTCCTCAGCTCCCTTCATACACCCGGAATAACTATACCGTTCCTGATTACTGGCTTTCCTGTCTTCCCAGCTAGGGAAGTCTTCTCTACCCCTACCCCCACCCCCTCGGGGTATCCTTCTTGCAGAAGTGGGCATGTCAACTCTCACCTTGAACTCTGGTCACCAGTGGACAGGTTCCTGAGAGATTCCAGGGACCCCATTAAAAGAAATGGAACCCACTAAAGGAAAAAAGATGAGGCTGACTACATGAAGCCAGAAAATTCTGTACAGGACTAGGAAGGCTGCTGGGCTGAGGCTACCCTGGGGATAATCTGCAAAATTGAACAGTCCAGGAAAGAAGTACATGGTGAAGAGAAGGGTAAGACGCAGAAAAGGAGAAACATTCACCTGTTAACCCCTTGCTGAAAAGGGAACTCTCAAACACTGTTACTAAAGCTTATTTTCCTGACATCAGGCCACATTATGTCCCTTTCAGAGAGAAGACAGTGTCCCCAAGCCACAGCTTGTTTTCCTGACAACTGTAACTTCCAAGCAACAAGCATCATCTACCCTTGCAGAGCCAGTCCTGTCACTGCTGCCCAACTCAGCCAGCCCAGGATGCCCCTCCCTTCTTTGCTGTGTCTCTTGACCACTTATATCTTAACAAGGCTTCCAGTTTCCCCGCAGGGTGCTCTCACCTACCTGGCATGCCAATGTCACCCACTGGTCTCTACTGTACTTTAGCTCTACCAGGTTGTTCCTCTGACTACCCTCAATAGGACCGTGCCTTCCCCGGGTCCTTTCATTCCACGGACACCAGAAAAGCCTGGGCTCCTATTCTCTGAGACCCATCATCTGTGTCAGCACCTGAGCCCCCCACTAAGCTCATCCTCATTCTCTTTCTTCTTATGCCACGCTAGGGACTGAACCAATGGCCACTGGATGCTAGGCAAGGATTCTACTATCAAGCTACATCTCCAGCCTCTTTTTACATTAAATTTTTTAAAACAATATTTTAAAGATTTTTTAACAGATTTAAAATAAATATATGTATTTTCTGTTTTATGAGTGTCTTGCCTGCATGAATGCATGTGCACTGTGTGCAAGCCTGTGAAGTCAGGAGAGGGTGTTGAGCCAGCACAGGATACGGGTGCTAGGAACCACGCCTGGGTCCTCTGGAAGAGTAGTAAGTTCTCTTTAACAGATGAGCCATCTCTCTAGTCCTACCTTTTTAGATTTTGAGAAAGGGTCTCATTAAATTACTCAAGCAGGCTGACAAGCTTGCCATCTGGCTAGATGGGGCCACCTGCTGACTTTTCTATACACTGCCCTCCTTTATGCATGTATGCCCATTCCCCTCCTTCCTGGTTTTCAGGTCAGCCAAGTCAGAATCTGCTTCCCTCACCACAGTGAATCAAGACTCTGGAGCTTTCCATCTGACTCTCTGGTCTTCAGCACTCAGTTTCTTAGGCTGAATTTCTTTGGATCTTGTGGCTTCAGGCTTAAGAAAACACACACATTCACCGAAACTATAGGTTTATAGATTTTATTTTTTTTTTATTGTTTGAAGATTTTATTCTTTTTTATCTGTATCTGACCTCTTCCTCCGCAGCCACACAAAAGGTCTGACTACATAACTAAGGCTAGCCTTGAACTTGCTGAGTAGACTAAACTGGCCTTTAACTCCCAATCCTCCTGCCTTAGTCTCCCAAGCTAGGATTACAGGTTGTCTATGACCGTGCCCAACTGACCAAGTGCCTCATGATGGGGGGAAGGGGAGACCGCAGGTGGGGGGCACGTGCCATGGCATGTACGTGAAGGTCAGAGGTCGACTTTGTGAAGTCTGTGCTACCTTTGTATGGGTTTCAGGGATTGAATACGAATCACCAGTATTATTCAGCAAGTACCTTTACCTATTGAGCCGTATCACTGGCCTCTTGAGGTGTTTTGTTTGTTTTTATACAGAGTCCCAGGAAACCCAGCCTGGCCTTGAACTCCTTATGTAGCTTGACCAGCCTTTCTCCATCTCCCAACTATTGGGATTCTAGGAGTGCACCACCACACCTGGTTTTAATTTTCCTCTTAGCCAGAATAAATTGTTAAGTAATATTTTTCTAATTAAAAATAAGCTTCAGGGGCTGGCAAAATGGTTCACTGACTAAGAGTGCTTGCTGCCAAGCCTGATGGTTTGCGTTCCACCCCTGGAACAATAATGGTAGAAGGAGAGAACAGTCTCCTACAAGTTGTTCTCTGATCTCCATGTGTGGTGGCTCAGGCAACATAGTAAACAGATATTTTAAAGTGTTTTGTGTGTGCTGATGTGCTGTACGTGCCTGTGGAGGACAAAGGCCAATGTCTAGTGTCTTCCTTTAACACTTTCCACCTTTTATTTTGGTCTCTCACCAAACTTGTGCTCACTGTTGGCTTCACTGCTGGCCAGTGGGCATTCAGGATCCTCCCTAACCCTGCCGCGCACTGGAGTTACAGATGAGCACATCTGGCTTTTATGTGGGTACTGAAGATCTGAATGGAGTTCCTCATGGTTGTGAAGCGAGCTCTTACAGACTAAGCCATCTCCCCAGTCCAAAATTCAGTATTACATGTACGTGTATAACTACAGAGAGAATGTCTGTGTTCCACAAAACACCCATGTGAAGCCCTCATGTTCACCTTGGCGATAATCTGGGACTCAATCAGGTCCTGAGGATGGAGATCCCAGGATAGGATTAGTGCCTATTAAGAGGACGAAATGAAAGCCAGGTGGTAGTGCTGCACCTCTAATTGCAGCACTCTGGAGGCAGAGGCAGGTGAATCTCTGAGTTTAAGGCCAGCTTGGTTTACAGATGAGTTCCAGGACAGCCAGACCTACACAGAAAAATCCTGTCTTGAAACAGAACAAAGAGGAAGAGATGAGAACTCGCTATCTCTCCACTATGTGAAGACACAGAAAGGGCCTCACCAGACTCATCATTCTAGAACCCAGATTATGAGAAACAGGTGTTTGGTATTTAAGCCACCTAAGTCTGTGGTATTTATTACAGCAGACAAAATTTTCTAAAATGGTAATTTTAGTTCACGTAACTGAAGTGCCAAACTATTATAAATCAAGAAGTAAAGTCTAGGTTCAAAAATGGTCTACAAGTCTTTGTCAAGTTTGGCAAATTGGTTTTTCTTCTGTATTTCCATAACTGATAGTGGGGTGACAGAGTGTACGTGAAGTACCAGGGATTAAACCTATGCATGCTACGCAAGAGTCCTACCGCTGAGCCGTATCATCCCCAGCCCACCACTCTCTTTTTGTTTGAAACAAAGTCTCACTGTGTGGCCCTCACTGGTCTGGAACTCACAGAGTTCTGCCTCTGTCTCCCAGGTGCTGCAATTAAAAGTGTGAACCACCACACTTGGCTCCCAGCTCTCTTTCACAATTAATTTTGTGACAGTGTCTCACTAAGCTGCCCAGGCTGGATATGAACTCACTCAGTAAATTAGGCAGATCTTGAACTGGCAATCCTCCTGCCTCAGCCTCTTAAGCAGTTGGGATTATAGGCCCACCACTAGGTCCAACTATTTCCATTTTAAAGTCTATTAAAACTTTAAATGTACATGGAAATGCTTAAGAAAAAACCCAAAATACTATTTTATACAGGTAGGGCCAGGGCACATGCAACATGAACTAGATACTATTAGGTACAGCACACAGACAATGCTCAATAATTTACCAAACTATAGCTATGGGAAATGTACAAAGAATGGCATGGCTAAATCCTATGGTTTGGATGAGTGCCCTCCAAAGGTCAATATAGAAAAGCCTTGTGCTGGATAGTTTTATGTCAACTTGACACAAGCTAGAGAAATTAGACAGGTGGAAGCCTCAACTTAAAAAAATGCCTACATAAGATCAGGCTGTAGGCAAGCCTGTAGGGCATTTCCTTATTTAGTGATTGATGTGGAAGGACCCAGTCCATTGTAGGTGGGGCCTCACATGGGCTGGCGGTCCTGGGCTCTATAAGAAAGCAAGCTGAACAAGCCATGGGGAACAAGTCAGTAAGCAGCACTCCTCCATGGCCTCTGCATCAGCTCCTGTCTCCAGGTTCCAGCCCTGCTTGAGTCCAGCCCTCAGTGCTTTTGATGATGAACTGTTACATGGAACTGTGAGTGAAATAAACCACATCTTCCCCAGGGTGCTTTTGGGCATGTATTTCATCACAGCAAGAGTGACCCTAACTAAGATGGCCTGATGTCTTAGGTTCTATTGCTGTGAGGAGACAACATGACCATGGCAACTCTCATAAAGAAAAGCATTTAATTGGGGCCGGCTTACAGGTTCAGAGGTTTAGTCCATTATTGTCATGGCTGGAAGCACTGGTAGTGCACAGGCAGACACGGTGCTGGAGAAGGACCACAGTGTTTTGTATCTCGACCGGCAAGAAGCAACAAGAGAGTGTAATACTGTACCTGGCTTGAGATTTTGAAACCTCAAAGCTCACCCCCAATGACATGCTTCCTCCAATAAGGCCACATCTCCTGCCACTCCCTGTGGGCCTATGGGGGCCCTTCTAATTCAAACCTCCACATTCACTCCCTGGCCCCATAGGCTTGTAGCCATATCACAATGCAAAACTGCTGAAGTCCAACTCCAAACGTCCCAATCCATAGTCTATCAGTCTCAACATTCCACAGTTCAAAGTCTCTTAACTGTAATCTATATCAAAACAGAAGAGCAGATCACATACTTCCAACAGATAATGGCACAGGATACACATCACTATTCCAAAGGAGAGGAAAGGGACCACAGTGAGGAAACACTGGACCAAAGCAAGACTGGAAACCAGCAGGGCAGACTCCAAACTCTCCATCTCCACATCTGATGTCGAAGCGCTCTTCAGACCTCCAGCTCCTTTCATCTTTGTTGCCTACAACACACTGCTCTATCTTGGGCTGCTTCCACTCCCAGCCTGCAGCTTTCCTTGGCAGGTATCCCACAGCTCTGGCATCTCCAACATTTTGGGGTCTTGAAGACTTCACCCACAACTTCACACAGTGGCCATTCTAGGCCTCCATGCAGAGACACGCCTGGCATACACCTAAGCTTTCCTTAGTCATGGAGGGAGATTCCATAACCCACTTCTATCCTTAATTCTAAAGCCAGAGCTATGTGGCCAAAGCTGCCAGGTTCTGCTGCTTGCTGGGGCTGGAATGGCCGCCTCATTCAAATACATTTTCACCAGCGTTCTGTTTTTGATGGTTTCCTTCACCACCTAAGCTTGGCTGTTGCTCTGTAGACCAGGCTGGCCTTGAACTCAGAGATCTGCCTGCTCCTGCCTCCAAGTGTTGGCATTAAAGGCATGTATCACCATGCCTGACCCTAAGCCTTTCTTGAATTCCTTTTCACTCTATTTAATTCATTTTCACAAGGTGGAAGATTAGCTGGGCAGGGGTCTTGCTCTGAGGTCACCACTCCCTTTATTCCACTCAGGATCAGGCTTTTCTTTAATCTGTTTACACTTCCTGGTACTCCTTTCCTCCTCCAAATGTACATTTTGTATTTTTCCTTGCTCAGCTCGCTCCTTTTCATTACAGATCTTCGTAATTCTGGCCCCTAATAACCAAGCAACATAGTCAGTGCTAGGTTGTTTTGAAATGTCCTCTGCCAAAGCTGTGAACTCATAATTCTTCAGTTTAGCCTCAGGTAGATGTTTTTTAGACAGTGCAGAAAGTAGTCACGTTCTTCCCAAACTATCACAAGAATGGTCTCTAGGCTACATACTAATACTCTTCTCTGAAACCTCTTGAGCTAAGTCCCCACACCTTCAGCACCACTGTCTTCCATGCTCCTCCTGGGATGGCCCATTCAGTTCCACTTGAATCCAGTCACTTTTCTAGTCCAGAGTCCCCAAGTGTTACATATTCCTCCCAACAAATGCACAGTCTGGCCTATCACAGCAACACCCCAGCCCTTGGTATCGACATCTGTCTTAGGGTTTTATTGCTGTGAAGATACACCATGCACAGCAATTCTTACAAAGGAAAACATTTAGTGGGACTGGCTTATAGTTCAGAGGTTTAGTCCATTTATTGTCATGAAGGGCAGGCATGGTGCTGGAGAAGGTGCTGAGAGTTCTATATTTGGACTGGCAGGCAACAAGAGAGAGCAACGCTGGACCTGGCTTGAGATCCTGAAACCCCAAAGCCCTCCCCCAGTGACATACTTCCTTCAAGAAGGTCACACTTCCTAAGAGTGCCACTCCCATGGGGCCACTTTCATTCAAACTACCACACCTGGTCTTCAGGGAGGCAGCTGGGGAAGTAGTGTAGACCTGCTTGGGTCACTGGGAATACACACTCAAGGGGCTAGTGAAGCCTGTCATAGCAGCAGATACTTACTATTCTAGCACAAGGGAAGCAGAGACAGGAGGGTCACTCCAAATCCAAGGCCAATCTGGTCTGCTAGAGTTCTGGGCCAGCCAAGGCTACAGAATAAGCCCTGCCTTTGTTGTTGTTTTTACTGTTTTCAAAACAGGGTTTCTCTGTGTGGCCCTGGCTGTCCTGGAACTCACTCTGCAGACAAGCTGGCCTCGCTCAAACTCAAGAGATCCGCCAGCCTCCGCCTGGAGTGCTGAATCAAAGGCGTGCATCACCACCTCTTAAAACTGTGACTCTGGACCCCTGGTCTCTTCTTTCTGTGTCCTGCACCAAGATGTGATACCAGGTTCAGCACAAGTCCCTACCACCGCCATCTACCCTCACCAAGGACAAACCAGCAGCATACCGTACCCTGTATCGCATGATCTTGTACTTTAAACTTCTGAAAGTATGCAGTAATGTTTTCTCTTATCAATTAGTTGCTTTAGATATTTCACAGTAGTAATACAAAACCAACACAGTTGTAAATATGAATTCAAAGAAATAAAAACAAACAGTGGAAACAAAGACAGAAACAATTTGCTTCAAGAGACAATTTCCTACAATTTCTACATCAGAGCTCTAGGACATAACTTAAGTACTAACTCCTCAGATTTCAAAACCTATTTACAGATGGGCAGTGATGGCACAGGCCTTTAATCCCATCATTCTGGAGGCAGAGGCAGGTGGATCTCTGTGAGTTTAAGGCCAGCCTGGTCTACAGAGTTGAGTTCCAGGATAGCCAGAGTTACAACAGACCCTGTCTCAGAAAACCAAACAAAAACCTTATTTACTATAAAATACTGTTTTTTCTTTAATATTCCAAGAGCTTACAGATTTTTAAGATGATAAACTATGAAAGGGAAAAAGAAACAAACTCAAAAAATTCTACCTTAGGGATCAGCACCTGTGATATCCTGGCAATTATATGAAGGCAGAATGGTCATGAATTCAAGATCATCCTCAGCTATTCAGCTAGTGCAAGCTAGACCAAAAAATGCTGGGGTGGACCCAGGGCCTTGTACATGCTAGGCAAGCATTCAAATGTTGAGCTGTACCCCCAGCTTTGCAAGTTTTGATCTGGCTAGGAAGTAAATGAAGCTTTCATCTGTAGAGATGGCAGACACCCGGGTCAGCTGGCAGTAGGCCCTGGCCCTCCTTGCCAGGGCCACCCTGTGGATTCCTGCTCCTTTGATCCCACCTGCCAAGATCCAAGTGCAGTTCCTGAGGGCCAGCTGTCAGCACTCTGGGGAGATTTGCTTTGCAGCTCTGCACTGCTGAGGCAGGGCAGACTGGCCTTAGTCCCACAGCTGGAAACATAGCCCCATGAGAAAGCTTCAGGCTTGACCTGAGGATAGCCAAATCCAGTCGTGCTCACTGGAGACAGGACCCAGGAAGTGAATCATTTCCTTCTGAGCTCTGTTATTCCTACTGTCTAATCACACCGTGTGACAGGCAGGGTTAAGTCTCATCAGTTTACCAAAGGTGATTGCTTCCTAGGGCCAGGAGACCAGAAATGACCAAGAAATAGCCATTTTCTTCTTTGTCAGTATCAACATGCTTGTTTGATTCATGTGGCAGGGTCAGGCCAGAGTCCACCCTCACACCCTTTCAGCCAACAACAACACAAATATCAAAATGAACTGCATCAGCACCCAGCCCAGAGCTGTTCTCAACATCTCTTAGCTTGTGGTGGGGACGAAGGGGTGGGGGTGGGGTTTCCCACATGCACCAAGGTATGATGAAGAAGCCCCTCAAAGTCTACTGGAAGCTGAGGCCACTGGAGACTTGAACTAAGGTCTCTTGTCTGTCCAAAGAAATGGATACCTGGGATCATAAATAGAAGCATCCTTCTATCAAAGCAGTCCACAAAACTCCCTTAAGAAAAACTGCTTCCTCACAGGGTGTCCAGTGCATACTCATCTGACTACAGGACCAACAGTAATTTAGCAAAGGCTCAGTGATGCTTACTGGTCCTCCCCACTCCTTTGTACTTAGATGTGGGCTCCAGCAGGCAGCATCTGGAAGACATCTGGGTGGCAGTGTGGAGCAAAGGAGCAGAGCAGACCAGCAGGGAGTTGAGCAGCCATCCTAGCCCACACAGCACTCCTCCCAGCCCCTTACTGATATAATGCATGACCCCTGAGCAAAGGCAGCCAGAGTGACCTGCTGCACACAGCAAGGACAGGTGACTGGATCTCAGGGTGAGTGATTCCTGGGTATCAGGGACAGGGGCAAAAAAGTAATTCGGATGTCCTTTTCCTCATCTCACTGTGGTCTACTTTCTCTGGATTCATCTGGACTTCATTACAGGAAACAGGTACACTCCAGAAAAGCTGTAACACTCATGGAAAAGGCAGATGCGGAAACCAGGTCTGGAGTTATATGCCCTTGATAGTGTGTCTCCCGAACAGCTCTCAGAACCCAGTTCCTGCACAATGGTGTTGGCTACAGACAAAGGCAATGAGGACAAGCGCCCTTTCCTACCTCCAGCATCGGGACTCAGCTCGGAATCCTTGGACATTGTTGTCCCCTCCAATCAAGTACACGAAGTTGTTGAGCACCGCGATGCCCTGGTTGGACATTCGGGGAGCTAGGGAAGCAGTGAAGTGTTTCCACTCTCCCAGCAGGGGATTCAGGTACTTGGCCTGGTCACTGAGGATGGTGGATGGTGTGGAGTGAATGCCCCCAAAGCCCACAACACACTGGAAGTCTGAGCGAAGCTCTGTCTGTGGGCCCTGAAGGCTGGGCTGCAGGCTCTCGTTCCGGTGGTACATAAGGGCACTGGCAACTGTGTCCCTCAGTGGGCTAGGACCAAGCTTGTCGTGCAGCCGCTGGAGGACCTCAGCTTCCATCAGGGGAAAACGCACCGTCTCTAGGAGTTTGGGGGGCTCATGCAGTGAGATCTGGTCGGCCTGCACCTGCTCCAGGGGGTAATGGTAGAGCAGGGCCCCTTCATATACCTCAGACTCACAGGAAACCTCCAGACGATTGCTACTAAGGAGGGAATAGACCTTCTCCAAGGGAAGCTGGCGGTACTTGTCAGTTCTTGAGAAGGCCACAAAGTTTTTGAGGATGTAGGTATCGAGCTGTTGGGTCAGGCGGTTCAGGTCAAAGAGCTCTGCCAGGCGGTAGACATCAAGAATGTTCTCCTCATCTACCCATGACATGAGGAAGTCACAGCAGAAGTGGATAATCTCTGGGATCTGTAAAAAGAAGGACACCCACTCAAGTCTGAACTGGAGAACTGGATCTGGGAATGGGAGACAGGACGACAGCAGAAATAAGGCTTACATGGCTGGCCAGTCCCTGTAGCTGGCCTTTTGAGCTTGGGGAAAACAAAATGGAATCTTCCCTCAGCTGTTCCCAACCTTTTCTGAAAAAATGGGACTTGCTGCAGGCTTAGTTTAAGTAAAACTCGCCACAGTAACATGGCCTCAATCCTCATCTGAGAACAAGGATAAAGTCGGGAGGAATAGCCTGAGGGTGAGAGCAAAACAAGGTTTTTGATCTATATCACCTGCTTCAGATCACAGCGCCTGTGAGGGAAGCAGGAAAAGTCACAGAATGTCCAAGTCCAAACGCCACTTCAGCCACTCCCTGCTGCTGGAAGAGCCAAGGTGTTAGGACCAAAAATATACCTGGCTCTTTTCTCCTGTCAAAACTCTGTGAACAAGCACACCAGCCAGAGCTGCAGACTGGCCCCGTGTCACTTTCCACCACACTCAATTGTCACCCAGCATCTCCAGCCACTCAGCAGCATCAGTGACAAGACCCAGATTCGGAATTCTTGAAAAGCTGTCAAACTCTCCTGGGGCCTCTGTCTCATCTGAGAGACCCAATCAACTCTAGTGTGTGCAGGGCTTCCAGGACAGCATTACCTGTCCCTAGCTGCACAGGAGCACTGGAGGGAGGGAAGGCAGGCCAGAGAGGCCTGAAGGAAGGAGGAAGCTGAGAATCACCAATAGACTCTGAAGGCTGTTCAAGGACATCTTGTAATTTGACAGGCAAAGCAGGACAAACAAAGACAAAATGAAAAGTTTCTGTGTAACAAACCAGGTACAGATAAAGTCTTTTATTTTTAAGTAAGATCTGGCTATGAAGCCCAGGCTAGCCTCAAACTCAGAGTAGCTTCTCTCTGCCCTGCAAGTGCTGGGATTACACATGTGTACCACTACATCTCACATACTCTTTAGGAAAACAAGATTTCGGAGTCTTTCTAAAAACAGAAATATGGATGGGTTCTCATTGCCTACAGGTTCTACTTTGTAAACTGCTATAGATTATATACACAATTTTCATGTAAGACAGTCTTACAGCCAGAAGGTGGTGGTCCACGCCTTTAGTCCCAGCACTGGGACGCAGCGGCAGTCAGATCTGTGTGAGTTCGAGGCCAGCCTGATCTACAGAGTGAGTTCCAGGACAGTCAGAGTTACAACAGAGAAATCCTGTCTTGAAAAACAAGAAAGAAAAGAAAAAAAGAAAGGGGGGGGGGGGGGGGGAGGGGAGGGAGGGAAAGAAAGGAAAACAAAGAAAAAAGTCCTCAAGCTCACTATATATACCAGCCTAACCTCAGACTAACTATGAAGATGACCTTGAACTTCTCACTCTGCCTCCAACTTTGTAATGCTTGAATTACAAGTGTGCATTACCACACCAGTATTTTTTTTCTTTCTTTTTTCAAGACAGGGTCTCACTGTGTAGCTCCACCTGTCCTGGAACTCACTCTGCAGACCAGGCTGGCCCCAAACTCAGAAATCTGCCTGCCTCTGCCTCCCAAGTGCTGGGAGTAAAGGTGTGCTCTGTTCATTACATCCATTTACCACTCAGTTTTATACAGGACAGTATAACAACTATTTGTGTATCATTTAATTGATCAGGCATTACAGCAATCTAGAGACGATCTAAAGCATATAAGGAGCATACAGGTAAGTTACATACCAACAACACTTAATTTTATAAAAGGTCCATAGACCTTTAGATTTTGGTACCTTTTTTTTTTTTTTTTTGAGACAGTTTCCTTGTGTGTCCTGACTGTCCTGGAACTTGCTCTGTAGACCAGTCTGGCCTCAAAAAGAGATTTGCCTGCCTCTGCCTTCTGAGTGCTGGGATTAAAGGCCTGCATTGTACCACCTCCGCCAGGTGGATTTTGTTATCTGAAGAGAGTCTTGGAACCAGTTCTCTGAGGGTACCATGGGACAACTATCCCTGACTCCTCTAGTATCACCAACAAATGAATCACTGCACTGTATACAGAGAAATTGTACTAATATTTGGAGCCTATTAATAAATGCTTAGAATTTTTTTTAATTAAAAAGACAACCCACGCTTACTTGCCAGGTGACACGCTAAGGGATGAACAGACACCTACAGTCAGAGACATACATACCCAATGTGACATTTTCCAGGGTGCTCTGTAGTTCCTGAACATCTTTATTTGCTACTCCTAATTCCCTAGCCAGCTCTTCTAGTCCTCATCTTTTCCCTAAAATACTGCTTCTGCCATGGGTTTGAGCTTAGAAGACAAAGTTTGGGCAAAACACGAGAGTCAATGGCCCCAAGTGGGAATTATCAGTGCCATTCTGGAAATAACCCAACCCCTTGCACTACATAGTGAATTCCAGGCCAGACTGGGTTGTAGTAAAATTGTTTTGAAAATGAAAAAAATAAACATACGGGCAGCTGGAGAGATGGCTCAGCAGTTAAGAGCACTGGTTACTACAGAAGACCAGGTCTGATCTCCAACACCTACATGACAGATCACACCATCTATAATTCCAGTATCAGGGGACCCAATGGCTTCTGGCCTCCATAGGCACTGTACAAATGTGACACACAGACAGGCAAAACATTCATCCACATAAAATAAAAATTGATAAATTGTCAAAGGGGGAGGGGAACAGGAGAAATCTCAGCAGTTAAAAGTACTTGCTGGTCCTGCAGAAGACTTAGTTAAAATCCCAGCACCCACATGGTGGCTAGCAGTTATCCACAACTCTCATTCTAGAATATACAATGTTCTCTTCTGGAATCCGCAGGCCCCGAGCACATACTTGGTACACACATGCAGACAAAATGTTCATACACACAAAATAAATATTTTTTTTAAGGAGAAAAAGAGTCAAAGACAGAAGGGCAGGCCAGGCCATTTGGAGCCACTCTGCTTTGGTTCCCAAGGCTCAACACCAGGGTGCCCTCCATGTTCCACACTGTCCCTCATTACTTGGTATTCTTTTATTTTTAATATTTATTTTCCATTTTATGTACATTGATGTTTTGCCTGTGTGTATGTCTGTGTGAGGGTGTCAGATCCTCTGTAACAGGAGTTAGAGACAGTTGTGAGCTGCCATGTGGGTGCTGGGAATTGAACCTGGGTCCTCTGGAAGAGCGGCTACTGCTCTTAACCACAGAGCCATCTCTCTCCAGCCCCAACTTGGTATTCTTGTCCTCTTGACCTACCTCATACCAGAGGTCTCCAGAGATATCTGGAGAAGCCCCCTCAGGTATGAGCCTTCTTGTTCAACAAGGCAACTCTCACCTGAAGTTGGCAGGCAGCAACCAGGGTCTCCTGCACATTGCTCAGGCTTAGTTCTAGTTCAGAGGTGTATATGAAGTGCAGGATTTGGCACATGGCATTGTAAGACACACCGTGGATCAGGACCTCTTCCTGCTCCATCTCCTTCAGTCCCCCAGCAAACATCCCTCTGTAAGGCAAAGACACAATAGAGACATTGAGAGTTACTCAGTCAGGACTTCAGTGTGGACCACAGAAACTACTCTGACGGGACCAAGAGCTAGTGGTGGGGCTGGCTGGGTAACAGTCTCATGCCAGAACACTGATCGCTCTGTGCTCTGAATAAACAGCCTGCAAAGGGGAGTCAGTCTATGGACAGAGCCTGACCAAGCTGGGCACCCATCCTGGAAATCTCTTGGCTCCCTTTCCATGGTCCCTACATTCAGTTTCTGGAAACATGCCAGCACCTAGCTTGCCTGCTGCATCATCTCCTGGCACAGTTCTCAGGTCAGACAGCAATAATTAGATTATGTTTGGAAAGAATGTGCTAATGACAAATAAATAATACTGCACTACATATATTTAATGAGTGTTTACCAAATGTTGGGTATTGAAGCAGAAAATTAAGGGGACACAAGAAGGGGAAAAAGCCTTCAACATGGGATCTAGTTTGCATTTCTTGTTGACAAAGATTCAAGAAGCTTCAATATAGCTTGATAAGGCAAAATCTTCTACAGAGATATGTTTTCCTAAAGATATCTCAAACAAAGATAGCAAAAACAACAAATAAGCCAGGTGTGGTGGCACACGCCTTCAGTCCCAGCACTAGGGAGGCAGAGACAGATGCATCTCTGTGAGTTTGAGGCCAGCCTGATCTACAGAGTGAATTCCAGGACACTCAGAGGTACAGAGAAGAAGCCTGTCTCAAAAAACAAAAACAAAACAAAACAATAAATGAATTATGCTTCCTTAGGGCCAGATTGCTTGGAACCTTGATTTAACCGTATCAGTACCTCTCTCCCTAACCCAAACAGTGTACCTCATTAAATCATTTTATAATTCCACTTGCAAAAGGAAATTCCAAAGTAGACAAACCAGCCTGTCTGTTTCTACTCACTTATTTTGTGTGTAAGAGTGTGTAAGAGTGTGCAAGTGCACACATGCTGTGTACATACATGGAGTTTGGAGAATTTGCAGGCATTAGTTCTCTCCTTCTACCACGTGAGTCCCAGAGGTCACACTCAGGTCTCAGGCTTAGTGCTGAGGGCTGCTGCCTGCTGAACTCTCTCTCTCTGGCCTGATTTTTATTTCATTTTTAAGTTTTACTTAACATTTAAGTTTTACTCATTCTTTAACTATTACGATTATATCCGCTGAGCTACACCACTTAGAAAGCCACAAAATCAAATATAGCCACTGTAAAGATGACACTCAGCATGGCTACACATCTAAGAAGCCGTGGCTTGTGTTCTGTACTCTCAAGGTCCCCTCTCAGCTAAAGTATGCACTCACCTCATCTTAATAAACTCACTTGGCTTCGCTTTGACTCCTAAATTCTTTTCTATAGTACAGTCAAGGGTCCAATTTTACACAACTAGAAGGTGGCCCCTTACGAGAGAGGGAATTCTTTAACGTCAGTGCTATGCTTATCCCCTGGCAGTGTCTCTGAAGCAAACTGCTAAGCTTCCGACATACACATCTGAAAAGAAGTTTTGAGACTGTATTTGTTTTAATGTGTACAAGTGTTGCCTGAATGTGCATCTTTGCACTGTGTGGTCCAGTGGCCTCGGGGATCAGAAGAGGGAGTCAGACCCCTGGAGCTGCAGTTACAGATTATTGTGAGCTGCCACATGGGTGCTGGGAATTGAACCCATGTCCTCTATAAGAACAGTTAGTGCTCTTAACTATTGAGCCATCTCTCCTGCCTCGTGACATACAAATTTAATGATGACAAAGGAGGGAGAAGACAGGCAGGTATAGCTGGTATATTAGGTAATACGAGGTGCCATTTCTAGCAGAGTGGGAAAGAAAGAGGACAGCTGGGAGGAAGGGAGCGGAGAGCAGAGGGAGTTTGACAGTCATCTACACTGGGAAATACTAAAGGACTGAGAAGGAGCTCAAGAACCTCTAACTTGAAAGAACTCACTGGAGTACTTGTAAGGAACAGGAGCAGGAACAGGACCCTCTCAGGAAGTGAGGCCTACGAAAGCAATGTACCTAAAAGAGAAGAGGGTTTCACAGATGAGGAGGCATGCAGATTCAGAACCTGGAATAGCTTTCTGCTCACAGTAGCGAGCAAAAGAGGAGGTGAGCAAGAGGTAAGGTGGGGCCAAGCAGGCAAGCAGAACCTAACTATACCTCTAGGGCAGAGCAGTATGTGTACTGGAATCTCAATGTCATGAGACGTTGCTGTGGGGGAATTTTTACATAGAGTGGCCTAGAAAGGAGAGGCTGCAGAATGGACTGGGGAAGCAGCAGAGAACCAGATTGGAGGCTCTTGACCCTCAAGAGGACAGTGTAGTTGGAGAGTTGGAGAGCTGTAGCTGAGACGCCAGGGTACAGCTAAGGGCCTGCTGGCAGACTGACTCCAGGAGCACCTGGGACATACGGCTGGGGGAAGCAGCTAGACAGACAGAGAAAAGATTCAGGAGGAACTGGTTTGAAGAGAACAACTGGGGCTCCTGCCATGTCATGTTAGACATCCAAGCAGAGACACTGACCAGGTACCACAAGGTAAGAGGAAGCGACCAGGGCCACATGTGTCTTTACGACTAGACCACCATCGTTGTGTTATTCTGTGGTTGCTGGGTAGAACGCAGACTTCACAGCAGCTCCTACTGCCGAGCTACACCACCAGCCTTAAGGTGGAAGACTAACAACCAGCAACTCCGAGAACTAGTCTTACCTTTCACTTATATTTTGACTAGGTGACAAATATAGCTACAGATTTAAACCTTAAATCTGATATTACTCTGCTACAAAGTTTTTCCAACTAGAGATGGTGAGTTAGAAGCTGAGATGGCAACAGATCCTGTTAAAGGTGTCCTCTGCTGGGAGCGCAGTCTGAAACATGCATTCATGTTTTGTGTGCGTTACCATGTGACAAGAGATGCCGCGGTGGCCGATGCCCTGGATCCGAACACTTTGAAGGCAGCCTGGTCTACATTCTGCTTCCAGGCTGGCCAAGGAAACAGTGACACAGCGAGGCCCTGCCCCATGGATGGACAGAGACAGTGAATGGATAAATGAATAAAATAATTTATTAAAACCTGTAAAAAGTTGTGGTGAAATCCCTCTACCATTTGTTTCCTAATCTAAGGTTGGCTTGCACCTCTCCACCCAGCGGGGTCACCCAACAGGCAGGCAGACTCTGAATTTTACTTTGTTTTAAATTCAGACACATCTGGGGAACCAATTCCTACCCATAACTGTCTGGTAGAATAAAAACATCACCTCCAGTCCCTAGTCTTGTCTAACAGAGCAGTTCTCGACCTGTGGGTTGTGATCCCAAGGGACGAACAGACCCTTTCACAGGGGCCGCCCAAGACCATCTGCATATCAGATATTTACACTACGATTCATAACAGCAGCAAAATTACAGTTACGAAGTACCAACAAAAATAATTTTATGGTTGTGGTTCATCACAACATGAGGAACTATTAATGGGTCACAGCATTAGGAAGGTTGAGAACCACTGGTCTAGCAGAATAAAAACATCTCCAGGAGGGAGAGGAGGCTCTTGCAAGATTCTCAGAGGCTCCTCCCCCAGCTTTCAGAAGCAGTAAACAAGTTCTATATGAGGAGATTATGACAGATTGAATTCATGAGGGCAGACTATCGGACCTGTGGAGCCTGAAAACTTTGCAGAGTCCAGGGTTGCGGCTTTTGGGATGATCACCCATGCTGGGGTGGGCTTCTCAGTGAGGCAGCTGCTTTTAAGTCACCCTCACTCTTTGTAAAGTCTGTCAACAGTCATTTAGCCAACTCCAACTCAAGTTTTCTACTATAATCTCTTATCTACGGAAAGAGATGGGTCCTTTCCTAGGTGAATTAAACTTTCTTCCATCCTTTAATGAACATTTCTGTCATGCAGAAATTTGGTAGGTTTTTGTTTTGTTTGTTTTTTGGGGGGGGTGAGTTTTTGTTTTGTTTTGTTTGCGTCTAGGTCTCTATGTAGCTCTGGCTGTGCTGGAATTTGCTATTAGACCATGCTGGCCTTACACTCACGGAGATCTGCCTGCATCTCACTCCTGAGTGCTGGGCTTAAAGGCGTGCGCCACCATGCTTGGCTGAGAAGTTCGTTTGTTTGCCTTAAGACAACTTAAACTGTGTAGCCAGGTCGGCCTCAAACTTAGGGTCCTCCCGCCCTAACCTTCTGAGGGCTGGGACTGTAAGTATTCAGGACCATGTCTAACTGTCGGGGTTTTCTGTTTTGTTAATCGTTGTTGTTTGGTTTTTTCGAGACAGTGTTTCTCTGTGTAGCAGCCCTGGAACTCACTTTGTAGCTGTCTCTTTAAGTAAGATCGAAAATGTATCAGTTTCAATTCTTTCCTTTCCTTTTCTTTTTTTTCGGGGACGGGGGAGAGTAGGGTTTGGTTTTTTTTGAGACAGGGTTTTTTTTCTGTGTAGCCCTGGTTGTCCTGGAACTCACTCCATAGTCCAGACTGACCTCAAATTCAAAGATCCTCCTGCCTCTACCTCCCACTGCATTATGTGTCAAACTTACAATGACTTTTTCCTTCTGAGATTCTACTAGAAGATACTTCTCTGTATTCCTTTAGTTTGCTATTTAATGTCTTAACACTTAAAACTCAGGCTTGTGGGCTACAGAGATGATGCAGTGGATAATGTGCTTACTGTGCAAGCATGGGGACCTGTGTTCAGATCCCCAACACGCCCCGTCATCTCAGAGATAGGAGGCAGAGCCAGGGCCCCCACTCTCTGGTCAATATGGCCAATCAGTGAGTTTCAGGACCAGTAAAAGATTTTTTCAAGCAGGAGTGGTGGTGGTGGCACACACCTTTAATTCCAGTGCTCAGGAAGCAGAGACGGGTGGATATGTGAGTTCCAGGCCAGCCTGGTCTACAGACTGAGTTCCTGGACACTCAGGGCTACACAGAGAACTCTGTCTCAAAAAACAAAAATAAACAAACAAAAAACAAGAGAGACCTTTTCAAAAAACCAAAATAAAATGAAAAGCAACAGAAGATATGAGGGGGTTGACCTTTGACCTCTACATAGGTAGATACTAGTAGACAGACACACACACCCCACGTTAGACTGGGGGTGTAGCTACTAACAGAGCACCTGCCTTGCATGTGCAAGACTGCTGGATCTGATCCATAGCACTGCAAAACAAAAACTGTCATCACTTGGTGTTAATATTTGTATAAGGTGTGCAGCAAGGGTCCAACTTTGTTCTTCCAGTGACAATGGTGGTATTTATTGCCTCTCCTTTAATTTACAAGGTCATTTTTGTCACATGCAGAGTTATATTTTGTTATATCTTGTTATATTTGTCATGTTTCTGAACCTCCTGGCGTTTTCTATGTTTCCTTCTCTTTCCCCAACAGAAACAGTTTCAAGTCCTGCACATTCATGTAATAGTCAATAAAGGACAGGGCTAATCTCCTTTCATTACTGTTGCTGTCAACAAGGTCCTGATCTCTGTTTGCTTTTTCTTTTGAGGTTTATAACCAGTTTGTGAAATTAACCCTCGATAAATCCTCGTAGGAACACAGTAAACATTCAGATTAATATAGAGAGACCTAGCTCTTTGCAAGGAACACAATGGCCCTTTTCTATGTCCAGCTATGCTTGGGTGCTCATGAGAGGCCTGGAAAGCTTCCAAAGTCCTACAGACTAAGCACAATTAAGCTATTTCCAGATAGTCCATATCTAGTCAGCCTCTTGCCACCTCTCTGCATTTTGTAGTCTGGGCTTCCCAGAGCTGCTGTTGCAGACTTCCTTTGTTGAGTTCTCTGCCCAGGCCTCAGGTGCTGGTAAGAGCAGAAATGGCATCACCCGGGGCAGTGTGGGCGTGGCTCACACACAACTATAACCCCAGCTTTCCAGAAACAGAAGCTGGAGAAGTGCTGACAGTTCTAGGCTAGCCTAGTCCACACAGAGAGGTCTAGCCAACCAAGACTACATAAAAAGACCATTTGTCCAAAAAAAAATTAAACTTAAAAAATTGGGCCAGGGCCATGAGAGACAGAGGTAGGAGGATCCCTATTATGAGTTCCAGGTCTGCCTGGGCTAAATAGCGAAATCCAAGTCTAAAAAACAAACCAAACAAAAAGAAGCAGCAGTTCCTATCTGTAATCCCGATACAAGTTTGAGAACAGCCTGAGCTGTTCAGTGAGTATGAGGCCATCTTGAGCTAAAAACCTAAGACTCCATCACAGCGCTGATTACGCCTGTAATCCCACAATTGAGGTAGTGGAGAATTAAGGAGTTCAATACAGCCTGGGTTACACAAGAGCCTGTCCCTCAGAGGAAAAAAGGTATGTTAATTGGTATGATTGTTAAGTCAGAATGGATCCATCATATGGCCCTTGACTGGAGCCAGAATGGGCATTGTGGGAGGAGGCTCTGAGACGGTTTGAAGACTATTTAGATTCAGTATCAGATGAAATTATACAACTCAGCTTAAACTTTCTCTCTTCTACCCCCTTTTTAGAAACAGGGTCTTGGGTAACCCAGGCTGGCCTAGAACCCAATATGTAATTGAGGATGACCTGATCCTCCTGCCTCCACTACCCAACCAAGTTAACCAGCACGTCCAGCTTACCAAGTATAAGGCTCAAACCCAGGGCTTCATACATGCTAGGCAAACACTCTACTGAGTTACACCCCCAACCTAGCTAAATTTTCTTAGACTGAAAATGGTATTATAAATGTGTGAGAACATGTAAGCATGCAGGAGTATTTAGAGATAAAAATATCAGGATCAAACCAGGTGTAGTAGTGCAACCCTTTAAACCTAGCACTCAGGAGGCAGATCTCTGAGTTCAAGGCCAGTCTGATTTACATAGCAAGTTCAAAGCCAGCCAGAGCTACATAGTAAGATCCCGTCTCAAAAAACAAAACAAAAAAGTCTTAATGTCTGGCTGTCTCTCTGTGATAAACCTTTCGAAATGTTCATAAATGATAAATCCAGGCTGAAAGCAAAGAAGTGAATCACTGTGCTTGCCTTTCAATTGCTTTATAGAATCAATGTATTTCAAAAACAAAAGTCAGGAAAGAAAAAAAAATCCCCAAAGAAAAAGAACATACGTATCTTTTTTGTTTGTTGTGTTTTTACTTTTAGTGAAAACTAACATTTAAAAAATAACTGTTTTGTGAAGCATCTCCTTTGTAGTCCAGGCTGGCCTCAAATTCATAATCCTCCTGTCTCAGCCTCCTGAGTGTTGGAATTACAGACAGGTACCACCACACTAGGCTCAGAACTAAATATTTAATTCTCTACTTACATATTTACCACTTTCTTGTAACAAAATTTTACCATACATTTTACCATAAGTTAAGATTATACATTTAAAGGAAGAGCCGGGCGGTGGTGGCGCACGCCTTTAATTCCAGCACTTGGAAGGCAGAGGCAGGTGGATCTCTGTGAGTTCGAGGGCAGCCTGGGCTACAGAAGGAGATGCTTTACAAAACAAAAATTTTTTATGAACAGAGTGAGTTCCAGGACAGCCAGAGTCACAAGAGAGAAACCCTGTCTCCAAACATGAAGGAGAAGGAAGAGAAAGAAGAGGAGGAGGAGGAGGAGAAGGAGGAGAAGAAAAGAGGAAGAGGAGGAGGAGCAGGAAGAGGAAGAGCAACAGCAGCAGCAAGGGATCTAATTCAGTGTAATGTTAGCCTAGCATGCATAAGGCCCTGGGTTCACTGTCTAGCATGGCAAAACAAACAAACAAACAAACACCTAAAGAACCTTAAAATGGAAAATTTTCAAGCTGATTACATTTCGTGTTCATTAGGATAGATACCATTAAAAAGGAAGGAAAGGCCAGGCATGATGGCATATGCTTTTAACCCCAGCATTAAGGAGGCTGAGGAAAGTGGATCTTTCTGAATTCAAGGAGTTAATCTAGGGCTGGAGAAATGGTACATCAGTCAAGAGTACTTTGCTGCTCTTCCAAAGAACCAAAGGATCCCAGCACCCACATGGCAGGTTACAACTGTCTCTACTCCACTTCCAGGGAATCTAATGCCCTCTTCTGGCCTCCTCAGGTACCAGGCATGCATGTGATTAACAGACCTACATGGAACCAAAGCATCAATGTGCATTAAATAAAACTTTTAAAAAGTATTTTTAAAGTAGAGTTGGGGGGCTAGAGAGATGGCTCAGCAGTTAAGGGCACTGGCTGCTCTTCCAGAGGACCCAGGCTCAATTCCCAGCACCCACACAACAGTTCACGCTGTAACTCCAGCTCCAGGGTATCCAACACCCTCATATAGACATGACAAAACACCAGTGTACATAAAATAAAAGTAAAATATCTAAAAAAGCAGAATTGGAACTACAATGGAGTAAATCCACAGTCTAGTTGGAGGTGCACTCTCCTTTTGAGCCTCAGTAGGAGTGGCCCTCCCTCCCTAGGGTACAAGGTTGCAGAAAACAGAAGTAAAATACTTTAAGTAGTGCATATTGCCAGAGGCGGGCACCTGCCTGAGGCCAGCCTGGGCAACATAACAAGACCGCATCTCAAAAATCACACATCTCAGTGCTCAGGAAGCTGAGAGCCTAGTTCAAGGCCAGTCTGGATTACGAAGTAAATTCTTGACCAGAAAGGTTACAGAGTAAAACCATGTCTCATAAAAACAAAAAAAGCAGGCTGTCGGACGGCTGGGGTTGGTTAAGCGCTTGCTACATAAGCATTAACACCTTAGGATATCACATAAAAAGCCAGTCATGGTGGCTCGTGCCAGTATTCCAGTGTTTGGGAAGCAGAGACAAGAGGGTTCCCGGGGCCTGGTGGCCAGCCAGTCTAGATGAGTTGGGGAGTCCTGGGTTCAGCAAGAGACTGTGTCAAACTATGGTGGAAAAAGACTCAAGGAAGATATCTAATGTCAGTTACACACACGTGTGTGCACACACAACACATACATAAGTATAAAACAGAGAGAAAAGCCATAGCCATATAGAATGTCTGTGTAACAACTACTATGGTGGCTAATTTTAGCTTTTTGCTTGACTGTCTGTCTATCAATTTGAGACAAGATTTTAAATGTAACTCTGGCTGGTCTGGAACTCACTAAGTAGACTAGGCTGGCCTTGAACTCACAGAGATCTGCCTGTCTCTGCCCCCTGGAATTAAAGGGGTACACCGCCATGTCTAGCCTATGAGGGCTAATGTTAGGTGTCAATGTGACTAGATTAAGGATATCTAGAGCAACACTTTTTCCAGCAGAGACTAGCATGAAAGTCAGTGGACTGAATGGGAAATATTTAATGTCATCTCCTGGCCTCTGGACTTACACAAAACTCCCTGGTTCTCAAGCCTTGAGCCTCACACTGAGAATTACATGGTCAGCCTTCCTGATTTCAGAGTTCAGATTTGCCTAAGCCACACTATTGGAATCCCAAGAACTTCTGTTATTAGACTGCCTGTCATGGGATTTCTCAGTCTCTACAATCATTTGGTTCTGTCTCTGGGGAATGCTAACTAATAACACAAGTTAGAAACTACGTTAGGAGTGAATGACAGATTCCAGTTCTAGTGTGTGAGACAGACAAACCAACCCTCAGTTCTTCCCAATGTGCCAGATACTAACATGGGGCCATAAAAGAAGCCCTGAGAAACCCTGATGATGGGAGTTGTTCTGAGTGACTTTCTTCCAAACCAAGCAATTCCAAACCCCAATGTCTTGGGGTATTCAGCTGAACCTCTTTGTGAAAGCTGAGCTGTTGACTGTTTACATTCCCTCATGGAGGGACAGAAGACTGATGAAATCCAATCTGAGTACCCAGTGCTCCCTACCACCTGTTGTATGCAACATTGCCTTAACTGCACATGGTTCCAGGAGTATTAATTAGGCTGGGGAAGACTAGGGGAAGGGGCTCCATCTATGCAGCTACAAGGAAGTCCTCATCCCTGCTAAGTAAGGCTTTTCAGGTGCTGAGTGTTGGGGAAGAGTGACCACACCCCTGTAAGTAACCCCTCATTTATGCTCTATAAACTCATTAGTTCCCATGGTGAAGTTTGGTAGAATTATGCCTTGGAACCTTAGGAGGAGGGATAGACATTGTTTATTGCTTCCATCTCCTCCTGGGAAGGAATTTTAGCAACAGGGGTTGTTAAGACAGAAAGTGGCTGGCCAGGGAACAAGTGAGTGTAAGCATCATGTGGACGTATAGATAATGCTTACACAGTAATGGTTTCCTAACTCTGGGCCTTAGCACTCAGGAGTGTGGCATGTGCAGACCTCTTAGCTGGCAGTATAATGGTGGAGGGGTAAAGCTTCGTAGCGTTTTGAAAGCGGATGTTTGTAGGTAACAAAAAGGCGATGTGCCAAAATGTAGGCAGTCATGCTGCTCATCACACACTACTCTTTAGCTTCCACGGGCTCTAAATCCACAACAAGGTAAAAAACACCTTTTCCCCGAAAAAGCCAGGTCCCAGAACACTCAGGAGAATCTGAGTTCAAGGCCAGTCTGGGCTACAGAGTGAATTCCAGGGTAGCCAGGAATACAGAGAAACCCTGCCTCAAAAAAACAAAAAAGAAAGAAAACCTATTTTTCACCAAGATATTACATTTGCAGCAGAATACCCACTTATACAACACAACTGTAAATCAAGCCAGTCATACTCTAGTTGTGAAAAATGAGAACATGCCCAGAGAGCCAAACTGAAAGAGCCAAACTTTTAAGGTCTCTTCTGTGCCAGGCTGGTTGATAGAGTCCCCACAGCAGACTGTGGGAGAGACACTACGGAAAGAGAACACCCGGCCACCTTGAGTGGCTCGTAAAGTCAGGACTAGCTGTTATTAGCCTATAGAAAGTTACAGAGGAGGGGTTCATAAGGCCCCCCTCCTTGAGGATCTATAGACAGTTAGTGGTTGCTGAGGCAGGGAAAGACATTTTCTTAAAGTGGTATAGCCACTGGTCAGGTACTCAAGTCACTAAAATAACCTCTCACGTAACTCCCTGTAAGAGACCCTAATAAACTCAGTGGATCACCAAAACGAAAACAAAAATGTAGAAGAAAGGCTAGTAGGGAAGAGGAAGGGGGTCCATGGGAGTGCAAAAAGAAGTTTTGAGGTGAATATGATCAAAACACATTCCATTCGTGTCTGAGAGTGTCATAATGAAACCCATTATTATGTATAATTTAAATATGCTAATAAAAACATTGAAAAAAATTAAAAGTTACCTGAAGTAATCGCAAGATGCAGCCAGCAGAATCCGATGAGCCTCAATGTGTCTCCCCTCCACCACCAGGACAACATCAAAGAGAATCCCACTGTCTCGCAGAGCAAGCAGGCCCCGGAGCAGGGCCTGGGAGTGCTGCGTGCTTCGATAGGTGTTGCTGACACAGTGCGAGTGGGAAGGCGGTGTGGGCAGCTTGCACAGCTGGGCAAACTCCTGCTCCTCTGCCATCCTGACAGCCACTGCAGCCAGCTACAAGAAACAGGGAGCGAGGAGTGAGCAGATATGAACGCAGAGCTAGGCAAAAGCCTTACTACTGAGGGTACGCCTTGCCCACCACCTCCTCCTCTTTCTGCTGCCCTGATGTGCTCTCAAGGCCCTGTTGCCCCCATCACACGTGCTCACGTTTCCTCCATCTGTCTCTAGATAGACAAGCCTCTCTTGGCTTGTCCACAGTCTCCTTCTATCCTGAACTGGCGCTTTCTCACAGAAACCTAGAGATGGTTAGAGCTCTATGTCCCACCAACTATCTCTGGGTTAGGATCTCTCTGGCCGGGAAACTTCCTCTTCTCCTGACCTCTTCCCTTCCTTCAAGGTATTCACTGCCCCAGGACATGTATTCCCAGCGGTATCTCCAGTCAGAATCCCTTCCAATTGGTCTGTTTTTGTCAGTTTCATTCTACGTTCCTATCTGAAGCCTAGTCTCAATGATCTTTTCCTTTTTAAGCCTATATTCTGCAAGATCCTTTAGTCTTGAGTCTTCTCCTGTATCTTGTATTACCATCCCCTTATTCAACCATGGCCACAGTCTGGAGTCAGAGCATAGGAATGTTGCTCCAACGGATTTCCCTGTCTCTCACCTCATTCTCTCCAGCTCCTTTAACTAGGACAGGGGACCAAAAATGCTCCTGTAAGTGTGCTGTTTACTTTCCAAGTGCTGTCTGCCTGCTTCCCATTCAGGACTGCTATGACCTGGCTCAAAACCTTTCTTCCTTCTCCTGCTCCGTTACCAGCTCTTAGACCCAAAGGACCACCTGTCATCCTCTGAACAGACCAGGTTTGTTTCTCATAATCCTATTCTGGCTATGACCCAGCTGACCACATCTACCCAGCACCTTCATACAATCTCAACAAACACGCTCTAGTGGTGAACCTGTCTTCTCTACCCTTGACAGTGTGTCTCACAATCATCTCAAAGTTCCTATAGCCGTATCTGCTAACCACGGACTCTGGGTACTTGGCTGCTACCTCCAAACCTCAGCCTCCTCATCACCACAACAAACTATGGAGTTAGGAGGGCTTCATCTGTGGATGGCTATGAGGACTAATTGCCTTAACAGACACTGACTCCCAGGCTTGGGGGTGGGGGAGGGGAACATCCCCACAGCTGTCAACTGAACAGTCTGTGAGCCCTCTTGAAAAGGGATGGGTATCATCTACTAAGCAGCCACCACGAGAACACGTACAGTAAAACAGGATGCCTCCCTTGGGCAGGCAAAGCACATTTACTAAGCTCAAGAAAGGAAAGCAGCACAACCAGGAGCACAACAACATCCAAGGTCTCTGGTACAGCCAGCCTGGTGGCAGATGCCTGTGACTCCACACTCAGGAGTGCTGCTCCAAGAGGATCAGAAGCCACCCTGGAATGTGTAGAGAGCTGGCATACATACATAAGGAAGAAAGAGGTACAGTTAAAGAGAAGGCTCAGAGAAGGTATGAGCCCGCGCTATTCTTTCAGAGAGCTAAGAGTTTGGGTGGCTCAGTTTCAGATGCCTTCTGCTGGCCTCTAGGGAACCTGCACTTCTTCACTTTGCGCGCGTGCATACACACAATTTTTTTCTTTTTCTTTTTTGTTTTTGTTTTTCCAGACAGGGTCACTATGTAACTCTGGCTGTCCTGAAACTCACTCTGTAGACCAGGCTTGCCTTGAACTCAGAGATCCGCCTGCCTCTGACTCTCCAGTGCTGGGATTAAATGTGTGCGCCACCATGCCCAGCTCATTATATTCTTTTTAAGGCAAAATATGAAGAAGACTGGTCCTCCCCGATTTCCATTAGCTTCTGCTTATGACTTCATGCCCCTCCCACAGTCTACTGTATAAACATGCTTTATTTAAGGGATCCTAGTCAAGACATCTGGGTTTCCTCCTACTGTTTGCTACTGCAAACAGTTGTGCACTGAAAATTACTTTAGAGGAATCTTAAACGCATCGTTTACTGAAAAGGCATCCTCAACCCTCTGAAGGATGCCCAACACACCCTAATCTTCAGCAATACAACGCAAAATGTGCAACAAAAGAAAAACCAGCAGCTTGTAAAGAGCAGAAGAGGGAGAGTGTCCTTATTTCCACGGTGGTGGGGGTGGGGGGAGGACTCCAAGGGGCGCTGACATGCTCCGTGGCTTGTTTCTCAGAGCGCTGACGAGAAGCATCTCCGAGTCCGGCCCGACCCTAGGAGGCCGCCGCAGGCAGAAGGTGGTGTCCCGTTGCACCCAGCCGGGGTGATTCGTTCGGCCTGCACAGGATCTAAAACGACCTAAACTACTACGACCGGCGATCATGCACTGACAGCGCGAGCTCTCCGGCTTCTCGGCAACCGCAGCCCGGGAGGAAGAGTCTGAGGCAGCCAGACCCGCCCGGCTTCTGTCGCAATCCCCGCTGGCTCAGCCTCGGGGGCCTCGGGGGCCTCGGGACGGCCGAGGCCACACTCGGACCCGTGCCGACCGGACCGCAGGGCCACGGCCCGCCTCGTCCGCACACAGGCCTCGGCCGGCCCGCGCCCCAGAGCTAGGCCCGCGCCCGACGCCCGGGGGTCGCCCCGCCGAGCCCCGCCGAGCCCCCGCCTCGTCAGCGGCCGCCCGCGCCCGCGCCCGCCCCGGGCGCCCGCAGCACTGGGCCCCATCCCCACGCCCGCCGCCACCCCCGCTCCCGTCCCCGCGTGCAGCGCGATCGGCGAGCCAGGGCCTGCCGGGCCCACACCCAACACGCCTCGCAACTAACCTGGAGCTGCCGCAAGCCCAGGCCGCTCTCGCAGCAGGCGGGAGGCCGCAGCCGAGGGCCGGGGAGGAGCCTCGGCGTCACGTGGCACGCCGCGCAGGCGCAAGCGGGCACGGGGCGCGGCGGAGTGGGCGGGGCGAAGAGCCCACGGCTGCGAGGTGTGGTCTGGGAACGCCGCCCTCGAGGGGCCTTTTGAAGGCGCGAGCCCGTGTCCTTCTCTCCCTGCCCCTTGCCCCCTCCTTGCCCTCGCATTCTCGGAGTCACAGCTCCTGCGCGCTTCACACCCTCCTTGCGCTGGTTGGCTCACTCATCCCTTACTTCCTTCCCTCTCCCGTCCATTTCCCCATTCCCTCCCTTACTCGTTCCCTCGTTTCTCCCTTCATTGCTTCCTTCCCGTCTTCATCGCTTACTCATTGCTTCAGCCTTTACCTCCGTTGTCCCCGCCTTGCTCCTTCCTCGCCTCCCTCTCTTTCGTCCCGTCTTCCTCTCCCTCGTTCCTTTACGTGTTGCCTGAGTTTCCCACTCTGTCTCTTATTTGCTCACTTCCGTAGTCACTGGCCTAGGCATTCTCGTCTCTCGTTGTACTTTTCTTTCCTTCTTTCTTCCTTCCTTTCTTTCTGTTTGGTTTTTCGAGACTGGGTTTCCCTGTGTAGCCCTGGCTGTCCTGGAACTCGCTCTGTAGACCAGGCTGGCCTCGAACTCACTGAGATCTGCTCGCCTGTACCTCTTGAGTGCTGGGATTAAAGACGTGTGTTACCACCACCCCGCCATTGTACTTTTTTTCTAAGCAGAAGAGTCCCATGCCCGGTGCTCGCTGTGGTTTGGACAAGCAAAGGTATTATGGACGATTGCTTTTCCTCTTTTCGTAGACTCTAGAGTAAACCTGGTTCCCAATGCCAAAACTTAGTTGTCCCCAGCTGTCCTAAGCAGTCTTTTGGCACCCATTTTTCTCTGCCTCACCTCCAAGAGGACCACACTCTGAGGGACACACACCTGTGGCGGCATACAAGAGGAGCTGTAGAGCTTTCTTACAAATAGGAGCAAGTTGTAAGGTCTCATGTTGTGGTTTCAAGAGGGCCTGTGAAGACTGAAAGGAACTGTAGAGGAAAACTGGCACTGAGGATGGCTCCTCATGAAAGAAGGGAGAGAGAAGAAGAAAACAAAAGAAATGCTGCTTTTGGTGAACCCTGATGGCTGCCTGGAAGGCTAGATAAGGGACCAGAAACTAGAGTCAGCCTCTAGGAAAAGAGGTACCCAGTGGAGCCAGACATCCACCCAGGAAGGCTCCATGGGGTAGATGACTCCAACTTTTAGATAGTGGTGAAAGTATTCTACAAGGAGATACCATCAGCAAATATATATGGACAGGAGACCCAATGAAAAATTAGAAGGGAATACTCCCTTGTCATTTTGACTTTCTCAAAATACACCCAAATCAGGTCACCCACTAGAAAGTTCTAGAGGTAGGAAAAAGCAGAATAGAAAGTTCTCAAAATACAAGCTGCAAAACTAGTTTATGTAATATGAAGCTCTTCCCACCCCCAAAACCAAAACTCCCTTTACTCTCCAGATTTGAAGGGAAGGCTCTCTCTCTCTTACCCTGTTGGGGAAGTTTCCTCCAAAATTGAAGCATTCTGTCCTTCAGAGGCATTCCTTAAGCAGGAAGGTAAACAACTCAAAGGATCTTCAGGAAATCCCAGAAACTGACCAGACTCACTAGGCCACTCCCTGCCAGAGTAAGCAATAAAAGCTGAGAGTCCTTCTCAGACAAGTGAAGCTGAGCTGCCAAGAAGACTCTCAGAGGAGAAAGTCAACAAAGTAGACTCAGACCAAACCACCTTCCTGGAAGAAGCAGAAACCAGCCCAGCTACCTGGAAGAGGCTCAGACCAACAGAGGCACCTGGAAAGGATACTCTCCAACCTGCTCATCTACCTACAGGCTGTGCAGGGAGCTCCAGGTGTCCAGCTTTGGGAGCTGTCCCTAGTGCTGGAGTGAGCTTGGGTGATGCAGCTTCTGCTCCTGTAAGTGACCCCTCACCCATATTCCTCTAAGTAACCCCAATAAAACTCCCTGCTTCACCAAGTTGGACTTTGGTGGTATTTGTGTTAGTACATTCCCCCCCAAAGCCCCAAATGGCAACAGGTCACCAAAGAGACAGCTGGACCTATTAAGTCCCAGCCTTCGATATGCATTCTGGGCTGTTATAGAAGCCCTGTCAGGGTGAGTAGACATGCTTGTTGTCCATCTCCCACAAACCCTCCACAGCACCCGGATGCTCTCCAAAAGGTCCATACTTCCCTTTCTGTTTTCCTCCCAGCTAATGAGAATCCGCCACCCCAACTGTTCTCCAACTGCACCTCCCCTTTTTCCCTCCCCACCTGGGACCCTATATAAACCCACTGTCTTGCCTAAGGTCCTTTGCTTTTACCCTCTCCAGAGGTAGTCCTTTTGTCCTTATGGGGACAAAATATTCCTCTTCCCCTTTTACCTTCCCCCTGTTCCCTGCCCTCTGTCCCTCTGGGACAGATATATCTCCTTAGACTAAGAATCTGATGTCTGGATGTGTTCTGTGCCAACCCTGGGGACTCTTCCATATAGACTTTGGCCTGTTATGGGAGCCCTATCTGGAGAGAGTAGACGTGTGTTGTGTCTCCCTGGGAAAAGTTCTGTCACACAACACCCTTCAAGGCCCCCTTATGGCTGCCTATGACCATGACAATATATCTCTCCTAAGAAAACTTCTCTTTGGACCTTAAGGCCTACTTGTAGTGGGGTGTTTGAATTAGATAAGCTCCTGCGGATGTGCCTTCTGTGCTGTGTAGGGGAAGGGTGCTTCCTAAGGCCTTGCAGTTTCCAAAAGACTTGCTTCCTGCACCTGTTCACACCAATGGAGTGGCCCCTAGATCTCCTAAACAGGTCATTTGTTTATGTTAATGTAGATGAAGGATCCTCCACAGTCCTCACAGGTTATGCAGTCAGGAGACCAGAGAAGACTCTGGTCTCCCTCCCATCAGGATAGGTGATAGTCACAGGGACAAGGCCACTGGCAGACCCTGAGAGGTGTTAGGTTCTATTCGTTTGTGTAATTGAGGAGGGAGGAGGGGGGATCTGAATGAATAAAAGACCTAGGGGCAGAGGCAGAGAGAAGCCACGTGAGGGAGCCATGTGTGAGGATGTGAGCTGGACCTCTCTAAGCCGCCTGGGGGTTGATCCCCGAGAGGTGTCCTTGCTTATTATTATAGATCGCTGGATATATTTCCTTAACATCTACTCTCTCCTGTACGATTACCCCCTCTCTTAATAAAGCTCTTCTGAAGGGTGATGTTTCTCTGAACCTTCCAATGACAGACCAAAGTAAGAGTTCCAGCAGAGTCCATGTTTATGAACCAATGAGTTTGTTAGGTTTACTTACAGGAGCATGGGTGACCCCAGCTATATCACTTCATGTCCCACCCTGTCATTGATGATGACTTCATAAAAGCTGCATCACGAAGCCCCAGCTTTAGTCTTCTACTTCTTATATACTCCAGCATCTCCCAAAATCACATGTACCCGGGGAGAGGGCCAGAAGGGTAACAAGAATCCAAGGTGAGGGTCCTGTGGTCTTTCCCTTTTTCTAATGAAGGAGTATCATCACCATTACTGCAGATCTAGACATTACTGTATTGTTCTGTTCAGCTAGTTACCATGGCTAACAGGCAGTCTCTACTCCAAACTGGCTAAGGGAGTGTCATCTTATGTCTGGAGGAAAAAGCAATACTACAACAGTGATCTTGTTGGTTTTATTAGAAAGCAGCACCAGCCAGAGATCTGCAATTATATACAGGCAGATCCACTTACTGTCACAGTACCAAAGTGAAATGCAACAAGACCCAAGGAGGCAAAGAGAGAGTTCCCTGTCCATCACCAAAATGCCACACTAAGCATAATGGTGACAAAAAGATGTCTCAGTAAAGGTGTTATAGGGAAAGTCAGGGCTCTCTCTTGTGGCTCTTTACTCTCACTGATAACTTCTTTCTTTTGGTTTTTGTGTTTTGGGAGCTTTGCTTTGGGTTTTGATTTTTGAGATGGTCTCTATGTAGCCATGACTTGCCCAGAACTCTGTAGCCCAGGCTGGCTTGGAACTCACAGAGATCCACCTGCCTCTCTGACTCCTCAGTGCTGGGATTAAAGGTATGATCTGACACACCTGGCAAAAAAAAGAAATTGAAAATAGACTCAGAAGGAAGCCCGAGCGGGAATCATCTTATTAGATTTTGAGAGAAAAAGCAAAAAAGCAAGCAAGTTATAAATACAAATAGCTGCCAGGAGGTGGGAAATGGAGAAAAGAGGAAAAGGTCAGGCTTCCTGAGTTAGGATCAGCAAGTAGGAAGCATCGAGAAGCCCTGTGCCGAGGAAAGCACATGTGGTGGTTTGAATTCAAAATGTCCGCCAAAGTCTAAGGCATTTCAACACTGGGTGCCTAGTTGGCTGTGCTGTTTGTAAAGGTTATGAGAAGGTGTAGCCCTGCTGGAGGGAGTATATGATGAAGGGCAGGCTTAGAGAGTCTAAAGACACAGCCCATTTCCAGTTACTCTCTGTTTTGTCTTTGCAGTTAAAGATATGATGCTTTGACTTCCTGCTCCTGCCATGCTTGCCACTTGGCTGCCATGCCTTCTCCTCACCTTGATAGACTCTTATCTCACTACAACCATAAGCCAAAATAAACTCTCTTTTCCTTAAGTTGCCTTAGGTTATTTTATTACAGCAACAAAAAAGTAACCAATATAACATGCTTAGGGTTTTGGCTGCTATTCAAAAACAAGATAGGAAAGGGAAGTTACACTTTTTGAATTAGAACTTGGAAAAGTGGACCAGTTTAGCAGTGAAGTTGTGTAACCACCTGCCTTAAGGAAGGCGGCTAAGGGGAGTATAGCATATTATCTCATTAAGAAGATAATTATTCCTTCAAGATCAAGTAGATGTGATTGATAATGTATAACATACATTGTAGACTGATGAAAAATGGAGTAAACCCTATGTGTCTTGGTCGCCTATGATGGAATGGATTATATATAGTCCAGGGACAAATAATTAGAGCACGTCGATTGTTCTTTCTCACACGACAAAGAGGGTAATTACTCCTATATCCTTACCTTGTCTTCAGGTAAATCAGCTTTCCGAAGGGGATCTTCATGGTCAGGTGATGACAGGGAGTGGTAGGGACAAGGGTATATAATGTTCTACTCTTGAGGACAGATCAGAACATCATGTCTCCACTCAGGGCCAAATATAGAACTCAAAGTCCATTCTTCTGACAAAGAGTAAGTAACATTTCCTTAGTCCCAATAAAGCCCAGATTCCTCCACTTTTTCATGTGATATTTTAATTCTTAATGCAGGTTGTGGGCAGGTGAGATGCTCAGCAGGTAAAAGGTGCTTGCCACCAACTCTGGAAACCTGAGTTTAATCTCTGCCAACCACATGGTGGAGGGAGAGAACTGACTCCTACATGTTGTTCTCTGACCTCCACATGTGCACCACAGTACATGTACACACACACACACACACACACACACACACACACACACAGAACCAATGTGAAATTCTGTTGTTGTTGTTGTTGTTTTGAAACATGGTATCTCTACATAGCCACAGCTCTCCTTGGAACTCACTCTGTAGACCAGGCTGGCCTTGAACTCACAGAGATCCACCTGCTTCTGTCTCCAAAGTCCTGGGATTAGAGGCATCCAGCCCATCAGTATGTAATTTTTAAAGGGGGAGCGGGATATTGTGATGCTTCCCTCTATTTACCAAGTGTAGTAGGAGGAGAGGTCCAAAAACTGATTATGAGGGAGGGACCATCCTCAGTGGCCTCCAAACTGCTAATGTCTGTCTGTCTGTCTCAATTAAAATATTTGCCAAGCTATAACAGATATAGAAAAAAATGAAAGAAAATGCATGGATAAGAGAGACAGGTGCAGTGGGTAAGTTCTCAGAGAGAAAGCTACCCCTTAGAATTGTAAATCATAGATCAGTCTGAGATAAAGAATTGAGAGATGTTTTCTGTGACAGAACACTCAGGCCTTTGTGGGAAAAGAAAGCCTACTCCCCTTTGCAACTCCAAGATAAATGTATGCCCTACTTAGTACCTTCCTCTATGCCCCTTGACATATAGGTTATGCCAGGTTGTAGAGGAATATTTAATCATTTGATCCAGCAACATGGCTGCTCTGACAAAGAATCACATTGAAAGGCTTGTGTGATAGTTAGGGAGGGATCAAATCCAAGGGTCTATATGAAGGGATCACATTCAGAGGCCTGTGTGGTCCAGATGGAATGTAGAAAGAATGTTAGTACATACCTTTAATCCCAGTACTCAGAAGACAAATGGTGGTGCACACCTTTAGTCCCAGCAACTGGGACACAGGAAGCAGAGCTCCTGTAGAAACAAGCAGAGTTCAGAAGGAGTCAGTGTCAGACAGAAAGTGACATCTGAGATGAGTCAGAGTGAAGGGCAGGCAAAGTGATGAATCAAAGAAAGAGTTAGCAGAGTGAGTCAGATTGAGGATATTTCTCACAATAGAAAAGCAGGCTTTCAGCTCGGAGGGGATAAGACGCAGACGCTGACTGAGACAGAGACACAGGGGGTAAGAAACAGAGAATAAGTCACAGAAGCAGACTGAGGAGTCTGAGGCAGAGACACAGAGGCAGCTTGGCAGAAGGACTCAGTATCAAAGGGGAAGAGTGAGTCAGTGTGAGGCTGAGCAGAGCTGTTCAGTCTGAGGCAGTCGGGAATCAGAGTCTGCCAGAGTCAGAAGAGTTTGTCAGAAACAGTCAACTGAGCAGCTTGGAGAAGAAAGTGAGCCAGAACAGCAAGTGAGTTGATCAGAAGGAGCTAGTCAGAGTGGTGCAATCAGCAACAGGTCTCAGAGGCTCAGATGTTCTAGAGTGTACTGAGGCTGAAGCCGTCCAGTTCCAGGATTAAGATAGATAGTAAAGAGGCCGAAATGCTCCAGGGCTCCAGAACTAGGACCTGTATTATCCAAAGAACAAACTGCTTTGATCCTGATCAAAGGGTGTGGAACTGCCACCCCCTGAAAACATTTAAGAGTCAGAAACTTTCTTTGTTGTTAGGATTTAAAGTTGCTTTCTTCCAGGCCCTCTGTCATGGGGCACACAGTGGCATCAACTAAACTCCTCTGACCTAAAGGCTGCTATCCCCTTCAGGGCCTCTTCACACAGTAAAGCACTTCAGAAGGGTGATGTGGGTCAGCCTCTTCCAGGAACCTGTTTCTTTTAAAGTTATTAACAAGAGAGAATGGAAATTCTTTTGATCACAGTTAAAGGAAGTTATTTGGTCGTATTGTTAGGATGCAGCTTGGTTCTGTAAGGAACTGATCAACAGGCCCTCAGAGAGCAGACTGGAAGAACAATGGGTGGAGGTGGCAGTGGTGGTACACACCTTTAATCCCAGCACTCTGGAAGCAGAGACAGGTAGATCTGTGAGTTCAAGGTCTACAGAGAGAACTCCAGGACAGCCAGGGCTACACAGAGAAACCCTGCCTCAAAATAAATAAATAAATAAAACAAAAGAACAATGGATGGGCCAGCTCAAGGTCCTGAAACGGCATAAAGATAATGCTAGTGGTCAAGGTATGAAGAGAATGGCAGTAGTTAAGAACTGGTCCAAACTTAATTAATGGCACAAAACATGTGCTTGCTCCTGATTAGATATGGGCAGAAGATATCCAGATAGGAGGTGGGAATACTCAGACAGGAAACATATAGGTGAGAGACGTTCAGGTAGGAAATACATCCGGATGTGTGCTCACCCCGATTGGGCCTGATAGAAACACATAGTGTCATGGGATCTGCCTCTAAAACCCCCATGAACTACAGCTTGGGACCGTCATGGAAATCCCTAGGGGGTGAGGAGACCTCCATGTGGTCTTGGCCAGTTTCCACCATTACTGACTAATTCTAAAACACTTGGCGGCAATGGTTGTTTGTTTGTTTGCTTGTTTTTCTCCACCAATTTGAGATTTACATATGGAGGCCCCAGCAGGAGAAAACCCATTCCACTCAAATTCCAGAGCTTTGCTCTTTACTCTGGGAAACTTGAGAGGCTGGTAAACAACTCAAGAAGAGATCTGGGACTGGGGAAGTGTTTTCTGCTCTGAGAACTCCTTAGGTGAAAAGCTGCTCTTAGAAGGAAAAAAACAGCAAGCATTTTTTTTTCTTTTTGGTTTCTGTATGGGTTGGTTGTGAACAGGTGTTGGTTGAGAAGACCAGATTATCCTGTTCTAGGGCAAAGATGTTTTATGGCCCACCGATTATTTCCTGGTTAATTAGGCACTGGTGAAAACTGGGGGACAAGAATAAAACTTGGTGAGCCCAGCACTTGTGCCTATGGGTAGAGTTGGGGAAAGAGATACCTCATCACATGGGGTGCCAACTGCAGGGCTTGGGTAGGCCCAGTGTGAGAGGTCACTAATAGATTTCCATGCTAATTATTCAGGGAGGAAGAGCCTTCCATTTGCTGTTTTCTTCTGTTCTGTGTTGTCTCATGTTCTACCAGTCTGTGAATGCCCGGTGCAAGTCATCAGGCAAGCAGGAGCCTCTGGGCCCCTTGCTACCCGCTCACCCATATGATCACAGGTGTTCACATGCATTACACCTTGCAGTGGCTTCTGGTATAGCTGTTCCTGGCAGAACTGCAGAAACTATAGTGGGAATCTCCGCTGCTGTCCTGGTTCTGGCTGCTGCTCCCAGCTCCCAGCCCTGGTAGTTGCAAACCTGTGTCCGTGGTCTTGTAGCAGTACTGGCTTTGGTCCACCTTATACAAGGCTTCTGAGACAGCTGCTATGCAGACTAAGTTACAGCACTAAGAGAGGTAAAGTTAGGGTTTTTTGTCTTTTGTGTGTGCATCTGTTTTGTATGTGCATGCAGTCCAAATGACGTATTTTGTTTCTTATTATTCTTATAAATACGTGTTCTGTTCTCCTTGGTTACGTTCTTTTGTCTCTGTTATCACCTGTAACCAGAGTACAGAATTTATCTTTGTGAGTTCTGGCTGCTGACTACTACCCAGGTAGTAGTATTTTATGCTTTAACTTTTTTCTCATATGTGTAGAGTCAGAAAAGCTATCTAGCATTATGGAAGTTTATTTTTAGTTATGTTTGAAATTATTTTATGTACTGTTGGAAAAAGGGATGCATAGGCCTTGGCATTTTGTGTTGTCTGCAGGTGTTGGATTTCTGTGGGGGATGTTTGATTGCTTATGATCTGCACGCGCTATCAGTAGAACATCTAAGGAGGTTCTAAAAGAATAAATACTCCTGAGCTGAGATGCTCAGAGTTCCGGGGTCGATTGTCCACTGGCCAGGACAGTGGTTCCCCCTGCTGAGGTCTGGCAGGGCTTTCATATATGAAAATGCCTCCTTGTCCTGTTTGCTGAGCTACCACAGCCGTGTACAGCTACAGGTAGTGTTGCCGTGTAGCTCCACCATCTTGGTTGAATTCCCATGTCGGGAGGAGACAGCCACGTGACGGGCAGCCAAACTTTTTAATACAAGTCACTCAAATGGTATTGATTTTAAGATATAAATGGGTCATAAAAATAGCTAAAACTCAGGGTTGGGCATTTAGCTCAGTGGTAGAGCACTTGCCTAGCAAGCACAAGGCCCTGGGTTTGGTCCTCAGCTTTGGGAGCTGGGGGAGAGTAAAATAACAAAAATAGCTAAAACTTGCCACTGTATGGCAGGGAAGAAACTTCTAGAGAAAGCCCAGGAGAAAAACCCTGGCAGGTTTGAAAATGCATGTGCCGTGTGAAAGCAAAGGTGCTGGCCACTGTGAGATAAAACAACTGAAGCCTAACAGGCAGGTTGTTCATGCTGCCGAGGGTGGGGCCAGGGAAATATAAATAAAATCCCAGATAGTAAACCTCAAACTGTGTATACAGTTGGAGTTTTTCCCTATGCATATTATGCCTTGCTTTTTCCTCCTGAGAAAAAAAGGTGTTTTATTGTTTGATATTCAAGAATCACTGCTAAACTGTTTTAAAGAAAAATTGAAACTTTCAAACTGGATATTTAAAAAAAACTGCTTTTAACGTAATTGAATTTATAAGGCTACAGAACTATAAAAAGGCCAAAAAGTTAAAACTGCCAAACTTCCTATGGACTGTTTGATTTAAAGTTTAATTTTGACACTGAAAAAGCTTAATTCAGAAATGGTTAATTTCTAAAATATACATGTCAATGGTCAGTGACTTTATAGATAATCAGGTTCTTTCATGTGTTTGAAAATATGCTTTGTAGTCATGATAAATAGTAATGAACTTTATTTAGCCTCCTGTGTGTTTTCAAGGCTGAGCCAGAAACAAATATCTAGGAAAACAGGCAAAATTTGTTTAGTTCAGATATACTTAGTAGATTATGGTCCTCAAACCCTTTAGAGATTTGCTGAATATGGCTTTTAAGAGGTTTAATAACAGAAAAAATAATTGCTGGGTTGTGGTGACACAAACCTTTAATTCCAGCATTCAGGAGGCAGAGGAAGGCAGATTCCTGTGAGTTCGAGGCCAGCCTGATCTACAGAGTGAGTTCCAGGACAGCCAGAGTTACAACAGAGAAACTCTGCCTCAAAAAAACAAAAAAACAAACAAACAAAAAGTTTAATAACAAAACTTACTATGACACATAGAGACCCCAGACACTAGCAGTGACCTCAAGATCTCCAAAGAAGATGATGGGGGCAGAACAACTTCATCTGAATTATGGTAATGCTAATCACTGGGCTACACTGCTCCAATGCCTCGCCTGCTGTCGTGGACCTGCCTAAACTTGTGGATAAAGCAGGACACTGGAGAATGGACCACTCTACTTTGGCTGCAAAGAATTGGGGCCAATACTTCTAAGTCCTTTTCCACACACACACACACAAAATACCTTCTGGCCTGGCAGCTGAAGAATGACATTGCCCTGGTACCTCTGCCCCCCAACAAGGCCATGGAGAGCATGTGAGCCCGGGCTCACATGTGTAGGTATGAGTAAGTCTCTGTTGTTGGTTTTTGTTTTCTGTTTGTTCGAGACAAGGTTTCTCTGTTGTAACTCTGGGTATCTTGGAGCTCACTCTGTAGACCAGGCTGGCCTCAAACTCACAGAGATCCGCCTGCCTCTGGCTCCTGAGTGCTGAGACTAAAGGTGTGCGCCACCACCGCCCGGCAGCCTCTGTCATTTTAATTGACACGTAGGCTAACTAGGTTATACTTACTGCTGTAATTTATTCTTCTCAGAGCATTGATGGTATTGATGGCTAACCGTAGTTTTGGTTATCTAACAGCAATAGGCAACCAGCCAGTCCCTCAAGGCTATGTCTGCTTTATTAGTGCAACCCGTAGAGCTACTGGAGCTCCTCTTGTCAGGCTTCTTATCTAAAGAGAAACAGGTTCCAGGTGTAAGTTTTTACAAAAACTTGCTTTGCAATGACTGCTCCAATAATAATAACTACGCCTGTCTCTGGTAAACGATTAGATATGCAAGTTCAAAGGGTCTAAAAAGATGGTTTCAAATATATAAATACAAAGTATAAAACATTAAGATACTAAGATTTCAAAGGTTCAGAGTTTTAGGAGTTCTTGATAAATGCTCTTATAGAGTTCTTTTTTTTTTTTTAACTTAATTATGTCTGACTGTTCTGTCTGCATGTACACCTACATGCCAGAAGAGGGCACCAGATCCCATTATAGATGATTGATAGCCACCATGGTTGCTGGGAATTGAACTCAGGACCTCTGGAAGAGTAGTCAGTCCTCTTAACTTTTATAGAATTCTAATAAGCTGGTACTCATGGTACTATCATGAGTCACAAGCTCAGGATTTTAGATTTCCTTTGGTTGTCTTCTAAGTATAGACTTAAAGATGCTTACCAGACTAAAGCATTTCTGTCCAGTTTTTATATCCAGCTCTCTGAAAAGACAAAAATGTTCATGCTTTTTAGCCCAACGCCATAGCCTTTCCTATAACTTAAGGGTGTAAGTCTACTCCAGCTGTTTTACAGACACCTGTTAGCTGCTTTGTGATTTCATAACTACAATGTGGATTTCAGTATGGATAACAACACTGCTAATGCTATCTTTTATTTCCTTTGGTAAATTAAAAATTCATATAAGCTTCAGAGAATGCAAGGAGTCATGGGATTTGGCTCCACCTCCCATAGGTCAAACAGACTCCAGATAAATACAACTTAAGTTACCAACCTGCTTGTTCTTGAGGTTATGATTTATTTCTTTTTCCCCCTGGACTTGAGAATTCTTCCCTTCCCCAACTGCCAAAAATATGGACCTGAAAGTTCCAAATGTAAGATTTTCCTTTAATTTTCTAAACTTTATCTTCTGTTCCTAGTCTATATATGGTTCAACAGATTTCTACTGACAGCACCAAAAAATCAACTCCTTCCTGAGTGTCATTAAGTTAATAGTCATTAAGTCCTGATATTAAGTAATACTTGCTCCTTTGTCAAAGATTGGAAAGAGTCACACAGGCCAAGGAGGAGATGTAAGTTCTGGTCCAAACTTAATGACATGGACAGGAGATACTCAGGAAATACATCAGGATGTGTGCTCACCCCTGATTGGGCCTGATAGAAACACATAGCTTCATGGGATCTGCCTCTAAAAACCCCCATGAACTACAGCTTGGGACCATCATGGAGGAATCCCAAGGGGCTGGGGGTACCTCCACATGGTCTTGACCAGATTCCACTATTACTGACTAGTATTAAAAGCTTGCTTAAAATTCAGTTGAACTTTGTGGCAATGGTTTTTTCCTTGATTGATTTGTGATTTACAGTAGTAGTCTAGATAGGCCATCTTGGGACCCAAAGTAGCAAGATATAAGGTACAAATAGGTGATAATGTCCCATGCTAACCAGGTCAGATAAAGCAACCTCAAGAATCCCTCTCCAGTGGAATCATGTACAGAGTGTTGCTACTCTTTCTCCTCGTAAGCTTTTCAACTTTAGGGTACTTAAACCTCTCTGCATATTCGTACATCTTTGTCTTAGTTATTTTTCTATTGCTGGGATAAAACATCATGACCAAGGCAGTTTATAGAAGGAGGGTCTTAGGTGTCTGTTGCTGCAACAAAACACGATAACCGAAAAGCAAGCTGGGGAGGAAAGGGCTTATTCGGCTTGTGTTGGGATATATTTGAACTTATTCTCAAATATTAAGCTGTTTATCCAGAAGACTGGACCACAGCCAGAAGGTCACCTTCTTTAGCTATTGGAAACAGCTTCTTAGGAGTGGATTCTGGAATGCAGAAAGCCTGCTAGTTTGGAGCACCAGCAATTGTTTAGTCAATGGTCTTTGATTGGAACAATTGTCGTTCTAATGTTGTCTGCCCACTGAGAAAAGGATCTGAGTGTATTAATGCTAGTAGGGTTAAATGGGGGTGATCAACTTTGAACTCACAGAGATCACGTTGCAGTGCCCCATCAAAGATGGTAAGTGGGTTCTTGAATCCTTGAGGCAGGAAGGTCCAAGTCAGCTGTCTGTGAGTGCCCGTTTCTGGATCTTGCCATTCGAAGGCAAAGTACTCTTGGTTTTTGGGAGACAAGGGTAGGCAGAAGAAGGCATCCTTGAGGTCTAGCACAGTGTACCACTGTCTAGAAGAGGGCAGGGTGCTGAGCAGAGTATATGGGTTAGGCATGGTGGGGTGTATGTCAATGACCCTCTTGTTTACCTCCTGTAGATCCTGTGCCAGTCGGTAGTCGTTGGTACCAGGGTTTTTACAGGCAGCAATGGGGTATTCCAGGCTGACTGACACTTTCAGAGCACTCCCAGGCTCAAGAGCTTCTGTATACGGGGTTTGATCCCTTCTCTTGCCTCCCTTGGCATCGGGTATTGGCATACAGCCACCGGGTCTACTATCAGTTTCAACTCCACATACACCAGGACCTGGTTCACAGCTAGCCCTAGCCCAGCATCTCTGCCCATGCCTCTGGGAACAGGGTAACCCAAGTCTGGATTTCTTTTTCTTGAAACTTGAGTTGTTCAAACAGCCGATACTCATCATGGAGCTGAACTGTTAATACTTATATGGGTCTCCCTTGGGCTCCTTGCAGCCCAAAGTGGATTTGGGCTTCCATTTTTGACAGAAGGTCCCTTCCTAGCAGAGGGTAGGGACAGTTAGGAATGACCATGAGCTAGTGGGTTACCTGGCCCATACCAAGGTCCACTGTTCTTCGGGTAGTCCATGAATATTGTTTGGTTCCAGTGGCCCATTGGACCCAGCACTTTTTGTGAGAAGTTGGCCCGTCAGCCTTAAGGAGTACTGAATATTGAGCTCCAGTGTCCCCTAAGCACGGAGTGGGTTTCCCCTCCACTCTTAAGGTTACCCTAGGAACAGGGAGGGGGTCAGAACCCCCTCTCCCTTAGTCACTGTCTTAGTGACTTAGTCACGAGAGTACGTCTTGTCTCCAAGTTTCTCTTCTTTTTGAGAGGACATTCTTTGGCCCAATGGCCTTTTTCCTTGCAGTAGGCACACTGATCCTTCTCTAAGGGGGAGAGGGTCTGTTTCCCTTAGCTGTCTGATGTCTCCTCCTTCTCCCTTTTCATTTTCTTTGCTTCCTTTTATGGCCACTGCCAGGATTCTTTCTAGATTCCTGTCCTGCCTTTTCTCTCTCCTTATTTCCTTCTGTTCCTCTGACTCTCTGTTATTATACACCTTCTCTGCCACCTGCACCAACTCTCTCAAAGACTTTTCTCCTAGACCATCTAACTTCTGTAGCTTCCTCTTGATAGCTTTGCTTGCCTGGTTAATAAAAGCCATTGCTACTGTAGCCTTATGATCCTGGTGAGTTGGGTCATAGGGGTAAACTGCCTAAAGGCTTCCATGAGTCTTTCTAGGAAAGCAGCCGGAGGCTCATCCGGCTCCTGCCTAATATCATAGACTTTAGTCAAATTGGTGGGTCGCCTCGCAGCCACTTTGAGACCTACCAACAGAGACTAGTGGTAGACCTTCAGGTGCTCCCTACCTTCTGCTGTGTTGTGGTTCCAATTGGGGTGAGTCAGTGGGAATCCTTCATCAATGACCGCCGTGTTCTGGGAAGGTACACCCATATCGGAAGGGACATGTTTCCTGGCTTCAAGTATGATGCGATCTCGTTCTTCAGTGGTGAACAGGACCTGCAAAAGCTGCTGAATATCATCTCAAGTGGGCCAATGAGTAAAAAGACCAGTTTCAAGGTGATTAATGAGTCCCTTCAGATTTTCAGAAAAAGGAGGGTTCTGGGACTTCCAGTTATAGAGGTCTGCGGAGACAAAGGGCCAATACTGCATGGCTTGACTGCAGGATCCACTGGCCCATAGGCTCGGAGGGGCAGGGCCACAGTCGTAGCAGGAGAGGTAGCTCTGCGACTTCTAGTTCCCAGTGCAGGTCCCTGCACTGGCCATTGCATGGGAGGATGGTTGTCTGGAATAGAGGGCAGGGTGGGGTAAAGAGACGCAGCCGGCTGAAGCTGAGCCGGAGGAGGGAGAGGAGAAGTGGGGGTAAAGACGGGGGGGGGGGGAGGATCAAGGAGAAGCAGACCTTCATCCTGGTCCTGCAGGATAGGTTTCTTTTCCTTTGGCTGTTCTGTATTTCTAACAGCCAGAACCCGTGGAGAGGGAGATCCGGGAGGAGGAAGAAAGGATTTGATCCACTGATGTGGATTCTCTACCAGGCTCTTCCAGGTTATAATGTACGGGATCTGGTCCGGGTGGCCATGAGGTCCTCTTCTGAAGACAATTTCTTCAACTGCATAGATAGTGGGTAAATGGAACGTTCCTTCGGGTGGCCAACCAACCTTGAAGGTGAGTCATTCTGAGGAACCAAAAGTATGCATTTTTCCTTTCTTTACCTCAACTGACTGATAGGTTGCCCTATCTTTGACTTCCTTAAAGTGAGACATGATTATGTTAAGAGGCTTAGATGGAGTCTGTCCCACGTCCAAAAATAAAGTCAGTCCAAATCCAGTCACACACACAGAATCACACAGAGACAGCTGTGCACCCCTTCCAACCCCCTGTGCTTCCAGAAACGTGTCAAGTAGTTACTTGGCACAGCTGTCTGCCCAGATCTCTCAACTGGAGAGTCTGTTAGCAGAAGGGTCTCACTGACCCCCAGATGGGAGTCCAGAGGTTCTCTAGAGCTCTCGAGGCTATAGTGTTGTGGAACGTCTACCCGCTACATCTTGCCGCTTCCAGAACCGGTGTTGCTCCGAATGCACTCAGAAAATCAGAAGTGAAAATAAAAAGTACCCCAATACTCACTCATTCAGACAGACAGTCTTCGTGCACACCTCCTAGCGGGCAGTTCCCTCTGACTCAAGGGTCCTCTCCCAGTGATTGGGAGGGTCTCTATTCCCGGCCAATGCACCAAATGCAAGGGTGACCCACTACCAATCATTATTGCTGAATACTGACAGAATCCAATTCCAGACTCCTACGGTATTGAATCCAGCCACCCTGTTGCCAGAATCGGACCTTGACCCACCGATTCATGACTGCACGGAAGTACTGTCCGAGGCCGATGGGTGGAGAAAGGACTTGAAAGACCAGCCTCTACCCAATGCAGAGGCCACATGGTTTACAGATGGGAGCAGCTACCTCCTCCAAGGTGAAAGAAAAGCCAGAGCAGCTGTGGTCGCCAACTCAGAGGTAGTCTCGGCGGAGCTCCTCCGGCCAGGGACCTCGGCTCAGAGGGCTGAGCTGATCGCTCACACTAGGGCGCTACGATTGGGGAAGGGTTGCCGGATCAACCTCTATACGGACAGCAGGTACGCCTTTGCCGCCGCACATGTTCACGGGGCCATTTACCAACAGAGAGGGCTACTCACATCTGACGGAAAGACAGTTAAGAACAAGGAACAAATCACTGACTTGCTTGGGGTCCTTTGGGACCCCAAAGAAGTAGCGACCATCCATTGCCCAGGACACCAAAAGACTAAGGACAAAACAGCCAGGGGAAACGCCTTAGCCGATCAGACAGCCAAAGCAGTGGCTGGACACACGCCCTGGGCTGCCCTGCTGGCGGAGCACTTCCCAGTGTCCGCCAAGAGAGGAAAAGAATATGAATCCCCTGATAATGAACTAAAAACAATCCAGAAGATGCCACTAATTACTACAGGACAGGTGGTGGAAGACTTCAGACGGAGAGGTTATTTTACCAGGACAAGAAGCCATGGCTCCGTTGTATCAAATGCATCACTTCACCCACCTAGGAAGTAAGAAGATGGAACAAGCAGTACTGGGGGGTCTGTGGTCAAAAAAAACAAACAAACGGTGACCATGAAATGCAGCCACATGGGCTTTCCAAAACAGGCAGTCACTAGAGGATCTCCCTGATCGGTCAGGACCGGACATTGGATCATTGTACCTCAAGAGGAAGTGAGTGACTGGTAGGCTCACCCTAAGAGTTGCAGGAGTTAGAATGCTCCCTACTTTCTTAGCACTGGCAAAACCCAGCTAAATTTTAAATACTGCCTGTTTCACAGAAGGTTACTAGCAAAGAAATGTGACTTGGTTGGTGCTTATCTGCACTAGAGCTGGAAGCCTAGGGCTGAACCCATTTACTGATAAGTGTCTTCTTTTTTCCCCTGTGGGACCACACCTTACGCAGAAGGTGCCCTTGCAGGACTTTGACCCTTGGACTGAGTTCCACATGTAAATGGGGCTACTCTAGCATCCCTGTCTTAACCAATGGCTCCAGTCCTGGGTACCAAAGACCCTTCCCTCCCTATATCCTATATATGTAACCACCCTTGCTTTAATAAACCAAGATGGTTCACTGACAACACTCTCCTGGAAACTGTGCATTCTGTCGGCTCACAGGCCTCTGATCAAGGACCAGATGGGTGCGCAGTAAAGCTGAGCTGAGCTCCCCCACAGTTTCTCACTCGGAGCTGCTAGTCAGCAGACGGACAGTGGAGCTGCCTCACGGAACCCGGAAGCTGCAGTGGGATGCATAACTTATTTCACAACGAGGGACATTCTAATTGGCCGGCAACCGGCCTTAGGACTCTCCAAGAACTGGCCAGGAATGCCAGGCCAGCATTCAGGGAAGACAAGATGGAGTCAGAAAACAAAACAGAATCACCCTAGTTCTCTCATTCCTCCCTTGAGTTGTCATTGGGATCAAATCTCTAAATTCTCATATTGATATGGCTTACCGGCCAGGGAGTTTTCCTCTGACAAAAACATTGCAGCCCATTGGGGAACTAGGACGTCATCATCAGGGGGCCCGGGCAGGCTAGGGTGCTAGTCAGAAGTTAGTAGGGTATTTGGTCAATGGGGAATCCATCAGCTGCTTGTATTCTGCAGCTGATTCCTGGATAGTGTTTGTTAGCCGAGTGGAAATCTGTTGAGACAGATCAAGACTAGGGGGGAGAGTTAAAGTTCATGAAGCTTACATTTGGAACTTTTAGCACTGAAGTCCACACTGTAGTTCGATTTCATAGCTCATATAAGGTAAGAGGTTCCCCACATCATGTCTAAACAAGTTGAGCACCTTTAGCATTGTCTGTCCTTTTAAATATCTGGTCTACATGAAAAGACAGGTGAAAGGCCCAAATAAAGCTGCAGGCTTGGAGGGATGTGGAGAGCCCCCTGACCTTGGCCTAAAGTCTGCTTTGTGCTTTTTTCTATAAGCTTATTTATCTATTGGAAATCTGGCTGAGCAGGGCTGGGTTGTAAAAAGGGATCTATCTGCCTGTGGATGGCTTGTTTTGAGGAAGTCAAAGAACACTCCCTATTTCCAGGAATGCTTAGCTTCACCTAGTAAGAACCTTGTGACTGTACGTATGCTTTTTCCCTTGAGATCAGTAACCACACGATGGTACCTATGGCTTTTCCCTTGTGATCAGTAACCTCATGCTTGCATGCAGGTATGATTTGTCCCTCGTGATCATTACCTTGGTAACTACATGAAGACCTCTGAGGGAGAGGGTATAAAGACTGAACCCTAAAATAAACGTCAGCTTCAGTTCCGGACTGAGCTCAAAAGATACAGTGTTTCTGTTTCGGATCCAGACTCACGCCGGATCCAGCTACCATCTGACTTGATAAGGGGAATTTATCAGAGGGAGAGGTTGGTTGTCAAAACCATCAAAGACGTGGGAATACTAAATTATAGCAGGAAGTATAACTCAATAAGTCTGTGTTAATTAAAATGACAGAGACTTACCAGCTACCTGGACAACCGGCCTAGGTTCCTCCATGGTGATCTTGATTGCGCTGGGGCAGGGGTTCCAGGGAAGCCTCAGTCTTCAGCTGCCAGGCCCAGAAGACCCAAAAGACTTTCCTGTGGAGCAGAAATATGGGGAGGCTGTCCTACCTTATCTATGCAGAGTTGGGAAATTCACTCTCTGGTGTTCTGCTTGCCCTCCATTTGGGCAGGGTCCTGGCAGCAACTGAGGTGAAGGACAGTTTTTCATCCAGTGGCTGGCTTTGCCGCATTTAAAGCAGACTCCAGGTAGTCTTCTTCGGTGCCTCATTCATCTTCTTTGGAGAACACATAAGGGCTGCTGCCAGGAGCTAGGACTTCTGTCTGTCACAGGAAGCTTTTTATTAAACATTTTAAAAGCCATATTCAGCAGATATCTGAAGGGTGAGGACTAAGTATCTCTATGTTAACCAAACGTTGCCTGTTTTTCTAGATATAGGTATCAAGCTCCAACGTAGAAAACATACATAGGAGGCTAAGTAAAGCTTGTTTCTGCACATTAGCCCTTAGCACGACTACAAGTATAGTCTGGACACACTAAAGGACTAGACTAGCTGTAAGATGGCTGTCCATTATCTTGCCATGCTTCAATTATCAATTAACTGCAGTCTGTAAGTTAGTAGCTTTCTTTTTAGCTTATCCCTGTTAGAGTTTAGCCTTAACTTAGGTAAGCAGAGTAGTTTAAGCCAGTGGTTCTGAGTCTTTAATGTCCAATTATTATCCAAGAGTGAGTTATCTGGAATTCACACCTGAACCTCCAAAGGGCTTAGGTCACTTTTTTGGCTCTGCCCTCTGTTGCACACACAGCTTATCATCCAGGTTTCGGCTGGCTTTACTCCACTGCTGCTGATACACTTGGTGGTCATCCCATGGTACCGGCATCTTCAGAATGCTGGGGTTCCTTGCTGCAACTGGACTGCACTTTTACCAATAGCCTCTCCTGGGCTCTCTTCATGGTGCCAGGCCTCAACTTGCCAAGGCTGCACCTCCACCAATGGCCTCTCTCGGCCTCTCACAGTGCCGAGCTTCAGCTGCTCTTTATGACCCCTTCATGCCTTCAAAATCAGCACCATCTGGGTAACTCTTACAGTGCCAAGTTCTGCTGCCAGCACAAGATGCAACCTCAGCCAGCCCTGGACGACAGTTCCTGTGTGCTGACCTTGAGGAAACACTTTCCAGATTTTCAGATAGAGTCACCCTTTTGATACAGTTCCTATAGTGTGGTGACCCCCAATCATAGGATTTACAACTGCAGTTTTTCCATTGTTATGATTTCAACTGCAAACACCCAATATGCAAATGGTCCCAGACCGCCCCCGCCAACCCCCAAAATGTTTTGACCCATAGGTTGAGAACTGTTGCTCCAAGTTCCTTGCCAAACTGTTCAGGCCACTGTAAACATTTTATATACTATAAATGCCCCCTAGCCTTGTAAATTTAATACCTTAAAAGCTGTTCCTTAAAGTACCCAGTTTTAAATTTTAAATTTTCTTGTAAAACTCCAAAATTTCTCCCAACCATGTGTTCCTGCAATATATTTGGGATTATGCACATTTCTCCTGACCCACCCTCAGTAACAGCCTATCTCCTAGGCCCCAGCCAGACCCACCATAGTGACAGCTATCACAAGGTATCTGAATCTCCAAAACTGCCAGATTTCTTTATCCAAATATCAGCTCTTTTTTATGATCCCTTTATATCTTTAAAATACCATCTAAAACGTTTGGCTGTTAGCACAAGGTACATTCCTGTGTGTGAATGCACAGAGGTGTAGTTTTAATACCTTATTAAATATTGTTTTCAAAATCCTATCTTTATAAACCTTGTTTTCAGGACAGAAAAACATCATACAAAAATCCATCCTAATTGAAAGTATCTCGGAGATCTGTTGTTGTCGTCTCTTAGATTGGTAACATGTGGCTACATTAAGATGGTGGTGAAGTCTCACAGTGTCAGGGGCGGACGGAAGGAGACCCCCGAGAAGTCACCAGGACTTGAGATCGATGCAAAAGCAAGACGTTTATTTCCAACGTGTTGGGGTCCGCTCCCACAGATGCCTCAAGCGAGGCAGGTGGGAGTGACAATCAGCACACTCCAAGCATGGTTTATATATGCTTTTCAAAGGCAGAGCTTAGCAACAGAGTATGAGGCACGATTCTATTGGTTACATAGTGATGTGAGTATTGACCTTTAAACTGATTGGTGCTGGCATGCAGCAAGGTTGCGGGCACTAGAAAATGTAAACTTAGGGTCTTAGTCAACATGGGTGGGGGAGATCCTTAGCCAAAGGCCATTAGTCAACGGTCCATATCTCGTCTGTCTGAGAAATTGTTTTCCTTACTCTAGTTCTGGGAACTGTTCTGAGTCATCTTGCCCCTTGACTTGGGCCTACACAGTTTTGGTGCTTTCAGAAGCCTGACTAAAGTTTGGCTGCTGTGGTTTTTGCCCTTTCAGCAACATCTGTCCTCTTTAACTCTAGTAAAGACGCCATCAGCCACGAGGAAGCCTCCTTTTCCAAGTAAGAAAGCAGCCAAGATGCCACATATTAGTAAGTCACACGGGGTCCACATCCCAAAATGGAATCTTGCCATGTGTGGTTTTTTTTTTAAATCACTATCAACTCCATCTTACAGGCTTTAAGTTAACATCTTTTCCTCACAGATTTTACAGATACTTAGCTATCTCCAAATGAACATAGAACAGAGAGCCCTTACATTCAAGGAAAGCAGTCACAAAAACCAAAGATGCATTCATACATTACCCCAGAGACCACCATCCGCGCGGAACAAGTAGTAACCAACAAAACCAAGAAACAGGTGGCGACTCAGATGCGAGCCATGCTCCTCCAGTGGATTGCTCCAGCCGCGTTGGACGCCGGGGCCTCCTTGCCCCATCCACACAGCACTGAGACCACACCTCCAACTGTGGCCCCAGAGGGAAGTCTAGACCTTGAGCGCTGCTCTCACAAAAGCAAGGCAGGAGGTGAGCAGCACTTCATTCTGTCGCAGCAGTGCCCGCCAGTGAAGGCGGCCCGCCTGCAGCTCATGCCGCATCTGTCCCAGGCTGCTGAGCACTGGCAGGCTGCCCCAGCCAGCGAGTCTGCATAGCCAAAGGGCCCATCTTGACCATACTGGCTGGTCAAGCAGGGCCTGGCGCCTGCAGCCAAATACCCACCTCCCTATCTCCTCCAACCCACCCCCACCCAGGGCTGAGCTCAAAGCACTACATGGGCCCCTCCAGGGATGGTGGTTCGGGCTGCCACAAAGCTCAACTCCCAAAACACCAGCCAGCCCCCACGATCTGTGCCCAGTTGGCCACATGCTGCCCACGCCTCAGGGGCCCTGCCTGAGCTACAGATGCTACTGTGCTGTGTCCTCCTGCACCTGCCGCCTCATGTTGGAAGTGCAGCCGCCAGGTGGATTGTCCCATGAGCAGAAAGAGAGACAACACAGAGAAAATACAGACAAACAGAAAAGCAAGAGGGCAAATGACCTATCCCTGGAAAGGGCCCCGCCTGCCATGGCCTATCCCATCTAGGCCTCGTCTGCCAAAGGGGCTTACTCTAAAGACCCAATGGCCAGTGGGGAGTTGGAGCATCCTCCAAACTCATCTGGCTCTGAGATCAATAGCACATCTGCCTGATCGCCAGTGAGCCCCAGATTGTCCGGACACCATGAAAAGCAGATGAACAGAAATTCCATGGCAGCCACACCTGCCAGGGGCTCCATTCCCAGTTGGGAAAATATTTAAAATTTAAAAAATTTAAATTTACCAGCAGATTGTGCAGAGTAAAAAAGAAGAAAGTAAACTGCTTAATATGGGTCTCAGGTCAGTTGTGCTGAGCCATCCCGAATGAGCCCCCAAAATGTTAGCTCCAAACTAGCTCAAGTACACACTGAGAAATATATATGGCCATACAAGAAGCAGTTTATTTCCACAGAACACAGACCTGCATCTGTCTACGGTTAAAAAAAAAAAAATGCGACCATGAAATGCAGCCACATGGGCTTTTTAAGCAAAACAGGCAGTGGCTAGAGGATCTCCCTGATTGGTCAGGACGTGAACACTGAATTGGCTCATTACATCTCTCGGGGGAAGTGAGGGGCATTCTAATTGGCTGGCAGCAGGACTCAAGACTCTCTGAGAGCTAAGGGTGAAGCCAAGTCAGCACTGGGGGAAGACAAGATAGAGTTAGAAATAAAGTAGAGCCGCCCTGGTCCTCTCAGCTCCCTCCTTTCAGATAACTCTAGTGTGTGCATCAAGGTGGCATAAGACTAGCCAGCACAGGGGGTTTATTTGGCTTATGGCTCCAGAAGAATAAGAATCTGTCATGGCAGCAGCAAGAACTAGGAATGGCAACAAGACAGCCGAGAGCTCACATCACAAACCACAAGCAGGAAACAGAGTGAACTAGGAAGGTAACATAACTTTTGAAACCTAAAGCCACACACCCCCGTCAACATACTTCCCCCAACAAGGCAACAGACAAGACCTAAGCCTTCCCAGACAGCATCACTAACTGGGAACCAACTACTCAAATACCCAAGCGTATGGGGACGTCTCATTCAAACTACCACAAACTGCTTGTAATAGGCTGAATTCTTGGTAAAATGGACTTTAACAAATAATAATAAAGCTTGTCCACTTTCCTAGTCTACCCTAGGAAGGGATAAAATAAAAGAGATATGAATCCCGCGGCTGACAGACTAAAGGGAGAAAATGAAGAGACGTGTATGGCACGCCTTTAATCCCAGCCCTCTGGGGGCAGATTCAGATGGATCTCTGGGAGTCTGAGGCCATCCTGGTCTATGGAATAAGCTCCAGGACAGCCAGGACTACTCAAAGAAACCCTGTCTCAAAAAAACCTAAAACGCGATGAAGAAGGATCAGTGTCTTCTGGGAGGGATAGCCTTTCCTTATCTGCGCATTGATAGGCGACACAAGCAGAGCCTGCAGATTCACCTCCTTTTGCCTGTTGCTGTCGGAGTCACTTGCAAAACCAACCCTTTCCTCCCATCTAAATTCCTGGGAGACATATTCTTTTTGCTTTTTACTGTTTTTCACTAAAAAAATGTTGTACGTTTGGCACTACAGAGACGGTGTAAGAACTAAAGTTACTTTTAAGTTTTAATTACTGTGCCTAAGAGATCTAGGAAACAAAAAGGCAGATAATCCTGTAATCCCTGCTTGCCCAGGACAGACAGCTTCCGGGAATGCTGGGTGGGGGTGTTCACGTGAGATAAGAGGCCAAGTATTTTAATTCCCTACATGAGTCTGAATAATACAATGACATGGATATGCTTAGTCACTTGTAGGCTGGAGAGACCCAGGGAGGAAGTACATCTGTGTAGATGCTTGCCCCTGATTGGACCTGGTGGGCAGTACATAGACTTTGGGTTCTGCCCCAATAAGTCTCTGCCTGACATGACTCCTTGCCATTTTGCGGGAGCCCCAGAGCGTGGCTCCGGACTACTCCGTGGGGAATCTCAGAATGGTCCTGTCCATAGTCCATCATTACCGGCTAGTACTGAATTGACGTAATTAAAGCTTGTTTTAAATTTGTCTCAAAGTTGTGGTGATGGTCTTATTCTCAACCAGTGGGATCAACAGTGGCCCAGTGGTTAAAGGCTCATACTGGTCTTGCTGAGGAATTTTAATTTTAAAATTTGGTTAATAAGAGATGAAAGGACAAAAACCAAAGCAGCCAAACTTTAGTCAGGCTTCTGAAAGCACCAAAACTGTGAAGGCCCACGTCAGGGGCCAGGTGACTCAGAACAGTTCCCAGAACTAGAGCTGACTAAGGGCCTTGGGCTAAGAATTTCCCCCACCCACATTGACTAACGACCCTAAGTTTACATTTTCTAGTGCCCGCAACCTTGCTATATGCCAGCACCAATCAGTTTAAAGGTCAATGCTCACATCACTAAGTAGCCAATGAAATTGCGCCTCATACTCTGTTGCTAAGCTCTGCCTTTGAAATGTCTATATAAGCTAAACTTAGAGTGTGCTGGGGGTCACCCCTCCTTTCCTTGCTTGAGGCATCTGTGGGAGCGGACCCTCCCACAGAAATAAACCTCTTGCTTTTGCACGGATCTCGAGTCCTGGTGACTTCACGGGGGTCTCCTTCCATCTGTCCCCTGACAGAGACGCAGGAAGTCCAGCCTGAAGAACCAATTCAAAGACAACATAGAGCAAGGCCCTGTCCTTCAGGACTTACATGCGCAGACAAAGACCTTCTCTAAGCATGGGGCTCTTCCACCCGTTGCCCCATAAAACCCCAAGACTGTTTCTGTTAATCCCACTGGTGGAGAATAAGACCACTCCCACAATTTTAGAACCAAATTTGAAGCAAGCTTTACTTAAATTATTTAAATGCTGGCCAGCATGATGGACTCTGGCCAGCTTCACTTCAAGGTTTCCAGAACATGGCGACAAGTCATGTTTTGCAGAGGTCCAATCAGGGGTAAGCGTCTGTCCTGGCGTTCTTCCTATCTGCACACCTCTCGCCTATGCCCAACGAGGGTGAGCATACACCCTAAGAACATCTCACCTATCTGAAATCAAGAACATCCTATGCTTGGATTAACCTAATCTGCTAATAACCCCAGAGTTCCTTGGACAAGTGGGGATTACAGGGTTATATGTCTTTTTGTCTTCTAGATTTCTTAGGCACTGTCATTAAAACGTAAAGCATAACTTTAGTTCTCACACATCCCCTTTCAAAAGGAGGAATGCTGTCCTCTGAGGCATATTGTCTCTAACCCCATTTTTCAAGTCTGGACTTGAACAAAACTGTCTCTCCCACAAATCTCTGTTTTGTGGCTAACGGTGACAGGTAGGATGGCCTCCCTGCCCTAGTGACAAAGGATGAACGCTGTAGCCGCTGGGCAAAGTCAGTATTTCTAGAGTGAACTGTCGCTTCCCTGCTTGCTCTCGTAAGCTCTTGACTGTTTGCTCTGCTACTGCGTGCCGTTGAAGTTCTTCTGTTGTGTGAGCATATAATCTCAGCTGCTGCTGGGGTAGAGAGCAGAGGGAACTGGACACCTCCCCGGAACATTCTCTCTTAGCTCACAGATGTTGTAACCTCACAGACCAGGCCGCACACATCCCTGCAATCTCTTTTTCCCCCAGAAGAAGACGTGTGACAGGTCGCCCGCTGGGACCCTGCAGCGTTTCTGTTCTCACAGCTGCACACAGCTGACTCTTCCCCTCGCTCCCACCCGGTCACTGCTGATCAACCTTGTCCATAGTGTATGCTGTTCATTAACTAAGCCCGGTGTGTGGGCCCGCCCTCCTCCCTTAGGCACCTGTAAGAGCAGAAAGCTCCCTTTGTCTGGGAAAACTGAACCCTATCTCTTCAGAATCCCAGTCTATTATGTGTGGCATGACTAACTCTTAACAAATCTTTTACCTCAGCGCCACCTCTCATCTCTGTTGGATCATAGCCTCAGGTCATAAGGAACTGAGTCAGGCTTTACTGAGCAATATCCCTCAGACACAAAGAACGGCTCGGCCCCAGCCCGATGGCTCCACTCCACCTACAGAAGTCATATGTCTGGGTACCAAAAACAACCCACACGGGGCCCGCCACTGTCCAGTAAAGCAATCTCGGCCTGCCGAGATCGAGTGTGTCTGCTTCTCACCTCGTTTTCCCTACAGTCTCTATTTCCCAAATTACCTAGCAATTTCAGGTGCGATTAATGTGAGGTGCGCACATGGGCAAAGAAGCAGTGTAAACGAGATTCCTGGAAAGACAATGTCTGCATTGACTGATCTACTGACTATGGAGAGTTTGAAAGGTTGCCGATTTGATGACTGAATTGCAACTTGTTTGGGGCTCTCTTCAGCTTTCCTCTTACCCAGCTCTGAATCAGGTCTAACATCCGGATAAAATGATAAAAACTTTTGGAATGTTTCAACAAAACCCTGTTCTCTACCAACGGTAGGACTAGGAATGCTATCAGATAGCGCCTGAGGCCTGCAGTTGAGATTCCTCTGCCTGCTGGAACTGCTCAGTTAGTGTGTCCTCCGGCGTATTTTAAAATACCCTGATTCATAACCTTTCTGTAAAAACAAAATCAAACCCCAAAAACTATTTTGAGATGGAAACATGTCACCTAGCTCTGTGTCCCTAAACCATGGCCACTCATATTTGGCCCCAGAGTAAACTTTCTTATTTCCTTGGAAGGGAGACGTACAGCAATCTTCCTGTCTTGTTAAGTCCTGACTTTTAAGGCAGCAATTGTCTTTCCTGTGGTTGGCACTTGGCATAAGGCACCATGGGTTATTAGGAGGTAAGCTGTAGGTTTTTTTTATAAGATATCACAAGTCACTGAACTGGGCTCCAAGGAGGAAGGGTTTGTTTGTTAAAGTGTGAGCACTTTTGCTTTTATTTTGGCCTTTTAATCTCTATAGCAGTGGTTCCCAACCTTCCTGATGCTGCAACACTTGAGTACAGCTCCTCGTGTTGTGGTGACCCCTAGCCATAAAATTAGTTTTGTTGCCATTTTGAAACTGTGATTTTGCTACTGTTAATGAATCATATTGTAAATATCTGATATGCAGGTGGTCTTAGGTGACCCCAAAGGGATTACAACCCATAGATTGAGAAACACCGCTCTGTAGCAACCTAGGGACTCTGATGTAAAACCGTCTCTGGGATAGTGACAGGACAAGATGCAGAAAGACACATTCCAAAGACAAGTCTGGTGGCATACACCTGTAATCTAGCTATGGAGGCAGATGAGACAGCAGAATCCCAAGTTCAAGACCTGCGGGGTTAAGAGTGGATTTCGAGGCCAGGCTAAGCAACTCTTTTGGTCTCAACTCTGTCTCCCACATCACCCTAAGATGGTGATGAGTCACAAAAAGCCAGTCAGACATACGTTAAGTCCCGCCTCTTACACAAAGGCCTATCTCCCAACAAGCCCACCATCTCCTCTCCTTTGTTCTCCTCCCAGCCCATCTGAGACAGCCACACCAACCTTTCCTCAACTGCACCTCCCTTTCTTCCCTAGTACAGGGTAAATCCCACAGGTGGAGAATAAGACCACCATATTTGAGCCAAATTTGAAACAAACTTTAATTAAATTAATTAAATATCAGCAAGGAAGATGGACTCTGAGCAGGTCCATTCTGAGGTTCCCGCAGACTGAACTCGCCACCTTCCATGTTCCCACAGAATGGCACCGAGTACACAGCACAGGTGCTTAAAAAGCAGAACCTGTATGTCTACGTACTTCCCATCAGTTCAGTCAGCAGCAACCATCTATCCTGACGTACTTCCTGTCTGGGTTATCTCTTGCCTACAGGTGACTAAGTATATTTGTGTATATATATATATATATGTATATATATATATATATATATATATATATATATATATTTTAGAGCACATTCAGTACAGTAGGAATAACTAAATGGATCTTGACATTTCCCATCCAACATTCCAGGAGGTTATCTGCCCTTCGACAAGTGTGATCACAGGACTCTGTCTTTCTGTATCTCACCTGAACAGCCCCACCCAGCACTCCAGGAAGTTATCTGTCCTCATTCTATAGATCTCTTAGGCACAGTAATTAAAATTTAAAACATAATTTTGCTCTTACAGTAGTGCCCTTAAAAAAGGCATTCTACCTGTGAACCACCGCTGTCTCTGCTGGATCCAGAGGCAGCCCCCTTGTCCCTCTGGGTAAATAAATCTCTTTTGTGCTGAGAATCTGGTCCTGTGTGTTTTGTGCTGACCTCTGGGCTTTCAAACTTAGGGAGATTTTTGTCTCAAAATCAAAATAAAGGCTGGGAATATAGCTCCGTGATAGAGCACTCACCTAGTGTAAAAAAAATGAAATAACCACTCTATGGTTGAGAAGAAGGCTTTTATTGTAGATATAATGGAGAGTACAGCCAGAGGAATCTAGAAGAGTCCATAGCAGGGAGAGGAAGCAGTAGATTAAACATGACCAGTAGAATGAACCAGGCCATGAGAGCAGATAGGGCAGGAAGCAAGAGAAGAAGAAGAGAAAAGAGAGGGAGCAAAGGAGACTGAGGGAGAGAGACAGAGACAGAGACAGAGTCAGAGACAGAGACACAGAGAGACCAAGAGAGAAAGAACCAAGCGAGCATAGAAGGCACATAGCCAAAACGGCAGGATTGTATAGGAACAAGAAGCTGGGGGGAGGGGAGCCCTTGGGCTGGAAAAGTCTCAAACGCAGAACAAATGGCTGAGATGCCTGTTAAACATATTAAAGTCGACTCTGGCTGGCTCCTCAGCTTCTACTCACTAGTATCTGCTACAGAGTCATCCTGACTGGCACATCCTGCCCTTCCCCTCAACTCTCCAGCTTAGGGGCAGGGGTTCGTGTCTTTTCCCCCAGCTTCTCATTCCTATATAACCCAGCCATTTAGCTAGTCCTTTAGTCTCCTGATTTCTTGGTCTCCAGGCTCACTCCTGGCCTACTGGCTTCTGCTTCCTCTCTCTTTCTCCCCTCTTTCCCCTGCTCATGGTCTGGTTTAGTCTAGACTCTTCCAGATGCCTCTGACTGTTTTCTCCCTCATGTCTATAATAAAAATTTCCACCATACCTAGGAGCATTTTTCTCATTTATGTGCCAAAACCTGAATTGTCCTAAATGAGCTCCCTTCCAAGGTCTCAGCCTCTCTGAACCAAGCTGTTGATCTGATTCCTCTACAGTATGTACAGATCATTTGTTTCTGCTGCCTTCTGCCACCCACCAAATTTAACTCCAAATTCTAGAGTCTGACTCTTTAGCTGCTTCTTCCCTCGACTTCAGTGGCTCTCTGTACTCCTGGGGGTTGGAATCTTCCTGCCGTGTGTGTGTCCCAGCCATAGGTACCTGCCTGGAGTTGGCAGCCACCTGTCGGATCAGCTCCAGGTGGAGGGACATGGTGGGGAGGACACAGTGCTGTGGGTTTACGGTATCCTGCCTTGTTGTTGGTGGACCTCTGGTGGACAGACGCCGGGGACACACTTCAGTCTCTCTTTTAATGGGAGGTAGAAGGTACATATATAGGACCACAAGCAGGGGATTTGGTACCCGGGGTTGAGATCCATTGGTTAAGACAAGGATATTGGAGTAGCCTTATTTGCATGTGGGGCTCAAGTCTAAGTGTCAAGGTCTTGCAAGTGCACCTTCTGCATGAGGTGTGGTCTCACGGGAAAAAGAGGAAGGCACCTTGTCAGTGAATGGACTCAAGCCTATGCTTCCAGCTACAGCGCAGACAAGCACCAATTAAGCCTTTGCTTCTGTGAAGCAGGGAATATTTAATATTTAACTGGGTTCTGGCCAGGACTAAGGTGAGGAGCAGCCGAACACCTGCCGTTCTCATCTCCTGGGATGACTTGGGGTTCCATGCCAGCTTCGACTGTAATTTTGCTACTGTTATGAATTGTAATGTAAATATCGGATACACCGATGGTCTTAGGTGACCCCTGTGGAAGGGTTGTTTGACCCCAAAGAGGTCACAACCTGCAGGTTGAGAACTGCTGCTCCCTATCTACTCTTCTGTCCCTCTGGTCGGCTATACCCATTGTAAGAGTAAAAGTTACTTTTTCTAAGAGATCTATGGAACAAGGACATATCTTCCTGGAGTGTTAGGTGGGGCTATTCAGGTGAGATAGTCCTGAATTTTCCTTCCTGGAGGACATAGTGAAAGGTCCAGCTCCCCTAGTGGTAAAGGCACTAACCTCCATTTACTATAAGTGCTCATTATAAGCTCTCACTATCCCATAAACCTCTCTGTTTTCCCAGAATTCCTTGTTGCCAACAAGCCAATCCAGTGCCTGGGTTCTGACCAGTCAGAGAGCTTCCCTGCTCCCTTTTAAAAAGTCTAGCGGGAAGATCCTCAGGGTCATTTTCTCCTATCTGACTTCCAGGGTACGTGAGAGATGACCCAGTGCTTTGGATAATAAAAGCCTCATGTTTTTTTACATCGATCTGGAGTCTCTTGCCTTCCTTAAAGGTCGCACCTCACCCTAAGACCCTGAGCGGGCACTAGCCCAGCCAGTCCTTTCAGCAGCTTTGGATTGTTGGGTAGTGAGTGTCTACCATTAGTTGACCCTACTGAACCAGATGTGCTCCAAATGCACTGGATGTGCCTGGTCACTTGTAAGCAGGAGATAACGCAGACAGGAAGTACATCAGGATAGATGCTTGCCACTGATTAGACCTGGTGGGAAGTATGTAGCCTTATGGGATCTGCCTTTTTAAGCACCTGTGCCACATGACTAGGTGCCATTTTGTGGGAATGTTGGAGGTCGAAGGACCACTCCATGGCAGCTTCAAAATGGCCCTGGTTGTAATCCATTTTCCTGGCCAGTATTTAGTTAATTTAATTAGAGCTTACTGCTTCAAGTTTGGCACAATTGTGGTGGTCTTATTCTCGACTACATTTGGGATTTACATATGGAGCCCCCCCCCAGCAAGATTCAGACCACCCACCCAAATTGTAAAGCTAGACCTTTGCTCCAGAATTCTGGGGCTGAGGCCTGCCTCAGGAGACCCCTGCCTTGAGATGTTCCAAGGCTCTGAGGCTGCCTTCAGTTTTTTTAAATTCTGGAATGTACACCCGTGCTGAGAAAAGCAGCAAGCCATCTCTGGAGAACTGGTGAGTCATAGTCCGGCATCTGGTCTGAGACTTGTGGAATTTGCTGGATGGGGCCTGTTAATTCCCAAGTATAGGGGTTTGCTGGGACACCAATCTTCCAAACTGAGATGTTAATAGGTCTGGTTTCTGGCTTCTCCTTTCTGTTTGGTCAGGCCTGGTTTATTTTGGTGATGTGATCACCAATCTATGTCTTACGTTTTGTTGGTTTCGGTCTGTTTCATGCATGCAGAAAATTTTTGCCTGTTTTGTTGGAAAGCTTTGTCTATCTTTTTGTGTGTGGATGGTGTTTTCTGGTGTCCTTAAGTTTTGTTGCAAACGTGGGACCACAACTGAACTAGGCCAGGGACGGCTGAATGTGTGAAAGTATGGTGGTCACCAAATGCTTAGTTTTTCTGACTGTTCTTTCCTTGAATGTATGAGCTCTCTGTTCTGCATTCATTCGGATCTGACAAATTATACTGTTGCCTTTGCTGCTGTCAACAGCCACCATGGCTGTTTTAGCCAGGGCTCAGGATTTATCTCTGGGTCTAGTTTAGCAGGGGTTAAAATCTCTTTTGGATATGGAAAGCTAAAAGTTTATTGGATATGGTTAAAACTATGTAAAATCTGCGAAAAAGATGTTAACTTAAAGCTTGTAAAATGGGGTTGATAGTAACCTTAAGAGAACTACATGGCATGTCTCCATTTTGGGATGTGGACAACATATGACTTGCTGACAAGTGGTTTGCAACCATCTTGGCTGCCTTCTTCCCCAGCCATGTGGCTGGCAGCCATATTTACTAGGGTTGAAGAGGACAGATGTCATGTGATCTCACCATGAGTTAGACACATGTCTTATTGATCAAAGAGACAACAGATCTCTGAGATATTTTAGATTAGGATGGATTTTTGTACGATGGTTTCTGTTCTGAAAACAAGGCTTACAAACAATGTTTAATAAGGTATTAAAGCTACACCTCCATGCATATACGTATGGAAATGTACTTTGTGTTAGCAGTCAAACCTTTCAGTGTAAGAGTAACTCAGATGGTATTTTAGAGATATAAAGAGATCATGGTAAACATCTGATGCTTGGGTAAAGGAACCTGGCAGTTTTGGAGATTTCAATGCCATATGATAGCTGTGGCTGATGTGGAGCTGTGGTGTTGTGGCCAGTTTTTGAATCCCCCTCAACCCCAAGTATCACCAGGAGACACCAATTCTGATGCAAAAGCAAAGAGCCTTGATTATGCGGAGCAAACTAGTACACTAGGGTCTGGCCCCACCACACAAGATGACAGACCTGGAGAAGCTTCCTGCAAGAGTTTTTAAAGGGAGCAGGGATTCTCGCTAATTGGTTAGAACCCAGGCACTGGATTGGCTCATTAAATGGTATGTGACAACAAGGATTTCTGGGAAAGTGAGTACTCACCATTAAACAGAGAGGTTTATGGGAAAGCGAGTACTTGACATTAAACTGAGGAGAGGTTAGTATCTTTACCACTAGGGGCGCTGGGCTTTTCAGCTGGGACCTAGAGGGCAGGGTGTTGCTAAGGGTGGGCCAGGAGAAATGTGTGTAATCCCATATACAGAGCATTGAATTGTTTGCATTATGGAGCTTGGTTTTGTTCAGATTGTGACTATGCCCTGTATTTTTTTCTCTCTGGAAGTAAAAATGGTACTTTATTTTTTATATTACAAGAACACACAGTTGGGAGATTTTAAACTACTTTAATAGGAAATTTTGGAGTTTTACAGAAAACTGAAAATTTAAAACTGGATATTTTAAGGAATGGCTTTTAAGGTATTTAAATGTACAAGGCTATCAGACATTTTAAGTATATAAAATGTTTACAATGGCCTAAGCAGTTTGGCAAAGAGCTTGGAGCAGCAGTTCTCAGCCTTTGGGGTTGAGAGGACCCTTTAATGGTGGTGGTCGGTCTGGGACTACCTGCATATTAGATGTTTGCATTTCAAATCATAACAGTGAGGGGGGGGAAGCAGTTTTGATCTATGGTTGGAGATCACCACAACATGGGGATTGTGTTAAAAGGGGCACAGCATTGGGAAAATTGAGAACTACTGGCTTAGAAAATATCTCTGCTTACCTAAGGTTATTCGGGTATAAAAATGCATGTTTATCCTCTCATCTTTGCTAACTTTGTTAAGCCTTAGCTATTTTGATAAATAAAATAGGATAAAAAATTGTAGAATTCTATAATGGTACACTATAAAAAGACCAGGAAAGGAAAGTTTCCAGTCTCTCTAGATTGCATTTATGCATTAAAGTTTTATTTTGATACTAAAAGAGTTCCAATTTTCAATTCAGATTTTTTTGGGGGGGCTAGTTCAAGACAGGGTATCTCTGTTCGAACTCACAGAGATCCACCTGCCTCTACTTCCCAAGTGCTGGATTAAAGGTGTGTGCCACCGATGCCCAGCTAAGAAATTATTTTTAAGGCTAAAGTCTAACAGGGATAAGTTTAAAAGCTATTAACTTATAAACTGCAATTAATTGATAATTGGAACATGCAAGATAATGGTCAATCACCTTATAGATAGTCCAGTTCTTTAATGTGCTCAAGACTATAATTGTGGTCATTCTAAGTGCTAATGTACAGAAATAAGCTTTATTTGGTCTCCCTTATATATTTTCTAGGTTGAGCCAGAGAAAGATGTCTAGAAAAACAGGCAAAGTTTGGTTAGCATAGAGATACTTATTAGATGATCCTCACTGCTGAATATGGCTTTTAAAATGTTTAGTAAGAGAGCTTCCTGTGATAGAAATTCTAGCTCCTGGCAGTGCCAGGGTCCAGCCTCAGCAGGTCAGGACACTGAGGAGCATGTTTCTTAGTTCATTCTCAAGTTTCAGTTGAATCAATTTAACTGAGTGGCATAACCCTCTTAGAAAATCAGCATTGTTGTTCAACAGAGGGGCTTATTCAGGAGACAACGCCAGAGAGGGAAACAGTGGGCTGTACTCCTCAAGCCCCAGGGCTGTCTGCATCCACTAACGTGGTTCTCAACATGGCAGCAGCCATTAGGTTTCCTCCAAAGAAGATGAATGGGGAACAGAAGCACACCACCTGGAGTTTGCTTTAAACTGTCCTTCACCTCAATCTCTGCCAGATTCTGTCCAAACTGTGGAAAAGCAGAATACTGGAAAGTGAATTCCCCAACTCTGCATAGACAAGGTAGGACAGTCTCCTCAAGGAACAGTTTCCTCCACAGGAAAGCCTTTTGGATCTTCTGGGCCTGGCAGCTGAAGACCGAAGCTTCTCTGGAACCCCTGCCCGCAACGAAATCAAGATTGCCACGGAAGAACCTAGGTTAATTGTCCAGGTGGCTTGTAACCTCTGTCATTTTAACTGTTCACTTATACCTTCTGCTATAGTTTATTATTCCCAGATCTCTGATGGTTTTCATGGATAACTGTAGTTTTCTTAGTTTCTTGGTTGAACAGCAACAGACAGCCAGCTCCTCCCCGCAAGGTATTTGCAGGCTCCTTCTGAGAAAGGCAAACAGGTTTGTCTTGCTGACAGGCTCCATGTTAAAGGATAAGAAGGTCTCAGATGTCACCTTTTTACTGTTCCTTTATTTGGAGAAATTCTGCTCATGTCTCTCTGGTAAATGGTTAGATGAGAAAAATTTACAGTCTTAGAAAAGCACGAGGGTTTGAGAAAGTATTTTACGGTGTATAAGATATACATGCTTAAGTTCTGAGGGTCTGAGAGAGTATGCTAAGAAAGGTCTGAGGATGTCAAAGCTCTGAGGGTCTAAAAAGGTGATTTAAAAGGTACAAGAGTGATTTAGGAAGATTTCAAAAGCTCAGAGTTGTAACATCGATGACCTTCCGGATACACGATCACGTGTAGTTCTGCCAAGCTGGTACTGCTGTTAGCAGTCGCAAGCTCAGGATTATAAATTTCCTTTCATTATCATCTAAATATAGACCTGTGGTGCTTCTCATTTGTTACAATTATCTCCATCCAGTTTATAAATCCGGCTTTCTGGATAGAGGAATGTTGTAAAAGAAATCTCATCCACGCCTGCGTCCCCAGCCGCAGCTTTCCCAAGCCCAGTGGAATCGTCAAGCTGACTGGGCAGTCCCCAGGCAGGAAGCCACAGGGCATCATGGAGTGGATGGCGTGGTTCTTACTGCATTCCCATTGTATCTTTGGAACTCGGTAAGTCGAGTACACAAATGGGAGAAACTAGATCCTAGGGGGATCTCACTTAATGCATGTTTTGGGGTGCCTTTTATGGTGTACAGTTGGGAGTGGTTTGGCCACGAGAATGGGGACTCATTAGTTGAGACAGGTAAGCAATTCTGCCAATCGCAGCTGGCCCTCTGGAGGGGGCTGGGACTTGGGCGGAACCCTAGTCTGTTGAAGGAGAGGCCTGTGCTCTGTTTGCTCTGATAGCCCATGGCCCTAGTGCCCTCTGATCTTTGCTGCGAGGCCTGACCTTCCCAAGGTACCACAGAGGAAAAATGTTCATGCTTGAACCCAAAACCATAGCTTTTCAGAGTGTTTGAGGGCGTGAGTTTATTCCAGCTGTTTAACAGATACCTGTTAGCTGCTTTCTCTACAATGTGGATTTCAGTGTTGGAAGTTTCAAATGTAAATCTTCACAAACTTTAATTTCTGCCTTAGTCTTTATCTGTCTCATCAGATTTCCACTTGGTTAACAGACACCATCCAGGAATCAGCTGCAGGCTACACATTGCTTCAACTGCTGTGACTTCTGAATTAGTTGAAGCTGATGTGGACCAGTTCAGCCGATGTGACTGCTTCCTGCTCCTTCGGCTGGGACAACTATCTAGATGCATCTGATGAATGCCCCATTGTCTGAATCCCTTACCAGCTTTTGACTAGCATTTCAGCCTTCCTGGGACCCCTGATAACAATGTCCTAGGTCAGCAGTAAGTAGCTATGGAAGAGAATACATCGCCCCATATCCACAACAGACTGGAATGTTCTGGTCAAAGGAAAACTCGCTGGCATAGGAGACCAAGTGACTACCTATGGTGCCTATTGGCATACCAGAAAAGTTACCTGCTAAGGCCAAACAGACCCAGATTCATTAGCTGACAATAGGATAGAGCACGTGACCTGCTTTATGCAGAACAAGTGATTATTGCATAGCTTTAGAAAATATTTCTGTAATCATTAGCGATAATTTGACTGTACTCAAAAAAAATTCAAAAAGTGGGGATCAGAGTTGAAATAAGTGACTAGTCCCATTCTCATTTTCAGGCTCCTCCTGGATAGTAACTCTGATGTCAGTCAATACAGGGATTTTGACCTTTCTGCTTCTACTGATTACTGTTGGCCCTTGCATCATTAATGTCTTAATTAGATAGTTGTTAGAACCCAATATAAATAGATATCTATAGAGCCAAAGGTCTGACTGAGGATACAACTCCAGAGGGGAATGTAAGAGCCAAAGTTATGCTTTAAATTTTAATTACTCTGCCTAAGTAATTCTATGAAACAAGGACGTAACTTCCTGGAGTGCTAGGTGGGGCTGTTCAGGTGAGATCATCTTGAATCCCCTTGCCCAAGGACGTAACCTCTTGGACTGTTGGGTAGGGAGTGTCTAGATCTCATTTAGTTGACCCTGCTGCACAGGATCTGCTTGGTCACTGATTGGCAGGAGATAACCCAGATAAGTACATCAAAATAGATCCTTGCCACTGATGGGACCTCGTGGAATACATGACCTTATGTGTTCTGCCTTTTCAAACACCTGTGCCTCGGTACCCAGGGCCATTCTGTGGGAACTCTGGAGATGACATTTACTCCACGGTACCTCAGAATGGATCTGGTCAGAGTCTATCTTCCTGGCAAGAATTAATTAAAACTTGCTTGCTTCAGATTTCACTCACCTGTGGTGATCTTCCCCTCGACTGCATTTGGTTTTTACAATTTTTGAGGTTGACCTGAAATAGGAAGAGGTTAAGAACGACATTTAATATAAAACTGTTTATAGATTTAAACTGTCCCATAATTTTATAAATTAAAAGTTGTTTCTTTAAGAATATTAACTCATCCAAGGCCAGCCTGATCTACAGAGTGAGTTCCAGGACAGCCAAAGTTACAACAGAGACACCCTGTCTAATATATATATATATATCTCCTGTTTAATACATATATAATATATATGTATTATATATATTACATATAATTATACATATATATATATATATAATCCCAAAATTTTCACTTAAAGTTTAAAATCTCTCAGTTATGTTCCTGTTATATCAAAAGTAAAATGCCCTTTTATTTAAAGAGAGAAACATCAGGATAAAATTACAATATCAGCAAGACATAATTTTAATAGTAAAACATAGTTGTAATAGTTTAAACCACCTAATAAAATAAAAATTCAATATTATCAAGATTATCTGATGATTCCTACATGAAGAAGTTGTCAGCCAAGTGGCCACCTGTTTTTTTAGGTGGAAAAAAGCCATGTGTGGTTGGAGCTACATGTTAGTATCATAAAAATGGCTTAGTAAAAGTTTTAGAGTTAAACCAAAACCAAAGCAAAGACAGATTTTGAAGGACAGAGGGAAACAGGGCCTGAACGAGGCCTGAACTATGTGGTCTGTGGTTCATCCAGAGGCATCTCCTCGAATCGAGAAAAGACCGTGAATATAGACCTATGTTGCTGTGATTGATCATCACTAACGTAGGCAGGAGGTCAGAGCATATTAGCCTGAAGAGGCCCGGTCTGGTAGCAGGTCTCTTCACCTCCGGCAGAGTCCTGCTGTAAGCAAACAGCCAGGGTTTGGGCGCTCTAGCTCCGGGATCCGCGTCACAGCGCCATCCTTGAGTTATTCATTAACAGAATCCTACAGGAAGAGGTTCATTGGAGGAGATAACGTAGTCTGGAGAAGGACTGGAGAGAAGGAGGGGAGAGAGGAAGAAAGAGAGACAAAGAGAGAAAGGAAGGAAAAGAGAGATCAAAACAGACAGAGAAGGCCAGAAAGAGAGATGGGAGCTAAAAAATTAAGATTTGCAAGGCAAGCTCAATGACCTTATAAACAACCAAATTCTTTCTGTTTTTCTCCTGTGTAGCAAAGCTGTGGAAGAACTCACTCTGCAGACAAGGATGGCCTTGAACTCAGAGATCTCCCTGCCTCTGCCTCTCCAACTGCCAGGATTAAAGGCGCGCACCACCACTGCCTGCCTAACAATCAGATTCTTTTAATGTGCTCAGAACTATGCTCACAGTCATGCTGAGTACAAATGTAATCCATTTACTGGCAAGACTAAGACTAAAGCGAGTAACTAAAAAAGAAGTAAGATTTATTTAAAATCAAGTGTACTTTGTTATAGGTTCTTGGTGATCCAATTACTACATGACACAGAACTCATTGATAAAGAAAATTTTACTTGAGTTAAAAATGAAGAAGAAGAAAGAAAGACTGGCTAGAGACAGAGGTAGCCAGGGACATAATCTTAGAACTAACTTCAGGACTGTGACACTGGGTTGCAATTTTAGGGGTTTTTAAAGGTAAAATTCACAACCACCTTATCAGAGAAGGACACATATTAAAGGCGGGGTAGAAGTCCTGATTAGCTTAACCCTGGGGTCTGAGATCTCTTCCTGTGAGAATTTGGTCTTAGTTTGTCCCTAGATTTTGTTTTGGGTCCATTTCAATCCTCCCTCTGAGCTGGTACCTGAGTCAAATTTTTGACTCTATAGATCAGTTTAATGGTACCCACATGAGAATTTATATATTCAGTTAAAGCATAATTTAAGGGCTGACAGTAATTAAAGCTATACAATAGCTCTTTGTTTTGCATAAAGCAGGTTGAGTGTCCTATCATATTGTCAGCTAATGAATTTACCTGTTGATAGATCTGGGTCTATTTTGGCCATAACAGGTAATTTTTTTGGGGGGGTTGTCAATAGGTGTCACAGGTACACATTTTGTCCCCTATTCCAGGGAGTTTTCTTTTGACCAAAACATTCTATCCTAGTGAGGAAATGAGGCATCATCTTTTCTAGCTGAAACTGGGGTGTTTGGGGGGCTCATCTAGGATCCAAATCTCTGACCTAACTCTCTGAACTCAGCAAAGACTCATGGTTTCCTGTTCTAGCCTCTTCCTGATCGCACTGCCTCCAAAGGCAAGGAGGCTCTGTTTGTGTTTAGTGCAGTGTCTGAGGGGACTTCAGTGAGAATCTGGACCCAGAATTGCTCACTGGTCCACATGGCCTTGAAAGACATTTCAATTGGACCCTGAGTCCGTGGGTTTGAATCCCACTGGAAGTCTGCCTGCAAGTTCAAATCCTGCACAGCTTCGAATTGTTTGTCTCTCTATCTGCTCGTGTCAAATTCTGCTCTTGCGTCCACTGTTCCATGTCCAGACTTTCTTTCTTTACTTCCTTGAAAACTATGGGCCAAACTCCTGGCCTTGAAAAGGTCCAAGACTGGGGTTTCCTGCGGCCTTAACTAGACCCTTCCTAGCATGGAGGTGAGTTCCCAAGAAAACAGAGCTCCAGACTTAGCAAAAGAGCCGAGTTGGAACTCGAGTCCGGTGGTGACTGTGTTCTGATAGGAAGGAAACGGGTCCTGTGTGTTTCTGAGGGTGACAGTGTGAATGTGGAGCTCTGATTTTCCTGCTTCCCCAACAGAGAGGCACAGTGGTTAACAGAAGACAGGCGGCTGCTTGGAGACAGAGCCAGCACCGCCTCAGGTCAAAAAAGCTGTCGGACCCTTTCTAATTTTGAGTGGAGAAAATGGGTTGTCAAGGAAACACAGAAACTGGTTCTCAGACATCCACACCTTCCTGAGACTCCTACATGGCTACAGGTAAAAAGGGGTATCTACGGACAGATTCTGATGGGAGGTCTGGACAGCTGCTGGGCGTCCTGCAAATTTATCCAAAGGGAGCCAAGCCCTCTCCATTGAACAGCTAAGACTGAGCTCTATGTGGCAGAATGAGAGTTTCTAAGGAGAGCCCTCACTGTCCCCCAAAAGTACTATTAGTAAAAATATAACCTAGTTACAATGGGGGCTCCAATAGTTTTGAAATTACTGGGGCTCCGTGATAGCCATCAAAAACAGCAGTCACAATAAAATAGAGCTGGCTATGACTTAAAAGATAGGCAGGCTTTTGTGTTGCTGGGGGCAAGCACAGAAAGGTAATCAAGGCCCCTAAATAAAGCCCAGAAGGTTGTGAGTAAATTCTAGACAAAATCAGCTTAAACTTCATAACAGAAAGATTACGCTGTACTGTGTGTGCAATGGAAATCCAGCTCTTGCTTAAAAACATAAAAGAAACAGTAAGTTAAAAAAAAAAAAAAACCTTGTTAAAAAGGATGAAAATGTGTGGTCACATTTCTGATAAAAGAGTTAAGAAATATCCTAGATAGGGACAGATTTTGTATGGCGAGATAAAATTTTGTCCTAAAAATAAAAAATAAGACATAAGGACAAAACCATAAAAAATTAAAGTCAAGTAGCGAAAGGTCTAAATAACTTGTATAAGGTTTATGACAGATGAGACTTAAGGATGGTTTATATTTGATAATTAAAAGCTATATTAGATTTTAAAATAATAGTAATTGTTTTTAAATATGTTTACCATAAAATAAGAGATTAAAGACCTTGGTGCTTGAATCCTAAGACAGCCTGTCTGCTAACTGTCCATTTGAGGCGTGCCTTTGCCCTGTGCTTCCTGCCGGAGCCATCGAGGGAGTCTTTTCTAAGTGACTCTACAAGAGACTGCTGGATCCTTGTTGCCTATAAGTCGTAGTGCTGATGGGGTTCCCTTAGTTTGCTATCTATAAATGTGCTGTTTGTAATTGCTTGTGTCATAAAACAAACAGAACTCCAAAAGGCTGGGCCACACAGGGTCTGCTGGACAGAGGGTACAGACTTTGTACAATCAGTCTGATACAAAGAGGTCTGCAGAATGCACCAAAACATCACAGAGGAGGTTCATATCTTAAATGTGGGGGTCTGCTTCTTTGGGAGATGTAGGGATGAAAAGGGGAGGGGTGGCTGGGTGCAGAGGAGTTGAGGGGAGCCAGAGAATGCTCAAGGCTCTGTGAACTCTGAACTCCAGGTGAGAGGCTGCTCTTGAAATGGAAGACAAGATGTCTTCCCCTCTCCTGGCTATGCCTGTGCTCCCTCCCTTCCTTCAGGGACTGTGAGCCTGTGAAACCTCAGCTAACCAGACACCCCTGGAAACGAGGTACTGACAATCTGGGACCCAGTCGGACAGCACAGTCCCTGTCTCTGGAGTGCAGTGACTATAAATGGCTTTAAGTGCCTTGAGGGTGCGGTGTGCTGGATAAATCTCACTGTGCATGTGTTACATTTGTGCAAAATATCCCTAAGTGTGTAAAGTGCCTGTCATGCATGTAAATGCCTGTGTGCCATGTTTGTAGGATTTAAGTTGTCTCCTCTACTGTAACTGTATATACAGTTCTAAAAGAAATTATAATTATATGTATTGGGTCTAATAAATCAGGTCTCTCTGCTATTCAAATGTGGTGTCTTATAGAACATAGCTATGTTTGTTTGTCTGGCTATGAGGCTGGGGTTGCCACTTCCCAGAAGCTGGTCATCTAGGACACTGTACTCTAAGACAGAGTGGCTCCCTACTGGGGGGCAAACTTTAACTAACAGCTGTTTAATAACAAAGATGATTACCAATGCAGCCCCTCCTCTTCAGGCCTCCTGTCTCTGGCTGGGCCTTTGTCTGCTCATAACAACCAAGCCAGATGTGCAGTGCCTGGAGAAAACTTTAGAGTTTTACAAAAAATAGAATTTTAAAACTAAATATTTTAAGAAACAGCTTTTACAAGAGACATTTTTGAGGGTGTCTCTTGTAAGAGACATGAGATATTTTAAGCTTGCAAAATGTTTTTAAATTATTAATATGTGATTTTAAAAATAAAGGGCTAAAAAAAAAATCTGGGCCACATCTGTAAACACCAAATATTAGACCCCAGATACTGGGATATTCCTATCCTATGATACAACAGGACAGTGGCCTAAACAGTCTGGCAAAGAGCTTAAAGCAATAGTTCTCAAACTACGGGTCATGATGTTTTGGGAGCTAGAAGACCCTTGAGGAAATGGCCTGGGACTGTCTGCATATTAGATGTTTGCCTTGCAATTCATAGCACTGAAAAAATCACAGTTGTGATTTTATGATTGGGGGTCACTGTAACATGAACACTGTATTATAAACAGCTCTCAAATATCAGTTTGTTGGTTTATGTAAGTGTTCTGTACCTCAAGGATTATAAATTTATTGGATATGGTTAAAAAATCTGTGAAATCTATAAAAAGGTTAACTTTAAAGTTTGTTAACACGGGCTTGATAATTAAAAATGTATACATAGATAGTTCTGAGACCACATGGTGTGATGCCATTTTAAAATGTAAACATATAGTTGCTACCTTCATGGTTAAATTCTACTTAGGGGGAAAAGTCAGCCAGTGAAAAGAACACAACCAGTGAACTGGTTGTGACTAAATTCTCCACTTGAGATAAAAAAAAAAAAAGGTGTTTTTTTCTGTTTGATATTATAAAAACACAGATTTTGAATTGTTTTAAGGCAATTCAGAGTTCTACATAAGATTAAAAAACTTTTAAAGATACTTTAAAGACAGCTTTTGACGTGGGTAAATTTATAAGGCTATCAGACACTATTAAAAGACAAAAGGCAAATTGCCAGACTTCCTAGAGACTGTATGATTTAAAGTACATGCAAGATCTGCCAGTCACCTTATAGATAGTCAAATAACTATGCTTCCAGTCATGCTAAGTACTAATAAGCTTTATTTAGCTTCCTGCATATGTTTTCAAGGTTGAGTCTGATACAGGTATCCAGGAAAGCAGACAGAGCTTTGATTAGCTCAGGTATTATCTTCATAGATTCTTAAGAAGATTATTGATAGATACTGGTAGCCCTTCAGAGATTGCTAAAGACAGCTTTTAAATGTTCAATGACAAAACTTGCTATGACACACAGAGACCCCAGAAACTAGCAGCGATCCCAAGATGTTCAAAGAAGATGATGGGGGCAGAACAACCTCACCTGGATTGTGGTAATGCTAACCACTGGGATAAACTGCTCTAAATGCCTCACCTACCCTACCCAAACCCTAACCCTGCCTAAACTGTGGACAAAACAACGCTGGAGAGAGGATCACCCTGCTTTAGCTAGAGTGAGGGCCGGTCCCTCTAAGTCCTTTTCCACAAAAAATACCTTCTGGCCTGGCAACTGAAGACTGGCATTGCCTTGGCCCCTCTGCCCCCCAGTGAAGCCACAGAGAACATGGGAGCCTGGATCCCCTGTCTAGTTATAGGTGGTCTCTGTCATTTTAATCGACACATAGGCTAATTGGGTATACTTACTAATATAATTATTTTCCCTCAGATCTCTGGCATTGATGACTAGCTAGTTAGGATATCTAAGAACCACAGACAACCAGCCAGACGCCCCCCACCCAAGGTTTATGGCTACCTTATTAGTACAGGGGGCCCAGACTGTGACACTGGGTTGGAATTTTAGGGGGATTTTAAGCTAAAACTCACTACAACATTATCAGAGGAGTGCACACAATAAAGGCGGGTTGGGAGTCCTGGTTAGCTTGTCCTTGGGGGTCTGAACTCTCTTCCTGTGAGAATCTGGCCTTAGCTTGGCTCTAGATTTTCTTTTGGGTTCAACTTACTAGATTATGGTCCTCAAACTCTTCAGATATCTGCTGAATATGACATTTAAATGTAAAACTTCCCATGATAGACAGAAATGCCAGCTCCTAGGAAAAACCCTAAGTTCTCAAAAACAAAACAAAACAGAAAAACCCCAATGGGGTGCCAACTACAACACCTGGATTGTGGGAACACAAATCACTGGGAAAACCCTCCCTATGCCTTGCCTGCTTCCAGGGCTCTGCCACACTGTGGACATTGTTGGGTTGATTGCCCGTTCTGCCTTGCCACAGCAGGTCAGTATTCCCAGGTTCCTTCTCCACAGGAAAATCTCTCAGAGCTTCTGGGTTTGACACCTGAAGGAGGATGCTGCTCTGTGTGTCAGCTGGAGACCTACGACCACTGTTCCAACAAAGGTTTATAAATTATATGTAGCCAGGCCTTGCCTTCCAGCTAAGAAAGGCAAGCACAGTTTTACGTGTGGACAGAGGCAAACTCACAAAATAGATTTCAAAGTAACTTTTTTGACATTCCTTTATTTAAAGGAATTTGCTTTGCAAATGGCTACTCTGAATAATCAACCACCTGTGTCTCATGGTAAATAATTGGATAAAAAAGGAAAGGTTTCAAGCTTAAATTAAGGTATGAGGATCTAAGACAGTAGTTCTCAAAGGGTCGCAGTCCTTTCATGGGCTGGTCACCTAAGACCATCTGCATATCAGATATTTACATCACGATTTAACTATAGCAAAATTGCAGTTATGAAGTAGCAATGAAAATAATTTTATGGTTGGGGGTGTCACCAGAACATGAGGACTGCATTAAAGGGTCAAAACGTTAGGAAAGTTGTGGAGTTCTGATAGGCTATTAATCTAGCCCTGGCAAAACACTGCTACTATTGTCATGGTCAACAAGTTCAAATTTTTAATTTTCCTTTGATTGTCTTGTAAATATAGACAAGAAGTGTTTCTCATTGTGCTGAAAACATCTTTGTCTCATCTGTGTGTCTGATCCTCTGGAAAGTGTGTGAATGTTTTTGACTCCAAATAATTTCTTTGGGTCCCCAAGATTTTGCTGTTGTGGAATGGTCTCTGCCCTACACCGGTGCTATCCCAACCCCAGCCACCTGTTGTATGTCAGCAGGGGACCCGCTGACCACCATATAGCCCCTCTCAGCCACAAGTCCTCTTCTCTTCTTGGTCTCTCACCCTACTGTCCTGCCCCACCCCCATTGTCCTTTCTCTCTGTCTACCCTAACCCTAACCCTAACCCTCCCCCGTAAAAAATAAATTTTGCTAAAACTTGCAGCGTCCATGTGTCTAAACTCCATCCATTGCTTCCATGTGTATATGTAAAGAGTTGTTACATTTACTATGATTTAAAGGCATGAATCTACTGCTTTTTCTATTGTGTATTTCAGTATAGATTACAAACTGGTAATGCTAATATGTCTAAAACTTTTATCTTTTTTTGTAAACTTAAAAAAATTCATGTAAACGTCAGGGAGTCAACTTGAATCCATTTCTAACAGCTTAAATGGCTCCTGTCAATAGCCTAAGCTTCTTTGCCTACTGCTTATTCTTGAGGGTGGGATTTCCCCACCTTTCCATATTGAGACTCCCCTCCCCCAGCTACCAGTACCATAGGTCTTGAAGTTTCAAGTATACACACAAGATAAATTTCCCCTAAGCTCCTCAACTTTACTTTCTGTCCCAGCGTATTTACAATCAACTACAGACTACAAACTGCTTCAAATGTGCCAACCTTAGGTACTCCTGACAGAACGTCTGACTAGTCTGAGCCTCTGTGACAGGCTGCTCCAAAGCTGCCTGTCCTTAACTAGCCACAGATGACCTTACAGAACCTGAGTTTCAAGAAAAACAGACGTCCCCTAGTCTGTACTCCTCTCTTCCTGTTCTTTGGCCATGATTCCAGCCTTCCTGAGTCTCGACAGTGATGTCCCAATTCCAGCAGGAGGCTCTTTCAGAAGAGATCATATTGGCCCTTTATCATCAACAAGAAGGTTGGAATGGTGGGTGTCAAAAGAACCTGAGACAAAGGCTAACTGAGGTTCCTATTTCACATCAAAGCAGACTCTGGCTGCCAGTACCTGTTACAGAGTTATCCTGAGTTAGCATACTCCACCCCATACCCTCAACCTCTCCAGCCCAGGACCTGGGCTTTGCTTCCCTTCCCCCAGATTCTGATTTCTATATAACCCAGCTATTTTGGCTGTGGGGTCTTCTTGGCCTCTTGGTCTCTATGTTTCCAGGTACTCTCTCTGTTCCCTCTCTTTTCCTCTCACTCTCCCCTATCCCCTCCTGCCAGTGGCCTGAGATTCTGAGGGAGCCAGGAGGCCAGCATGTACTTTGGTATGCTAATAGGCACCACAGTTAGCCGTATGTCTGGAGTTTGTTTTGAACTTGATACCTAGCATATTTAAGACCCTGGGTTTGATTCCCAGCACCACAAAGAGAAGGAAAATATACTTTTGTTTGGTTTTGTTTTAGTTTTTTTTTTTTTTTTTAAGACAGGGTCTCCCTATGTAACTCTGGCTGTCTAAGTACTTGCTCTATAGATCATGTTGACCTTCAACACACAGAGATCCTCTTGCCTCTGCCTACTGAGTACTGGAATTAAAACTGCAACACTACACCCAGTCAAACCATTTATGTAAACCACCAGTGCTTTCAGAAATGAGAACCGAGACCTTTTGCAGACATCGGATCATTGTCACTATTGGAAGACCTAAGTCACATTTAGCCGACAGAATTGAGCTACTAGGGTAAATAAGATCACAAGTAACTATTTTCTCAAGAAACTCCCTGACAGCTCATTTATCTGAACAGTAGCTACTTAAGTATCCCTGATTAGAATTCATCTGTTGTCAGGCCACAAACTGTTGCAGCAGCCCCTCCTCTCTTCCAAATATCTTACAGGCAGCCTACGGAGACAATGTGAGCCCTTAGCACAACATAGCCAGGTACCAATGGCTATCACCTAGAAAGGTAAGTTCATGACCAATGCCGTACTGATGGCCATATATCTGTTTCCCCACCTATTTCCTTGACTCCTTGCTTGTGCTGTGGAGCCCCACCCCCATCTTCAGAAAGGTATAGGGAGAGACTCCCACTTCTGCCAGGGGTTCTGATTTTCTCTCTTCAGAGCCCCCACATTCAGGTCCAAAGAAACCTGGGACAAGTCTCACTCTATGCTGTGGCTTCTCAGAACACTTTGCACCTGCCTTTTACCCTAAACCTCTCTATCTGAGGGCTGGGCTTCCCTTCCCCCAGCTTCTCTTTCCTATATAAATCAGCCATTTTGGCTATGCGCTCTCTTGGAGCCTCTCCTCTCTCTTCCTCCTACGCCCTCCACCACTTCTCATGCCCTGGTCTATTCTGCAGGCCATAAGTAAGTCACAATCCAAACTTAATGACACAAAATATGTGCTTGCCCCTGATTGGACCAGGTAAGAGATGAGAAATACGCAGACAGGAAACAGGTAGGCAGGAGATGTCCAGGTAGGAAATATATCCGTATGTGTGCTCACCACTAATCGGACCTGATGGGAAACAAATAGCCTCGTGGGATCTGCCTTTAAAAATCCCCATGTGCTACAGCTCGGGGCCATCATGGAGGAATCCCTAGTGGGGACCTCCATGTCCTGCCCAGCTTCCTGTTAATCCCAAACCTGTTGAGAAAAACACCACTGCCACAACATTCCGTTAACATTTAAGCAAGGTTTTAATAGTGGCCGGTAATGGTGGAATCTAGTCTCTATTTTTAGATAGAATGATGTTAAGAAGCATGCATACTCCTGTCAGTATGTGTTCATCCTTCTGTGGAGTCAAGGGTTGGCTTCAGGCTTCTTTGTCAATGCAGGCCATGCTGCATGTAAGCGATTGTCACAGATTTGATGGGACTGACTGCTTTCCTCTTTCATCTGGAACGAAAATGTTGAGAATTCTTAAATAGTTCTGTCAGTAGGGTTAATTTTAGAAAACTCTTAAAAGTGAATCATTTATTCCTGACAAGTCAGACACTGTCTCCTAGAGTATAGTTCATTTTTAATTTTCATGATTTATTTTTATTAATGTGCATTGGTTTTTGGGTTTTTTTTTTGTGGTCTGAATGTATGTCAGTTGGGCAGTATCCCTAGAGCTAGTTATAGACAGTTGTGAGCCGCTGTGTGGGTGCTGGGTATTGAATCTGGGTCCTCTAGAAGAGCGGCCAATGCTCTTAACCCTGAGCCATCTTTAGACCCCCTGCTTTTAAAGTTAAAAATTAAAAATAATTTCTTTTGAGGGAATACAACCTAGAGTTAAATTGACTCTTTACACAGCCTGGCAATATATTTATTATATAATCTTGAAATATAGGTATAATTTCATATTAACAAAATTATGTGTTGTCAAATATTAGAAGTGGCCATGAAAGGTAATAGTTCCACTTTTTAAAATTTCGTTTCATCAGATTTTTTTAAACTAGAAATTTGTTTTACTCAAGATACTTTTTAAAATTAAATAATAGCCGATATTGTTAATATCTGAAATAAATATGCAAAGTTTGCCATATTTGGAAGCACGGAACATCAGATACTTTCTGTTCGGATTCATTCCTTAGATGCTGACTTTAACTGGCTTTTTTTTTAAACAGTTACTTGTTCCTTTATACAAGAGTCTGACGTAAACAAAGAGCTAATTACAGTTACCTCATCCTCTACAGAACATTGGTAGAGGTGGTATGGTTGTGTCAGTTGTGCAGCTGCAATTAACTCATGTTAATCTTGATATAAAAGTTTTGCTCGTGTAATTGTCTCTTAATGTTTCCCACGAAGTTGTAGTTACCGCCCCCTACTTATGTCCTGGGTCTTTGTCAACTACTAAGTCTTATCTTGTTCCCTTGGATGGACCCTCTTCTGAGGCACTCTGTAAGCTGCTCCCCTCATCACCCTTCTGTCAGCCTTGAAGCAGGGAGACTTCTAAAAGGGGACAGATGAGCCACGGGCCACCCAACTCATCCCTTTTCCTGCCACTCTGCATATTGATTTTGGAACTCAGAACTAAAACATATGAAGCCTTTTGCATCAGCTGACCTTTCTGCCTCACCAGCTCATCCTTCAGGATCAGCTCCACTCTGACGGCTGCTACAGATGGGTTCTGTGCCCTTCTCCATGAACAATACTGCTTCCCTTCAAAGGAATCCTAGCTGGTTTGGAATGGGGCCTAAAGACATGCGGACCAGACAGAACTTCCTCTGGTTCCCTCCCTCTGGCTCCTCCCCTTGGCCACTCTTTATTGTCCTCATACCCGTGTTTTTAGCCTGTTCTTTATTAAATGTTTTACCTGGTGAACTTTAGTCTAAACCCAAACAAAATGTACCACAAAAGCTCTCCCCATAGTTTCCCCCTATAACAACTCTGTCTGTTCCCAATATAACTGCAAGAAGATTTTAGGGAAGAAACTCTGGCTAAAAGAGGCCTTAATCCTTTTCACCCCAGGCCGGATACAATTCTTAACATTTGTAGTAGAATATTTAAACTTATTCTCAAATATTATAACGCTATGTGCACTTCTGTGCAGTAATTAGAATTGTGAAGAGCTGCTGTATCTGACAGACAGAAGGTCTGCCAGAAGGTCACCTGCCTCAGGCTTTGGAGCCAGCTTTCTAGGTGTGACTGAGCTATAGCTTTTTTGAATAAAGAAGAATGCTAGTTTAGAGCACCAGCAATTGTTTACTGAAATATCCATGAATGGGAACAATTGTTCAGATTCGGCTTTGCCCATTGATACCTGTGTCTTGAAAGTACGTGATTGTATTAATACTAAATGGATGAACTTTACGGTCTCCTCCCTCAGCCTAAGCACCAGTCAAGGAATACCTAGCCCGGGATCTTGACTTCACTCATAAAACAGCATCAGGTTGGCCAGCTAAAGTTGGGGGTTGGTGTACTATGGAAGTTCTATCCATTAAGCAATTAAAACCATTATATTGGTGGGTGGTGCTTTTCCTCAATATTTGACCTAGAGGTCACGTGCCCTGGGTCAGCCCATGAGAGGCAAAATTCTTTGTCTAGGCTATCCAGGCTTGCATCTTGGAGAGTTGTCTTTGCTCTTTATTGAGACCTGCCTGAGATGTTAGTGTTTCCATGTAAATACATTAGTCCTTTCTTTTCTCCTGTTCCTTCCTTTGATACTTTGTAGCTCCTGGATACTTCTGCTAGCCCATCTTGGTGCAATGGGACTGGTAACAGGATTAGTTTACTCCATAACCAAATCATCTGCTTACAGCCCTCTAGCAATTATTTTATAAGTGTCTTCAGGAATACAGGAGAGTAATCTCCTGATCCCTCACAGCCACATCCCCTGCCTCATGACCAGAGAACCCCTGTTCAATGCATGCAGAACCACCCCCTCTGCAAAGATACTCCTTTATAGGAAAAGAACTGTAACATCCCTGTCCTGATTTTTTATATCCTCTTGAGAGTTAGGAATGATAGAAGCTGAAAGACTACACTTCCCAGCTTCCCTTGCAGACTATAGAGGTCATTTATTTCCTTATAAGGGGCCAAACCCCATCTTCTTTTGTAGGCATTTGGCCATCTGCATGCGGATGACATAGTACCATGAATAAACACATTCCCACCTAAGATCAGGTCAAGGCTTTCTCTCTTTTTGCCTTAACTGAGATCTGTGTACAAAGATGTTTGTCCCAAATGATATATATCAGGAAAAAACAAAACACTGACCTCCTTGTAAAAACAGAAGGATGAGTAAGAGACACTAAGAGAGATTCCCAGGTTGTCATGATATTGTTATTAAAATCACGGTTTGGGGGCTGGGATATAGTTCAATGGTAAGTTCTTGCTTAGCTGTGTATTAGTCAAGGTTCTCTAAAGTAACAGAACTTATACAATGAATCTCTCTATATAGACATATACAGGAAGGGGACTTATTAGAATGACTCTCAGACTGGGGTTCAGTGAATCCAACAACTGCTGACTGCAAATGGCAAGCCCAAGAATCCACTAGTTGCTCAGTCCACAAGGCTGCATGTCTCAGCTGGTCTTCTGTATATGCTGGAAGAAGTAGGTTCTAATGCCAGTGAAGGAATGGATTGGCCAGCAAGGTGAAAGCAAGTAGGCAAAGAGCAGAATCCTTCCATGTTTTGTATTTTCAGCAGAAGGCATGGCCAGATGAAGTCTGGATTAAAGAGCTGGCATACAGGTGTGTCTTCCTACCACAAAGATCCAGATTAGAAATAGATCATCCTACTTTAAATTAAACAAAAACCCCTTACAGGTGTGCCCTCCATTTTTGGGTTTTAGTTCCAGCTGTAGTTAAGTTGACAACCAAGAATAGTCATCACAGCATGTATAAAGCCCTGAGTTTGAGCATCAGGAAGCATGCATAAAAATAACCTTTTACATCCATTGTAGTTGGCTCTGTAAAGAATTGTTGAGATATAGCCGGGTGGTGGCACACACCTTTAATCCCAGCACTCGGGAGGCAGAGGCAGGAGGATCTCTGAGTTCGAGGCCAGCCTGGTCTACAGACTGAGTTCCAGGACAGAGTTACAACAGAGAAACCCTGTCTCAAGAAACCAAAAAAAGAAAAAAGAAAAGAGTTGCTGTAATATAACTAATATAATTCTTTAAATAAGGGTGCTTTGCCTGCATGCGTGTCTGTGCACCACCGGTGGGCCTGGTGCTTGTGGAAGCTGGAAGAGCCATTGTATCCTCTGGCACTGAAGTTGTCACTGTTTATGAGCCACTGTGTGGGTGGTTGGGAATTGAACCTGGGTCTTCTGGAAGAACAGCGTGGGCTCTTGACCACTGAGCTACCTCTCTAGCCACAGTGTTAAAATTCTGTGTGTGTGTGTGTGTGTGTGTGTGTGTGTGTGTGTGTGTGTGTGTGGAGAGAGAGAGAGAGAGGTGTATGTGGTGTATGTGCATGTGTATACAAAAATGCATTCACTTGCGGAGGCCAGAGAAGGGTATTAGGTGTTCTACTGTATCACTCTCTTACTTAGTTAACTGAAGTAAGGTCTCTCCATGAACTTGGAGCTGGAATCTTGCAGCGAGGTTAGTGTCCACCAAACCACAGCAATCCTCGTGTCTTCACCCTGAACAGCGCTGGGGTCACAGATACCGCATTCACACCCAGCTTGTTTTATGGGTGGTGGAGTTTATCCTTGGGTCTTCATGATTGCACAGAAAGCTTTCCTAATCAATAAGCTGTCTCTGCTGCACTACCCTAGGATAGAGTTTTGTTATCAACATTGCAGTGAGAATTTTCAGTGAATGAACTTGTTAATCCTTGGGATGCTATACTCTTAGTTTTACAACAGAGAATTCAGTATCCAAGTGGCACCTGTCTATGATCTCTTATATATACAAACTAACAGAGAAAGAATGAAAATTTCAGTATCTAGTAAACCACACATTTTAAAGATTTGCCAACATGAAAACCACAGTTCTCAGGGCTGGAGAGATGGCTCAGCAGTTAAGAGAACGTGTTGCTCTTGCTGAGCATCCAGGTTCAGTTCCCAGGACTCACAATCATCTGGAACTCCAGTTCCAGGAATCCGGTGATCCTTAGGACTTCCTCAGGCACCAGGCACGTATGTGGCACACGTGTACACATGCAGGCAAAACGCAATAAACTAGTAAACCTGAAATAAGTATATCTTTAAACAAGCAAACAAAAAGAACACAGTTCTCATTTCAAGGAGAAACAAGTTATTCTGGAGCCAAATATGAACTGAGAGGGCCAGCACCCTCCCCTGCTGGGTGGGCCCTGACCTCGGCTCTCCTGGTACCCTCAGTAATCCCCGGAGAGTCCTGAAGCCAGTGGCCAATTAGAAAGTCCCTCACTTTCCCGAGAGATTCTTGCTCCCCCACAAGACCCCCACTTCCCTGCTAGATGTAGTGAGCCTATGCAGTGTTCAGATCTTGACCAATCAGAGATCCCCTAGCCACTGCCTGTTTTGCTTTAAAAGCCCAGGTGGCTGCATTTCTGGTCGCCACGTTGTTTTGTTTTTTAATTGGTTGACTCTGGCATGCTAGAATCTGTTCCTCGGAAATAAACTGCTTTGTATGGCCATATATATCTCTCAGTGTCTATTTGAGCTATTTCAGAGACCTAATACAACCATGGCTTTGACACACAGACTTACAGTTACCGGTAACAAATCCCACACTCCAAGAAGGTTTTGGTTTTTATTTTTTTTAAATAGTAACAGAACAAGAAAATCAGAAATCAAAACCCCTTTTGAATACACCAGTGGGCACATCCGGTAGGCAGATTACAGAAGAGAGCGACCTCTGCTATCAGCTTCAGTTATTATCTGCTGGCATCATTTGGGTTAACGGAAGCTAGCTGTTCGTACATTCCAGAGGATTTACCTAATAGTCACAGGATGCTGGGTCACACACAGAAGTGAGTAATAAATTCCACTGAAGGGTCCAAGGTAGTCTAAGAGATTTAGTTCTGGATCTGCAGCATTCCAACTCTTAATAGTCACTGAAGTCCTAATTAGTCAGTCAGCCTTTGCAGAGTATTCAATGCAGGTGCAGCTTCTTTCCATACTCTTAGGTCCTACCCTGCACCAGCAATTTTTTTGTTATTGCTGTGACAAGATGCACAACGAATTAAAGGAATTTTGGACTACAGTTTAAGGATATAGCCCACTGTGGGAGGAAGGCTTGGTGGTAGGAGCATAAAGAGACTTATTACAATTGTGCCTGTATCTAGAAGCTAGACCGAGATGAATGCTGATTCGCAGCTCTGTTTTTCCAGGAACCCAGTCTGTGGGGGATGTACCACCCACATTCCTGATGGTCCTTCCAAACTCCGTTAAATCTCTACAGACTCTCAAATCGACAGTCAAGGTTAAACCTCAGACAGCAGTTAGCAGCATCACTACTCCGAGATCAACCATCCCCCTGCTGAGGCTCAGGAAGTATTGAGAAAGAGGTAGCAAGAATGTGACAAGGGGAGGATGGGGAGTAGCACCGTGAAGTGCTGTCTTCTGGACACGATATGCCTATTGCACTCATGAGCTTATGGTATCTGTGGCCATCTGCCCAAGACCCGCACAAATCAAGCCGGCCAAAACTAACCAATGAGCAGTTAGCAACTGACAGTTACTAAAGGCGGAGGGTTCGTTCTTCTTTGATGGCATCCCCATAGGTAGGTAGCCCATGCTTTAGTGGATGACACCATACTGATGCACAGGTCAGTGACACTAATTGGACTTAGTAGGTTATTTTTTCTTAAAGACAAAAGTTGGGTGGGGGACATCTGAGGGGATCTTGGGAGAGTTGAAGTGGGGAAATGAGAGGTGGACATGAACATATTTCACTGTATAGTGTCAGTGCTTCAGCCCTGAGAGGAAAGGCATCTTGGCAGCCGGGAGCCAAGGAACCACACAGTTCTGAAGTGGGGAAGGTATCCCCAATGGAAGTGCTTAGCTTGAGGGGAGACATTTCCTCAGTAGAAGTGCTCCAGTTCTGAGAGGAGGAATTTCTCTGGCTGAGCTAAAGCGTTACATCTCTGCTCAGAGGAGAGAAGTTTTCAGGTAGAAGCGTTGCAGCCCTGAGGAAAGGCTATCTCTACAGATCCACTCTGAAGGGAGAAGGTTCCCGGGTAGAAGGGTTACAGCTCTGGGAGGAAAAGTATCCTGGCAGCCAGGAGCCAAGGAACCATGAAGTCACACCATGTAACAAATCTTACATGGGAGGAAAAAACCCAGGAGGACGGCTGACTCGGCTCAGTTGAGAAGTGTGGGTTTCTCGTGGGTGCAGAATTCCTGAGGGAGTGAGCAGCGAGTCACTAGCCCAAGAAACAGACTCTGGGGAAATGTCTTCATGGTACAGATCTGGTTTATTGTGTAGGGAAGCGGGTTTTTGTGGAGAAAGTATGGCGGTGCACAAGGGAGAAGCCCAATAGCATTGGTCTATGTTTACTAGACACTTCAATCAGCCTATCTAAAGCTTGCAAATCAGAGAGGGAGGGGTGAGGCCGGGAGAGGCCCAATCATCTATAGCCTTGTATGTAAAAGCTCTATCCTACCCGTATAGCGAATATTGGTGAACAAGGTTTCTGTAAAGACAGAGGAAGCAGATACTGTTCTGGAGGGCTTTTTCAACAGCTGTGCCAGGATCTGCCATTTAAAGGGCCACGCACACATGTACTACTGGCCAAAGTACTGGCCTAGTGCAGGTGCTGATGCATGCCTCTCTCTCCAGCTACCGTGATTCAGTAGCTACCAACAGAGAAGTAGCAAAGAACTGAGCAGAATGCAGTTCTTTATATAGGGTTTCTTGAGGGATGGAGCTTTCCAGGGTGACCTGGGATTGGTGGGATAATTGGCCTGATAATTGGACATGCTCAATGATTGGTGGGATTTTCAGGCTCAGTGATTGGTGAGATTTCGAGCTCAGGGATTGGATGGGTTTCTTGCTCAGTGACTGCTCAGTGATTGGTAGATTTTTCAAAACCTGGAAATAACCCAGTGGGAACAGGGTTTTCACCCTACATTCCTCCCCTTAATAATAATAATCATTATAATTATTATTAATTATATAATAATTTATTATTAATAAATATTTGGGGTCAGAAAAGGGGCAACATTATCATCAGACTACTTCCTGCTGAATGGGGACATCAAAGTTTTTGGAGCAAGCTTCATCTTTACCACTAGGGGCCATAAAATCCTGGGGCATTTATCAGAAGCATCTGGTTAGCTGACCCAGTTGAAGAGACAGGGAGCAATGACATCGGCTGGACTGGTTCACATCAGCTTTCACTTAGAGGAAAATCATGCATTTTGAACTTTCAAGCCTGCAGTCCTGGCAGTTGGGGGAAAGGAGGAGTCCTAAGACTAGGGGAGAGAAATAAATCTCACTCTCAGGAATAGTCAGGTAGGGAAACGTGGGCTGTGCTTATCTGGAGACTGTTTGACCTGTGAATCCAAGTCTCACGACTCCCTTGACTCCCTTGAATCCCTGAAGCGTACATGAATTTTTGTTTACAAGAAGAGATAAAAGTTTTAGATATTTTAGCATTCCCATTGTATGTAATCTGTACTGAAATCCACATGGTAGAAAAGACAGCTAACAGGTGTCTGCAAAATAACTGGAGTAGATTCCTGCCTTTGAGTCACACCAAAAGCATGAACATTTTTCCTCCGTCCAGAGAACTGGATATATAGATTGGACAGAGATGTTTTTAGCATGATGAGAAGCACCTTTAAATCTGTACTCAGAAGACAACCAAAGGAGATTTAAAATCTCGAGCTCGTGACTGATAATAGTAGTCAATGCACTATCAGATTATCAGAACTTCATTGATTAATGTTAAACTCTGAACCTTTGAAATCATAGCATAAGGATAGCATAGGAGGAGGAAGAAATCTGAAACATTTCTCATTACCGTAAATCACCTTTTTATACCTTCAGTACTTGCATTTGCATCCTCAGACCTTTCTACACTTTAGAATGCTTTCTTAGACCCTCATAGCTTGCTTAAGCTTTCACATCCTCAGACATTCTTAGGAACCTTTCTAACACCCTCATTGCAATGAGGCTGCAATTCCACTGATAGCCTCACCTGGGCCCTCTTCAGGACCTTTAGCCCTGTCAAGCCTGAGTTGCTCTCCACGACTCTTTCAGGTCTGTCTAAAACTAACACCACCTGAGTGACTGTTACACTACAGACTTTGGCTTCCAACATGAGGTACATTCTTGTATACGAATGCATGGAAGTGCAGCTTTAATACCTTATTAAACAAGTGTTGTTTCTGAATCCTAACTTTCATAAACTTTGCTTTTATGATTTTGTTTTCAAGACAGAAATTAGTTAAAGATGGAGCAAACAGGCATAGTGGGTTAAGTCCACATGAAAAGGAGAAGGATAAGGGAGTTATAGGGAACTGGATCGGCCTTTGACAACCTGCTGTAGAGAAATTCTCCAACCATATTTAGATGGAATGTTGGCTAGAGGTGAGGGTCTTTTGGACATTAAGCTACCCTATGTAAGAGCCACCCCAGACAGGTGTAGATAGGGAGAAATAGAGGAGAGAGAAAACTTAGATATGAGAGGTTTTGGGTCATTTGTGCAGTGGTAGAAGTTGCTACTGAGGAAAATCGAGTGCCCATTTTTGGCACTGAACTGTACGGAGGCCAAGCTGTAGTAATAGAGCAAGGCTTTAATAAAATCTGAATCCATAGAGGAAGAGATGAAGGGCTGCAAAATGAACTCCATTGGGTAGAGTTACTATTGGCTCCAAGTGGGGGCTGAGAGGCAAGAGAGAAGCCCAGGAGGACATGGACAAGCTGTGAGACTTCCCACAGAGAGAGAGGAGTGTCTTGGAAACCAGAGAGTTGCCTATGTAGTGGGTGCCCCAGAGGGTGTAGCAGGCTCATGGAGCGAGGGAGAGGACACTTACTGAGTAGGTGAGGAGAGTCATGGTTAGAGCAGGTGGAGGGAAGAAAGGGCCGAAGAAGTGGATTCTAGAATTTGGAACCAAACAGGATGGAATAAAATATGTGAATGGTAGAAGCCAGCAGAAACCAATGATCCATCAAAGATTCAAATTAGCAACTTGAGTCCCTTTGAAATATTGAGCTGTGGGCACGGGTGAAAGACAAGAGCGGTGTCCTCTACCAATTCTACCTGAAGAGAGAGAACTCGGGAGGGGGGTGTAGCCTGGAGACGCTTTTATGTTGAAGGTGGGACAGTCGATGAGGAGAGTAGTCAGTGATAGGTGACCTGAAGGTGACCTCTTTGATTTGCATAAAAAAGTTTGGCTGCGGACAGAGTGCACGGATGAAGTGTTCGTCCTTGGATAGTATGGTCTAATTTTTTTAGTAAGTATGCAACGGATGCAAAGGAGGTCCCAGTTAATACCCGGGACACTGAGGGCATCTCTCTCCTTTTCTATAATGTATATAAAGAAGGGGTGAGTTAAATTTGGAAGGCATAGGGCCAGAGCCTAAAGGGAGGGCCTGTTGAAGCTCATGAAAGGGCTTGGTAATGGGCACAAGGAGGGGTTCGTGTGAGGGGTCAAGGGCCACCCCATATAATGGGCATGTGAGAAGAGAGAAAGAGGGAATCCAAGAGCATACAAAGCCAGCCATCCCTAGGAAGGATAGACTCATACTTTGTGGTAGGAACTGAATGTGGCTGGTTAGCTGTTTCCTATCTAGGGTAACGGCCTTGTGAGTTGGAGTAATAGTCAGTCCCAGATAGTTCTCCTGAGGATTGGACAGTTGGACCTTAGAAGATGAAACCTTATATCCCCAGCTAGGCAGAAAGTTTAATAAGGTGGAGGTGTCGGACTGGCTAATTTTTGGGACAGGCTACAAAGGAGAAGATCATCTATGTAGTGTTAAGCTGGATTTAAGAGGAAACAAAGAATACGGCAGATGTATAGAGGAATAGAAAAGAAGGCATCCCCGAGGTCTAAGACAGAGAAATACGAGAAATCTCTTAGGAGATGGTGGAGAGGATGATGTAGGGGTTGGGTACTACAGGGTGAAGGGAAACCACTGCCGAGTTAATAAATCGGAGCAAAGTGATAGGCTCCATTGGGTTTTTTACAATGAGTATGAGGGTGTTAAGGTGGGAAGCAGAAGATTCTTCCTTAAGAAGTCAGAGGTGAGAGGCTTACATCCCCTGAGGCTTTGGACTGACACAGGCTATGTATTGAACCTGGGTAATAGACTTGGTAGGTTTTGTAGTTGGATAAGAGAAGGAGGACGTTTGGCTATAGAGGGGTTTTAGGTGTCCCGCACCTGGGGATCCACCTGGGAGTCTGGTAAGGGAAAAGCTGTGTCAGATTGTGTGGTTTGGAGAAACCTGAAGGAAGTGATTGGCGATCTTGGAGTCAAACAGATGGGGGGAACAAAAGAAATCGAGGCCCCCACTTTGGCGAGGAAGTCCCTTCCCACCCAGAGGGTGGGGCAGGTTAGTACCAGTAGGAAGGAGTGGGTAAGGGGAATATTCCTGAATATGCAACTAAGTGGTCGGATTTTATGAGCTTGATGAGGCTGTCCCCCTACTCTAACGATAGGAAAATGAGGAGAGATGTGCCCCCAAAACTCTATCAGGACTGAAAAGTGGCCCCAGTGTCCAAAGGAAGGAGACTGGTACTGTGATGTCTACCTGAGGCTCCCTGTTGGAGATGGTGGTGGTTGAGTCAAGAAAGCCCAGGACCTTTCAGTCGTCCATGGCCAGACCTAAGAGGTTGGCTGGAGGGCTATCTGGGCCTGATGTCCTCACACCACAAGAGACATGAGGACAGTCATCTACCCAGTGTCCCTCTTAATGGTACCTTGAACATGGTTGGGATGGTCTGCGAGAGCTCAAATAGGCCCAGGCCCAGTGAGTTTTCTGACCACATTTGAAACAGGGACCCGGAGGTTCTCAGGCTTTGGGAGGCAAGGGATCCTGGGCAGTTGTCATGGCTGGCTGAAAAGTCTTAGCCAGCATCAGGTATTTTTGCTTTGGGGCTTTTTTGTACATCTGAAGGTCATGGCTAAGACTTCTTCCTGTGGAGTGAGGGGTCCTTTCTCTAGATGTTTAAGTTTGACCCTACTATCAAGGAAAATCTGGAAAAAGAACTAGGCCACAAGGAGTTGTTTTTCATCTGGGGTCTGGAGATCCAGGTTGGTAGACTGTAAGAAGGCCTTTGTACGGTGGTCTAGGAATCGAGATGGGGTTTTTGTGTTTGTTCTGGATGACCTCTTGGATTTTCTTTTTCATAATTTACCACTTTAAGGTGGCCTTGCAGAGTCCGGCATAAAGCTGCATAAAATTCTCAGATTATTTTGTAAAATAAAAAATTTCAATTGTTACTTTTTATTTTAAAAGTATGTGTGTTTTGCCCACATGTATGTCTGTGTACCATGTGCATACCTGATGGCCACAGAGGTCAGAAGAGGGGTCAGATCTGAAAGGACTGGAGTCAGCACGGAACACAACCAGACACCAGATTTTTAGCACAAAGATTTATTTGCCCCAGAGACACAAAGACAAAGGGACAAGGAAATTGGAGGGGGCAAGAGATAAGGAAAAAGGGATATTTGCCCCAGAGGGATAGAGACTGGATAAAGTGGCAAATGGTGGGTTATAAAGGCCTTAGGCAGGAGGGGGGAAACGGGAGGTACAATTGGAGAAGGGTTCTGATTAACTGGCTGGGAGGAGAACAAAGGAGAGGAAATGTGGATTTTTTGGAGAAAGGTGGGGATGCTGTGGAGGGATTTCTGGGAGACAGACCTTTGTGTGTGATAGGATGGAACTTAACTTTTTTAAGGGAGAAAGTCTCATGTAGCACAAGCTGGCCACCAACTTGCTATGTAATTGAGGATGGCCTAGAAGTCTCGGTAGCTCCTGCCTCCATCCTGAGTGCTGGAATTACAGATATATGTCAGTACACCCAGTTCTACAGGCTCCTTTTATGATGTATAGGTGTATTTCATATGCAATCATGAAATGCTTATTTAATCAGGGCATGCATGTATAGACAAAAGTTTCAAGTAATCAGGGTGCTGTGGAACAAGCCTTTAGACCCAGGCCCACGATTTTGCGCTTTTATGGGATTTCTCTGTGTGCCAGTGGGTATGCGTCTGTGTTTGCATGTGTTTCTTTGATACGTTTTTGCTTGTTTGTTTTTGTCCCATTCTGTTTTTTCTTTTCTATTCTGTGTTTTCCCCCTGTTTGTTTTTTGATGCAAGAAAGAAAAAAAGGACAAGTTTTGCACTGGGGCAGGGAGCATGCCCAAATTCCCAATGGAAATGAGAAGTTGTGGGTACCATCAACAATGATAAAGATTAGATCTGAGCCAGGAAGATCTGACTGCCCTGTCAGCTGAACCAGGAGATCGTGAATATGAAGAAAAAAAAAAAAAAAAGAAGCTGATTAGACCATTTTAAGACTTAGAGGAGTTTTTCATTTAATAAACCCCTGGAGGCCAGAGAAAAGTAATCAATATCTCATAATTTACAACTTAAAAAAAGAGGGGGGAAATGTATAGGGACACTTTTGGTTTCTTTAAAAATGCAGAATGGCTTTTGGACTAGGTTTGTGTTCCCAGCTGTGGTACAGTTGTTCATGAGTTGGGTTTGGAATGCTTGATGCAGGTGGCTATGATTGGGTTAGGTGCAGTCGTTCTGGCCTCTGTAGCTTGTTTTTGGGATTGCACGCCACATGGGTAGATGGGAACTTTTGGTTTATAGGTTATAAAAAGTCTGAAGCCCGGAGAGTCGGGGTGGGCATTGGTTGGTGGTTCGTTGGTTGGGTTGCTGTCATTAGTGCGATAATTCCTAAGAGAACGAAGGTTGGAGAGACAGTTTATAGACCCTACGCTGAGAATCTAGTCTGACTCGCTCTAGTCCTCTTCAAGCTTAGGACAGTTTAAAAGGAAGGCTGTGAAGATTTCTACCTTTCTCTTTTTCTATATCAAGGCTACTTGCAAAATCAGGGAAGATTTCTTTCCATCTTTCCTTTCTCCTTCCCTAGAGGGTAAAGATTGTAGTGTGCTGCTACAGGACGGCGCTGGCCGCGACGCGTGGCTCCCTCTGCTGCGGGCTGGCTGAGCTCACAGCTATGAAAACGCCTCCTTGTCTTCCCCGCTGAGCGACACAGCAGGTGTAGAACTACAGGTGACCAACCAACGTGGAGACAAGGAAGAAGGGAAAGAAATTCCAGAGCTCACAGAGTCCAGGTAAAGAACGCTCAGGGAAGCTCCCAGAGGACAGCAATTAGTGGTGGTGAAAAAAAAGAATGCCAAACCAACCACCAGCATGCTTCTGCCGGAGATTCGTCCTAGGGTCCAGGATCCCTGATGTGGAAGCAGTAGCTTGGAGCCAAGAAGCCACTGATTTAAACTATTTTTCCTCCTGCAAATCAGACTCTATTTTAAAATCCAGAAAGTGGTTCCTCAGAGTCAGCACACAGAAGCTGTCTTCCAGAACTGGCCAAGGTTGTATTTTGTGCTGGTAGCCGAACTTGGTACTCTAAGAATCACCCAGGTGGTACTGGTTTTAAAGGCATGGAGAGGCCATAGAGAGCAACTGAGGCTTTGCATAACGAAGAGAGCCAAGGAGAAGCTATTGGTGAAGGCACAGCCTCGGTGGCAGTTGAAGGCTCAGCTTGAAGGGGTCACACAGAGAAATTGAAGCTTAGCTCCATCCAGAGAGCTCAGGAGAGGCTATTGTTGTAACAGAAGACCCCAGGGTTCTGAAGATTCATACCATAGTACCATAGGACGGCCACCAAGAATAGCATCAGCAGTGGAGTGGAGCCAGCCAGAACCTGGGGGACGAGCTGTGTGTGCTGCAGAGGGCAGAGCCAGAAAAGTGACCCAAGCCCTTTGGAGGAGCCCAGAAAATTGTGAATGAATCCCAGATTTTTTATTTTTCTTGCTAGTGAAGGATTCAACCAGACTCACAGCAGCGCACCCACAGGGTGGCTCAGCAAGGAAGACAGGGAGACGTTTTCATAGGCGCAAACCCTGCCAGACCTCCGCAGAGCAAACCACCATCCTATTCATATTCAGGATAGACCTCATCCCACAGGATGGTCTCAACAACATGCCACAGACCAGCAAATGAGTCCGTGGATGGAAACGTTCCCTGTCAGTGTACCGTCGGGGTGTCACATAACTGAGACATGTTACAAGCACAGAGGAGAAGACACTTTGATCTCTACCTCACGGATTCTCATTGGACATCGATTCTCATTGATGCTTTTCTGCTGTCCAAAGACATTGTGAAAAGCTTGATAGATGTTTGGTTTCATTTGGTCCTGTCTTTATGACTGTTCCTCTTGTAAATAGTTTTGTGTCTGTAGTGTTAATTGTGTTGTAGAGATAAAGCATTTTTATTGTCTTATACAGAAAGGAGAGATGATGCAGAAGTTTAGTTTTAGTTATGTTTAAAATGTTTTTGTTGTTCACTGTTAAGAAAAGGGCTGCTTAGGCCTAAGCATTTTATATCGTTAGCAGGTGTTGGATTTATGCGGGGGATGTGTTATTCCTCATGATCTGCATGGGCTATCAGTAGGACACCTGAGGAGCTTGTGTGTCAGTTAAAGACCCTGAGACGAGACAAACAGGGTTCCACTGCCCAGTATGGTGCTTGCTGTGACAGTGCTGAGGTCTGGCAGGGTTTGCGCCTTTGAAAACCGCCCACTTGTCTTCCTTGGTGAGCGACACAGTGCGTGCGCTGTTACAAGTCTGGTTGAAGTCTTTGCCAGCAGGAAAAAAAAAAGTCAAGAATTCCAGCACAATTAACAACTGTAAGGCTCTCCTCTCTCCCAGCTGCAGACCTGTAATTTTCTAGAAATCCCAGCAAAGCACCTATTTATAGGGAAAGAACATGCACTAAACTTCCTGGGTAACACATCTCCTGGCTCTCCTTTACCAGATTATAATTCAGCTAATTATAAGTATAATTCGGTGATAATGAATTATCACTTCAGCTCCTGAGCCATCCTGAAATTCCACTTGGCAAAAGAGAGAGAAAAGGAAACATACAGTTTTCTTTGCAGCCTTTCAAGATGGCACTTCAGAGCCACCAAAATGACATATATATGGTCTTAGTTTTCAGTTAGTGTGACACAAACGCCCCGACCAAAGCTCAGCGTTGCTATTGTCTAGCGTGGTGAGGGAGCTCTGGCGGCAGGAGTGTGAGGCGACCACTCACATTTCGTCTGCAGTCAGGAAGCAGAGAGCAACGGATGCTGGTGCTCGGCTCACATCCCCCTTTTTGCTTAGCCCAAGACCACAGACTGGTGCTGCCCAGTGAAGGTGGGTCTTCCCACCTCGATCCAACTCAGTCTAGACAACCCCTCACAAGCGTGTCCAAGATCTAGCCCAACCACGGCAGCGATGCCCTCACGGGTGTGCCCAGAAGTGTGCCTCACAGGAAATTCTTGATCCTGTCAAGTTGATAGTGAATATTAACCCTCACAATAGCTACCGCCAAGACAATTCATTCTGACTTCCTCCTGAGCTCATCGCACACTTGGCCTGCGTCTCACTTTCTGCAATTTTAGTTTGCGAAGTGTACATCGATGCACTGGAGTGTTGCTAACTTTCTTCGAGGGCCTCATTTTTTTTTTAGTGAACACTGATGCTCAAGCCTACCTTAAAATATATTTAATAATTTCCCCAATGCACCATTGTGGCTATCCCTGACATTATTTTCTGCATTAAAGCCACAAATTCCTACCTGGACTAAGTGGAAGTCTCTAGAGGATTAGGGCAGCTCCTCGGGATCCTGGCGAGGATGTGCAGCATGTTTTTGCTCTTCACGACTGACATGAAACTTCAAAATGTCAAAACCTAGCAAGCAGGTATCCACAAGCGCGGAGCACTCCATATTTTCCCCACGACTCCAACAGGCAAAACCTGTACAAAGCACACACCGTTTTCCAAACAATCACTCATATCTACCCACGACAATGGTTCAAGAGTCGAGTAACTGATGGGATTAACCGAAGCTCCCAGAAAAAACTTCCAAGCCTACGTCAGAGATTTACAAGGCTGATAAGTGGGTTGAATCTTCAGCAACTTAGGAGAGTCGAAATGTTCCATGTGGGGAGTCAGATTTATCCAAGGCGTCACTAGCACTGTCAATGGCCGTTTGTTACAAAGTTCTACGTTTGACCTAACATAATTGAGACTGTTTGGTAAATCTTTTGGAATATAAAGACTTGTGTCTTCCAACAAGCCTCAGAATGCTGCCAGGCAGCACCGAGTCGTACAGCAGACGTGTTTCTCTGCTGTAATCTTTTTGACGTTTCCGCTAATGTATTTGAAAGCACCTGAATTTGTATAAAATTCTTTGTTCTGTTAGTATAAATCTTCACAAAACTTTTTATTCCCTATAAGCTGAGAGCTGGAATTTTTGTGTTGAAAACAGCCATTTTTTTCAGCATCCTTATGACTCCTTGTTTATGGTAATTCGAATGAGAAGTGTCCCACATAGGTTGATATATTTAAAAGCTCGATTCTCAGTTGGTGGCCATGTCTGGAGGCTTATAGAACTTTTAGGAGTGCACCCTTGCCGGAGGAAGAGAGCCACTGGGAGTGGACTTTGAGGGTTTGTAGTATCACAGTGTTCCCTATTTTCCCTCTCTGCTTCTTGTGCATGGATGAAGTGTGATCAGCCAACTTCCTGCTCCTGTGCCATGCCTTCCCTCCCATGAAGATTCTATCCCTCTGAGCCATAAACCAAGATAAAGCTTCTTTTCTTCCTCAAATTGTTGTTGGTCACTAGGATGTGGTAGTGTACGCCTTTAGTCCCAGCACTTGGGAGGCAGAAGCAGGCAGACCTCTGTGAGTTCGAGGCCAGCCTGATCTATATAGCAAGTTCCAGGACAGTCAGGACTACACAGAGAAACCCTGTCTCAAAAAACAAAAACAAAAAACAAACAAAAAATTGCTATTGGTCATGGTATTTTATCTCAGCAACAAAAAAGCAATACAGCACTGTTGATGATAATGCTTTCTCTTTTGCTTTCTATTGTTGTGATGAATACCATGACCAAAAGCAAGTCGAAGAAGAAAGGATGTATTTGACTTCCATCATTGGGAGAATTCAGGACAGAAGCTCAAGCAGGAGCAGACACAGGGACCATGGAAGAAAACTGCTTATTGGCCTGCTCTTTATGTCTTGTTCACCTTACTTATATAACCCAGGACCACCTGTCCATAGTCGCACTGTCCACAGTGAGCTGGAGCCTCTCACATCAGCCATTGGTCAACAAAACATGCAACAGATGTGCCCGTAGGCCAATCTGCTGGAGTAATTCCTTGAGATGCCCCCTTCTCAAGTGACTCTAATTTATGTCGAATTGGCAAACCAGCACATGTAGTCAGTAGAGGACTAGAGGACTAGAAAGAAAAACAATTTGTAAATGTATTTTGCACATTCATCTCTTATATTTTGAAAAATCTAAACAAATTTGTTATTATTTGTTGTGCGTATGTGTAGGTATGCATGTGAGGTCAGAGGGCAACTTTATGGAGTTGGTTCCCCCCTTCTACCTGTGAGGATTAAAGTTACAGTTATATTTTAAGGTCCCCCACCCCCAGAAACAGGCTTTCTCTGTGTAGCCCTGGCTGTCCTGGAACTCACTTTGTAGACCAGGCTGGCCTCAGACTCAGAGATCTGCCTGCCTCTGCCTCCCAAGTGCTGGGATTAAAGGTATGCGCCACCACCACCTGGTTATGTTTCAAGTTTTAATTACTGTGCCTAAGAGATCTATAAAACAAAAATGCCTCTACTCTGTAAGCTCTATTTGCCCAAGGACAGATGACTTCCTGGAACGCTGGGGGCTGTTCATGTAAGATAACAAGCCATGTATTTTTGCTCCTGTAAAAAAGCTTGGTTGCCCCAACTGCTCATGATGTGCTTGATCCTACATAGGCGGGAGGTAAGTAGGCAGGAAGTACACCAGGATGTATGTTTGTCCTGAATGGACAAAGGTGGGAAGTGCATAGCCTTGTGGGTTTTGCCTTTGTAAGCCCCTGACTAATGTAACAGCCATACTCTGGGAATCCTGGCAATGGACTTGACCAATGTCCATTACCCTGGCCAGGATTTAATACAGCTTGCTTCAAATTTTGGCTCAAAAATGGTGGTAGTAGTTTTATTCTCACCCAGCAGGGTTAACATATCTTTATGTGTGTTAAGTTCAGCCTATGCTCCATGCTCTTATTTCATATAGTGTAAAATAGTGGGGCCTCAAGCTGCGTCTTATCCTAAGAGTTTCCACTTTACAAGCAGTTCTTTAGTCCATTTTCAGGGAGAAAGATGATTGTGCTCTTACGTGGATAAATAAACAACACCACTTGTCAAGAAGTGCAGACTGATGAATCACTTACTCCTGGGAGTAGAAAAAGTGCATTCTATAAATTTATCCAGGTGAATTGAGACTGCAGGGCACATGAGAATATTAAAGTCATATTACAGAAACCAGACTCAAGAATTTATTGAATATGTCAAGCCAACAAAAGGGTACAGCCCCCTCTCTTGAGCTCTATAAAGTGGTGGACTCCAGCATATGACAGCAAAACCTTCCGCCGACTGCTCATCTGACAAGCCACATATGCATCAGGGCAGAGCACAATCCACTTTGGTTGTTTTCTGCTGGGATAGCCTCCTCATGCCTCAGCCCACCTGCTCCACGTGGGCCTTGACTCTCTTCCAGCTCCACATCTGGTTCTGCATCTGTAGCAGATGACATCTTCACTCCTCGTCCCTGACTCTCCTGAGGCCTCAACAGAAGCTTCTTCCCTGAGGCCAGTTTGGCTCTGTTACCTTATCAATTGACTCTCTGGGCATGTCTGTAGCCCAGGTCAGAAACATCCTGAACTTTGCTTTAGATGAACTAGTATTATTCTGTAACCACAAACTTGTGTATTTTATTGGGTATTGTGTGATATGAGTTAATTTTAGCAATTAAGATTGGAATAAAAGAACCTGTATTAGCCTTGACCAGATTACCAAGTAGGCAGCGTTACCTGGCAAATCACTGTCACTGAAACCACTGTACCTTGTGAACTTACTCTTTTTTGTTTTATTGGCAACTTAGGATGAGAAGGATTTTATTTTTAAACTTATAAAGTTTGAAAACAAGATAGCCTAGTTTAGATGCGTTTCCAAGCTGTATGCATTTGCAGAGAGTTCAATTTCTGGTTGACAAGAAGTTCCTAACACCGTAGATGGGCACCGACATTCACATACGTGGTGAGCTGATCAGCCTCCACAGGAAATATCCCCTTTTTTCTTTGGCAAAGGCTTAACAAACATTAGGCATTGTTCTAGTCTTAGCATAGCCTGCATTGGATGCACACAGCATGTACAAGGAAGCCATCTTCATCCTTCTTATTCTCATAAACCTTAGGGATAGGCTCACATACCCACACCACACTGTGCCAGTTCATCAGGAGGAAGTAGGCTTGATTATTGTTTAGCTGTAACTGCTTTCTAATTATTTTGATGAGCTTACTTTGTGTTGATGAGATGGGGTACAAGGAATTTGGTTTTGTCCGGGGCCAACAGCTGCCTCTCGTCCCTGCATTGCTCTGTTATTCTTGGGATCTTGGTGGGGTGCAGGAGATTGTCCGCTCTCGGTTTGAAGCTGCAGCAGGGGGGGTCATCGGTCAGCAGGTCCTGGCTCCAGCGCCAGCCACTTCCCTGTCTCAGTCTTCACTTTTTTTGAGACAGGTTATTACTATGTATCCTAGGCTGGTTAGGAACTCTCTGTCTGTGTGATATTGCAAATTCCATCGGACAAGAATAAGTCAATCACCACAATTTTGAGCCAAATTTGAAGTATGCTTTAATTAAATTAATTAAGTACCGGCCAGGAAGATGGATTCTGACCAGGACCATTCTGAGGTTCTCCATCTGGGGTTCCCAAGAAATGGTGCTGAGTCACATGGAACAGATGCTCATAAAAGCAGAACCCATAAGGCTATGTCCAATCAGGGCAAGCTTATATCCTGATGTACTTCCTGCCTGGGTTATCTCCTGCCTATGAGTGACTTAGTATATCCAGTGTATTTGGAGCACATCTGGTGAAGCTGAATTAACTGAATGGAATCTACACGGCCCTACCCAACATTCCAGGTAGTTATCTGTCCTTGAGCAAGTGGGATTACAGGGTTATGTCTTTTTGTATCTCACATGAACGGCTTCCAGCCAGTATTCCAGGAAGTTTTCTGTTTTATAGGTCTCTTAGGCACAGTAATTAAAATTAAAAGCATAACTTTTGTTCTTACAATATGAGAGTTAATATTAGTCATTAAGATTTGAATAAAGAGCCTTGGCCACGTTGGCCTTGAACACATGTGCTTTTGTCTCCCAAGAACTGGGATTAAAGTTGTGTACCACCATGCCTGGCAGTTTTGAATTTTCTTTTTAAGATTCATCACACATATTTTAATCCACATGTATTTTAGACTTTTCCAAAGACCAAAAGTCCAAAAAAAAATCTTTCTTCTATAATAATAAACAAATGGATTTTTTGTGTGGTTTTTGTTGTTGTTGGTTTTCATTTTGTATTTTGAGACAAGATCTTTCTACATAGCCCTCAGTGTCCTGAAATTCCTATGTAGACCAGGCTGCCATGAGCTCAACAAAGGTCTGCCTGCCTCTGCCTCCTGAGTGCTGGGACAAAGAAAGGTCTTAAATGATGCCCTACATATAGTTTGGGGAAAAGAAGACTTACATAGTTACTTTATAGTCACTACTCTGAACTTAAATCATATAAACACCGAAAGGTGAACTTAAAACACACAAGCACAGCAAAACTTTAAAACCCTTAACAGATCAAAATACTCAAAATGTTTTGTATTAAGGGATGGACCACTAAGAAGTAAGGAATATGAACCACAGAGAGAGCATTTACAGAAATTGGCTTTTGCTTTTTAAATATTGAGCTTAAGATTCAATAAACAGAGATCCTAAATCTCACAATGTTTTTTTGGTGAAAACACTAGTTGTATCTTGATAACTGCAAATTACATATTAGAATTCCAATATTATAACATCATTTTAAAAAAAGCATTATTCATTAGCAGTTATCCCAACAGCAAAATTAGCCTACCTCAATACAGACAACAAAATAGTATTTGATACAGACCGTGTGTGTGTGTGTGTGTGTGTGTGTGTTTGGGGTGTGTGTGTGTGTATACAGAGTGTGTGTGTGTGTGTGTGTGTACGGAGTGTGTGCTGTGTGTGTGTGTTTGGGGTGTGTGTGTGTGTGTATACGGAGTGTGTGTGTGTGTTTGGGGCGTGTGTGTGTATACAGAGTGTGTGTGTGTGTGTACGGAGTGTGTGCTGTGTGTGTATGTTTGAGGTGTGTGTGTGTGTGTATACGGAGTGTGTGTGTGTGTTTGGGGTGTGTGTGTGTGTGTATACGGAGTGTGTGTGTGTGTTTGGGGCGTGTGTGTGTATACAGAGTGTGTGTGTGTGTGTACGGAGTGTGTGCTGTGTGTGTATGTTTGGGGTGTGTGTGTGTGTATACGGAGTGTGTGTGTGTGTGTGTTTGGGGTGTGTGTCTGTGTGGTTGGAGTATTGTGTGTGTGTATATATATGGAATGTGTGTGTGTGTGTGTGTATATATATACACGGAGTGTGTGTGTGGGGTGTGTGTGTGTATGTGTATACGGAGTGTGTGTGTGTGTGTGTATACAGAGTGTGTGTGTGTGTGTGTGTGTGTATATATATACACGGAGTGTGTGTGGGGGGTGTGTGTGTATGTGTATACGGAGTGTGTGTGTGTGTGTGTGTGTGTGTGTGTGTGTGTGTGTGTGTGTGTGTGTGTGTGTGTGTGTGGTCCGCGCGTGCGCGCGCGCATGCGCACATCAACGCGGAACTCCATTTCCCACTATTCTCCTTGTACTTCCGGCGTGGCCGGGCAGCGGGATCGCTCGGCTTCCGCGTTCGGGCCTGGCGCTGCGGTAGAGGCGGCGGCGGCTGGGGACGGGATTCAGGAGTAGGGCTACGGGCATGGACGTTTCGGGGCAGGAGACCGACTGGCGTAGCGCCGCCTTTCGGCAGAAGCTGGTCAGCCAAATGTGAGTGCGGCGGGGTGCGGGCCGGGCGGCCGGACCTTCCGGCCGGGCGGGGGCGGCGGGCTGGACCCTGTGCGGACCCTGGCGGGCACCTGCGGGTCCGCCGGGCGCGGGGGCTTCCGGGGCCCTTCCGCGGTCTCTCCGACTTCTCTCGGCAGACAGGGGCTGCTGGCTGGTCTTCGGGGCCGGACTCGCAAACCCGCAGCCCCAGCGAGTGAGTCATCGTCCTGAGCCGCCTCGTCATTTGTGTGCTTTGAGTGCAGACTTTCCCTTTGCTTCGATTCTTTCCGAACACAGAAGGAGGCAACCAAAGATTTACCAGGGGTGCCGGGTGGCTTCTTTTTCAAAAACCAAAAACCAGTGATTCGGAGGCGGTGGATGGAAGATAAAATTGGAAGATTCGTAGGTGTTTTGGATGTGGGAAGTGGGGACAGAGAAGAATGCTCCTTTCTCTTCCAAAGGTGTGTGAACTTGGCCGTGGTGGCAGGAAGCAGCTGTGAGGGCTTAGGTAGTGACGGGCTGAGGGAGCCCTGCTCAGTGCTTGTTTCATTTAGTAGTTCTACTGAGTTCCCTGGAGTGTTGAGAAAATTGCTTTTGGCACAGCCTTTCCCCAGGGATGGGACTGTAGTTAAAGGAACAGATAGTACAGGTGTGTCGATGTTCAGTCACGCTGTGGGTGCTAACGTGTCAGTTAGTTGAGTAGGACTGGAGCAGCTTTGTAGAGTAGGTGACACATTGAGCCCCAGAAAGAAAAGAAAAGTAGGAGGGTGACAGGCCACCATCCCCAGCAGATGATTGGGAAAACATTATGAAGGACTGTTGTAGGTTGAGAGCTCTGGGTCTTGGGAACAAGGTAATCAGTAATCAAAGAGCAGCAGTTAGCATGGTTAGTGATAGGGGTGTTGGGCAAACAAGTATGCGAGTTTTACCTGTGGTCTGCTTGAGGTGTGGCAGCATCCCTGTTGGAAAGGTCCCTGAGTCCCTGCAGATGAATTAAGGACCCAAGAGAGGCTAAGTAGGCAATTTAGGGAGATTTTTGCTCGGGAGGGGTTGGTGGGGTTTTGGCTTTCACTCTTTTATTCCCACTGCTAGATCACTGATTGTGGAACTCTTTCGTTGGCCCACATTAGGCGGTGGAGATCGAAAGAGGAAGATAGATTCCAGAGAAAGGGGCATGTGTGGATACACTAGCGACTAACTGAATGGAGGGGGCGGAGTGGAGGATCGTGGAATGAAGGAAGCTGGGCTAAATGCAGAAGCATCGGTACCGCAGGAGTGTGTACTGTGTCAGTGGCTCGCTACCACAGCAGAATAGCCTTGGAACAGTTTTACACACAGTTCAACAAACATGATTTTTTTGTTTCTCAAATTTTGTTTGTTTGTTTGTTTTTGAGGCAGGGTTTCTTTTGGTAGCGCTGGCTGTGCCTGGTATTGTTTTTTAAACTTTTTTAGATTTATTTTGTGTGTATGAGCATTTTGCTTGCTTGTATACAAGTGCCCCACATATGCCTGGTGCCCTCGAAGGTTAAAAGAGGGTGTCAGATACCCTTGGAATGGAGTTACAGGGGTTAGGAGCTGCTTTGTGAGTACTGGGAATTGAACCTGGGTTCTCTGTAAGAGCAGTGAGTGCTTTTAACCTCTGAGCCAAGCCTCCAGCCTATAAGTGGTTTATTGATGTACTTGAATTATCTCTAAGTGAAGTCTTCAGGAGTGATCTGAACCACAGGGCAAGAATTCCTCTCTGGGAAAGTCCAGTGGATCTGAAGGAGCGAGTTGTCACTACAGGCAGTTGGGGCGAGGGCTGTGAAGTGTCTGAGGTCTCCGGGAGGAGTGCAGTGTACTGGGTAGATGCTCTCTACCTCTGTAAGATATTGCTGCTTGTTTTTTTTTTTTTTTTTCTGTAGTAACAAATTACCACACATTGAGCATCTTGAAACAACATGGATTTATATCTGGTCATTTCTTTATGTAAGAGGCTCAGGTAAGATTTAGTGAATGTTAGTTAAAAGGCTGAAATCAAGATGGAGTCTTTGGGAGCAGACTCTACTTCCAGTCCCATTCAAGTTGCTGATCAAATTCTACTCCTTATACTTGTAAGACTGAAGTATCATCCTTTCTTCTTGGTCATTTCTCAGGGGACAGTTTTTATCCCTGGAGATTGTACCTTGTGCTTTCTTTGTGGCCTTTTCTAACATTACCTGGTTCTTCTGATACTCTGCAAATTCAGCTAGAGAACATTCTTGGCATTTCATAGATCAGTTTAGAATAATGCAACATAATCTTATTGTATGTATCCTTAATCACATCTGTGAAGTCCCTTTGGAGGTATGGGAAAGAAGAGTCACAGTTCCAGGAATTAGGGCCTGTATATCTTTGTGGAGGGGACAACATTTGCCTACTACATTTGGGTGAGCACTTCAAAAGTTGCCTTCTAAGACCAAGCAGGTGTCTTAGTTTGCTTTTATCGCTGTGAAAAATATCATGAGCAAAAGCAACTTGGAGAGGAAAGGGTTTATTTCATGATACACCCCACCATTAGGGAACGCCAAGCAGGAACTCAAGCAGGGGAGGAGGAGCTGGAGAGGTACTCAGTCAGTGTTAAGACAATGTGTTGCCCTTGCAAAGGCCCCAGTGTTCGATTCCAGGCTCAGACTGCTCTTCCTTACAGCCCAGGACTACCTACCCAGTGGTGGCACTGCCCATAGTGGACTGGGCCCTCTCATATCAGTCACTGATCAGCAAATTCACCACAGGCTTACAGGCTGATCCCCTGGGGCATTTTCTCAGTTTAGGTTCCACTCTTTCCAGATGACCTTAGGGTGTGTCAAGCTGACAAAAAGACCAAGCTCATTGGGTGTTTTCAGTTCTTAGATTTCTTGTTTTCTCTCTAGGGTTTACTTTTCTGGTGATGATTTAGGATTTTTATTGAGCTAATCTACACATCTTTAGTTCTGGCTTCTGGTGTTTATACTCTTTTAAATTTGGCCATTCTGGGAAGTACTTCAAACCTTAGTGATTTATAATAGATGAGCAATAATGAAAGCCTAGGGCTGAGGGAGTAGCTCAGTAGATCATTTATGTAGTCCCTAGGAAGCCCAGGATTCAGTTGTCAGATGTTGGGGGACAGGGAACATACCAAAACACTGGCCGGTTTCTGGAAAGTTTCCATGGAGAGAAAATGTCTCTATTTCAAAACAAGTTTGACTGTGTACCTTTCTGGGCCTTTCCTAGACTGCACAAATGAGGGCAGTGTGCAACCCTATGCCATCATCAGACAGCCCTTTTCAGCATCTCAGGGAACCCCAGTCCTCTGCAGCATGAAGAGTACAGCATGCTGGAGCCACTTGGGTTTTTTAAAGGGAGCAGGGGGTCTCTCTGATTGGTCAGAACCCAGGCATTGGATTGGCTCGCTAAATGTTATGAGGAAACAAGGGTTTCTGGGTAAACAGGTTTCTGGGAAACCCAGTACTCAACAGTAAACAGAAGAGAGGTCAGTGCCTTTCCCACTAGGCATGCTGGACCTCTCACCAGCACTAGGGATGCAGAGGCAGGAGGATTTCTGAGTTTGAGGCCAGCTTGGTCTATATGTTGAGCTCTAGGACATCCAGGATTACATGAGAGACCCTGTCTTTAAAAAAAAAAAAAAAAAAGACAAGGGTCCCATGTAGCCCTGGGTAGCTTTGAACTCATTGTATAGCAGAAGCTGGCCTTGAAATAGCAATCCTCCTGCCTCACCTTCTAAATGCTGAGGGTGAAGGCATGCACCACACCTAGCTGTCTTGACACATGTTGTCTTCATGTTTTTATGTACCTCTTTTTCTCCCCTCCCCCTTTTTTTGTCATGAAACAGGATGTCACTGGGTAGACTGGGCGTTTGACCTGGCCTGGAGGTGTAGGCATAGGCTAGCCGCCATGCTCAGAGCTGGACGCACTCATTTCAATTGTAAGAGTAGAGGGAAAGGCACTGATGCTTGTAGTTGGTACTCTCCATGGTTCACATGGATGTTTGTTGGACCATACCATGATGTTAGAGGTAAGTCACCTTTTAATGTCTGGGAAAGTAAGGTTGTATCCATTTTATGGAGCTGTGTAAAGGGAAGCTCAAAATTAATCCCTGCCAAGTGCAGTGGAAGCCTTTAGAGAGGAACCTGCTGCTATTGACCCTCCAATTTATAATTCTAGAAATCTCTATAGGCTTAGAGATTGGAAGGCAGACCCCAATGCTCCCTCCCCTCTTTTCTTTCCTTTTTTATTTTTTTGAGGGAGGCAGGTTGAGAATCTTAAGCAGCCGAGGCTTGCCTTGAGTTCCGGACCCTCCCTTTTCTACCTTCAAGTGTTGGGATTGTAGTCATCACACCTAATTTCCTGATGATCTTTGACCTCCTGCCACAGGCTGAGCCCCACCTTGAACTTTTTGCAAGTGACCCACCCACCTACTAGAGCTGACCTCCTTACATTCGTTTTCTGATCAGAGATCTTTCAACTGTTGCCTAATGATTACTGAGGCTGTGGCTAGTTGAAGACAGGTGCTGGCCATTCTGAGGTGGGCAACTGTAGGTGCCTTATCTGCCTGCTACAGTCACTGGTGGGGGAAAGCTATCCCCCTTAAAACATTCCTTAGGCTAATAGTTTCACTTAGGTACCCAAGGGAAAATTTTAAATTTCTAACAATTTTCCAAACTTCAAGTGGGCATTTAAAATCACAAAACCAAGCACAACAAGATCCACTCCCCTTCTTTTTGTACTTTACCTCCCCTGAAGCTGTTTTGATGCCCGGGATGTATTTAGTGGCTGCCCATCACCTGTAGAGTTAACTTGTGAGTGTCCATTCTTCCTCCAGGACCTCCACCTGCCTGCCCTACCCTCATTCCACATTACATCCAACCAGTTTGCCTGTGGATCCTCAGACGAACCCTTCCTCTTTCCTTGGCTGCTGTGCACCTAGTTTGTTCTACCTGAAAGACCCATCCTTCCTATGGCTGAGCAGGGCAGCTCCTTATCCAGGAGAGTGGGACTCCTGTTCTCCCCTTGCTGTCCCTGAAAGTCAGTGAAGACAAGGCAGTTCATACATGATTGATTGAAGGCTGTCTCCCTCTAGTCTCAGCGCTGTAGGATAGGAACAGCATGAATGCTTTTGGAATCCCTATCCATTCCTTTTTGGCTGTGGGCGCCAGAATGCACAGGATTCTTAAGTCTGTCTGACACAGGTTTCATGCCATCGGTTTGGGCCTATTGAGATCTTGTGGTGCTTGGGCTTCCTGCTGGGTACTTAGCTTGGGTAAAGGCAGAAGTAACCCGTGAAGATGTTGGCCCACCAAACTAAATCAGCTTTGAACACATAAATGAGGACATTTTTCAAGAAGACCCTCTGGCAATATTCTGTTGTAGTAGTCTTAAATTATTCATTCCCTTAGCCATTTGTTCCAGTGACATAATCCAAGAGTGTTTGTACCCTGGAGGAATGAGGATATTTACTACTACATCAAGGAATGGAGCTTTTTATTTATTTTTTGTTTTGTTTTGTCTTGGTTTTTGGTTTTTTTGAGACAGGGTTTCTCTATGTATCCCTGGCTGTCCTAGAATTCAGTCTGTAGACCAGGCTGGCCTTGATTTTTAAAAAAGATTGATGTTTATTTTTTTAATTGTGTGTCTGTGTAGGGATGCATAAGAGTACAAGTATCCTTGGAGGCCAGAATCTCCGGAGCTGTGGTTGTGAATGTTAATCCCAACAGTTGAGAATAAGACTACCACCACAATTTTTAAGACAAATTTTGAAGCAAGTTTTAATTAAATGTTTATTTTTATTTTATGTGCATTGGTGTTTTGCCTGCATGCATGTTTGTGTGAGGGAGACGGGAGTCTCTGAAACCAGAATTACTCCACAATCCTTTACCCTTTAATTAGGGATAGAGAAAGGAAAGATGGAAAGAAGTCTTCACTGCTTTTGCAAACAGCTTGATAAAGAAAGAAAGAAAGAAACAAAGAAAGAAAGGAATCAATGAAGGAATGGATCCTCACAGCCTCTTTTTAGGCTGTCCTAAGCTCGAATCTCTCCAACCTCTGTTCTTCTAGGAATTATCACACTAACGACAGCAACCCAACCAACAAGCTACCAACCAATGCCCACCCTGACTCTCCCGGCTTCAGATCTTTTATGCCCTAAGCCAAAAGTTTTCATAAACCCTTGCGGCACGCAATCCCAAAGACAAACAACAGGTGCCAGAATGATTGCACCTAACCAAATTATAGCCACCTGCATCATTCTATATCCAACTTGTAAACAACTATACCACAGCTGGGGTGGGAACGTGAACCTAATTCAAACGCCATTTTGTGTTTTTAAAGAAACCAAAATAACAAAAGTTTATCATTCATTCCTCTACAAGTTGTGAACTACCATATGGGTGCTGGGAATTGAACTCTGGCCTTTGGAAGAGCAGCCAGTGCTCTTAATTGCTGTGCTGTCTTTCCAGCAAAGCAAGCTTTCATCAAATACTGGCCAGGATGATAAACTCTGGCCAGGACCATTCTGGGGTTTCCAGAAAATGATGCCAAGTCATATTTGGCAGAAACTTATAAAGGTAAAACCTTAAGGCTCTGTACTTCCCACCTTTGCCCACTCAGGGCCAAGCATGTATCCTGATGTACTTCCTGCCCACATATCTCCTATGTATGTGTGATCAAGCACATCCCTGCAGTTGGATCAACCAAGCTTGTTTATGGAAGCGAAAACATGTGGCTTGTTACCATACAGGAACAATAGTCTCCAGCATTTCAGGAAGTCGGCTCACAGGTTAGAGGCATTTTTGTTCTACAGATCTCCTAGGCAGAGCAATTAAAACTTAAAACATGCCAGGCAGTGGTGGTGCACACCTTTAATCCCAGCACTCAGGAGGCAGAGAGAGCTGATATCTGAGTTCCAGGACAGCCTGGTCTACAAAGTGAGTTCCAGGACAGCCAGGGCTACACAGAGAAACCTTGGCTCAAAAACCAAAACAAACAAAAAAACCAAAAAAAACTTAAAACATAGCTTTAGTTCTCACAGTGAGCTGCCTGATAAAATGCTGGAATTAAATTTAGATCCTCTTCAAGAACAATATGCTCTCTTAACCTCTAAGCCATCTTTCCAATTTCCAGAGTGGAACTTTTTAAAGATTTATTTTATTTTATTTCTACATGTATGGGTGTTTTGCCTTACTGTAACTTTTTATCAGTTGTGTGGCTGGTGCCTGAGGAGGCCAGAAGAGGGACTCAGATCCCCTGGAACTGGAGTTATAGTTGTGAGCCAGCCTGTATCTGTTGGGAATCCACCCAGGTCATTTGGAAGAGCAGCCAGTGTGTTTCAACTGCTGAGTCATTTCTCCAGCCCCCCTTTTCTCATTAACACGTTGACTATTTTTAAGATTTATTTTTGTTTTTTTGTATGTAAATATGTTTCCGTGTACATGTAGTAGTATACTGCTATTGGCAGCTCAGCAAGGAGACAAGGAGGCATTTTCATACGTGGAACCCCTGCCAGACCTCAGCAGAGGGGACCACCGTCCTGGCCAGCACCATACTCAATTGACAGTAGAACCCTGAGCTCTGAGGTCAGGTGTTTTTTTGTTTTTTCAGAACTCCTCAGGTGTTCTGCTGATAGCACATTTAGATCATTAGCAATTAAACATCCCCCACAGAAATCCAACACTTGCAAACAATACAAAATGCCCTAGACAGCCCCTCACCCAACAGTGCATAAAAAAACTTATATATAACTAAAAATAAACTTCCTCACCATGTCCCCTATTCTGTGTTTTAAAAAAAAATTGCTTTACCTTAACAACACAATTTAGCACTACACCAGCAAAACAAGATAAACAATTAATGAGGCTTCTAATACACATAACCAAATGATACCAAACATCTGTCAAGCTTTCTCAATGTTTTTGGACAGCAGAAAAACATTATCAATGTCCCAATTATCTGGAATTCAGTCACGGTCTTCTGGACTCCTCCAAAGGACTTGGGTTACTTCTCTAACTCTGCCCTCAGCAGCATGCAGTTTTTCCTTCAGGGTCTGGCTGGCTTCACTCCACTGCTGCTGCTATTCTTAATGGATGTCCCATGGTACTGACATCTTCAGAACACTAGAGTCCCTTGCTGCACCTGAACTGCACTTTCACCAATGGCCTCTCCTAGGCTTTCTTCATGGTGCCAAACATCAACTTCTCTGCATGACCCCTTCAATCTGGGTCTTCAACTGCCACTGAAGCTGTACCTTCACCAATGGCCTGCACCAAGCCTCAGCTTCATGCCTTCAAAACCAGCGCCATCTGGTTGATTCTTACAGTACCAAGTTCGGCTGCCTGCATGAGATTCAAACTCAGCCAGTTCTGGAAAACAGCTTCTGTGTGCTGACCCTGAGGAAACACTTTCCAGGTTTTAAGATAGAGTCTGGTTCGCTGGAAAAATAACTGTCCTTGTCTGCAGAAGGGCTCCCTCGTGGGTGGAGTTCTCACCACATCACCAGTGCCTGGACCGCTGGTAATCAGATTTGCGGAAAAAACAACAGCAACAGCAACAAAAAACTGCTCAGTCTAACTAAGGGGCTTTTGGCTCGAAGCCTCGACTTCCAAAATGGCAGGGTTCCTCGGCCAGTGGGAAGAATCACGTGTTGAAACATTCTGGCCATTTGGCTTTTTTTTCACCACCGCTAAAGGTGAACATGTACTCTTCTTCATAGACCTCAAACACAAGACCCACTGGGCTTCACACATTAAAAAAAAAACCAACAAACTCAGTTGGTGCAATGTTAGGGTCATGTTAATAGCCCAGTTAGACACTTAGGGACCCGCCTATGGCCATACACAGCAGTTTTATTTCCCTGCGGGTTACATAGTGTCTTCAGGGCTGTCCAGTTAGAAAAACATGACACAACCTCGAAAACGCCATGTGCTGCCTTATACATCAAGTAGGCAGCGCCTACAGGATCCTTCACATTCAGAATCTGGATGTTGGATTGGCTATCATATCTAGAAGGAAGTGAGTGGCTTATGGGAGAGGCGAGGTCAGTGTCGCCGCCACTAGGGGGCGCTGGTCCTCTCAGCAACAGTACGCTCTGGTGTCCGTTTCCCATGCTCTCGCTGCAGTGGCAGGAAGGAGCGTCTGCTTCATGATCAGGAAAAGCTGTGGAAACCTTGCTTCTTTCCTGCTCACAGCAGAATTTTTTGTTTCTACTATGAAAATGTCTTTCTCTAAAGGCCTCTATTCTGTGACTCTCACTTTTGAGCCCTCTTTCTCACTTAATTTTCACAATTTCCATAGAGGCTATTTCCTTTCTCCTCTTCCTTCAGGAGCCTTCAATTAATACCTTGATCTCTATCCTCTGGTAGCTTCTCTGAGCGTACTTTACAGATTCTGTGAGGTCTGGAATTTTTTTCTTCCTTGTCTCCACGTTGGATTAGCCTGCATGATGTTGGGCCCCTGCGTTGATGCATGCACCTTTTATAGCTGTGTGGGCTCAGCAAGGAGACAACTAGGCATTTTCATTCGTGGAAGCCCTGCCAGACCTCAGCAGAGGGAACCACCATCATGGCCAATGCAGACTCAGTTGACAGTAGAACCCCAAATGTGTCCGCTCAGGTGTTTTTATTGATTGAGAACTCCTTAGGTGGTCTACTGATACCACGTGCAGATCATTAGCAATTAAACAACCCCCACAGAGATCTAACACCTGCAAACAAGACAAAAACGCCCTGGACACTCCCTCATCCAGCAATAAAACAATTATTTTATATATAACTAAAAATAAACTTACTCAACATGATGTAAGTGCATTGTGTGTGCATCTGGTGCCCTCAAAGGCCGGAAGAGGAATGGTGCCAGATCCCCTGGAGTTGGACCTACAGACAGTTGTAAGCTGCCACATGGGTGCTAGAAACTGAACCTGGGACTTTTGTAAGCAGCAGGTGCTCTTCACCACTGAGTTCTCTCTTCAGTCTTTGTTTTTGTTTTTGTTGTTTTTTGTTTGTTTTAATTTAAACTTGATCCTAATATGGAGTCCAGGCTTATAAATTAAGATCCTTCTTAATTTATTTTATTTATTTGTTGAGTATGTTCCACCACACCTGTTGTGTTTCTTAATTCCAATACTTGTTTGCAATTCCAGGACTATAAGGCTAGCCTGGGCTATACAACTAGGTCCTGTCCTTTAAAAAAAAGATGATAACCAAGTGGAGTATAAATTCTCTAAGTGTTCGTAGATAAGCAGATATATTCTGAATAGGGAGTCAGAGGGCGTGAAATGACTGCTTTGAGTGTGATGTTCACTTCAACTATAATCAGTTCCTCTTTTCCCCTCTTTAGTGATTTTACTTCTGAGGATACCTCCCGTAAAGAATGTGTCTCTTAAAATCATTTATTTATAATTTTCATTTCAAAACACTTCAGCAGAGTTTCTGAAGCTCCTGCATCTACCTCCTGAGTGTAGGAATGGCGTACCGAGAATTAAACCCAGGGTCTTGAATTTGCTGGGGAGGCAGGCTACCAACAAAACTACATCCCCAAATCTTTTTTCTTTCTTTCTCTTTTTGAGACAGGGTCTTGCTCTGTAGCCCAGGCTGGCCTTGAACTTTTAATACTTTTAATGCCCAGTGCTCATGGAAGCCCAAAGAGGATGAGGATACCAGGTTCCGCAGAACTGGAGTTACTGTGGTCGTAAGCTGCCATGTGGGTATCGAGAGCCTAATCCAAGGTGGATGTCATCATCCATCTTTACTTTCTGGGCAGTATGCGACCAGAGTCAAGGCTGTGCTGGGATGTGGTCTTCTAGCACATTGGCCTGAGTAGTTTTGTCCTCACAGCAGTGTCAGGGAGTTTTACTTGCTTGACACTTGTACCAGGGGTTTTCAAAGTATCCTTTACCTTCAAAGCAATCTTTTTTAATTTGAATGCACATACAAATTTGAGACCGCCTCAGGCGCACTGGCAATAGGACTAGATAGGACGGTTTTAGGGAAAAGCCTATAAAGAAAGAAAGGGTGGATTTGGTGAGTGTGTGTATTCTTACTCATACATGTGTGAGTGGTTGCACCCATGAGCTTGCAGAGGACAGAAGGGAAGGACAGGTACCCGCTGCTGCAGAGAAGGCCTCGGTGCTGTACTGGTTCTGGGAGATGTGTGCCAGAATGATTGGGTGTGGGTGTCAGTGCTAATGCTTCTGATGAGAAGTTTCCCACAGCAGTGCTACGGAAAGTACACCCAGAAGAGCCGTCCTTTGAAAGGCACAATGTGAGCCGGCTGTACAGCTAGACCCTGTCTTTTTTAAAAAGGGGTTCAGGCACTCACCAGAGTTGATCTTGGAACTCACATAAAAGAGAAAGGAAGAATCACATCTGCAGTCGCCCTCTAACCTCCACACCCCACATTCCTCCTGTCTATCGTTTCTCTTGTCCTCTCTCCCTCCCCCTCCCTTTCCCATTCATACACACACACATATACACAGTGAAGTTTTGTTCTTAATTTTTGAAAAATAAAAAGACTGTTGTGACGAAAGAGAGTAAAGGGTTCTGTTTGGTGAACAAGACAAACGTCTAATCTAGAGAACAGAAGGAGGAAGTAGGAGCCACGCTACTGCTCCACAGAGTACCTCAGAGGCTGACCTCTGTCCTTAAGAATCCCTTCTGCTCTGTTTCCCAGAGAAGGACTGTGGGATGCGGGGATACAGACTTCAAGCCCTTGGCCTCAGAGAAGTGGCACTGGCGCAGCCTCAGCCCTGCCACTCCTGTTTTGGTCAGGATAGCCAGAATTGTGGGTGTAGCACCTCACTCCCTACCAGGTACCATTATAGGGGATTGAAAAGCAGGAAACTGTTCCTGTAACTCTGCCCAGTTGTAGCCGTTATTGATAGAGTGATGCACCCCCTAGACGTGTGTGCTTCTAGTATGACTGAGTGTCTGTTATGTCGGGAGTTGCACACACAGAAGCTTTTCTGAGTCTACTTCTGAGTTGTAGTTTTTTGGTTTTTTGTTTGTTTTTCTCTGGATTGGTTCTGGCTGGTTCCTGTATGCCTACAGCTTCCATTCACAAGAGGCATTGACCAGGCATAACCCTCCCACCTGCTTAAGGTAAACATATGATTTAATGCTCTTTAAGGGAAAAATTCTTTCATGGACTTTTGAACATTTCTGGAAGTAGAGATAATAGGTATTTTTTTCCAATTCGTTGAAAGGTAACAACACTATATGGCCAGTGTTCTTTCACCTGCACTTTCTATTCCCTTCTGGACTATTTTAACTCATACCCAGGATGACATCTGATTTTTGCTGTGAGTGCTGATCTCTAAAGATAGGGCTCCCTGCCCTAGTACCACAAAACCATACTGGCAGAGTGTTTGTGATTGCTTGTGGCAGTTGAGATCTGCTGGAACCCAGGCTGGCACCAGGTCAGGGATCAAATATCTTTCCAGCTCTTGGTTCTTTTTGTTTGTTTTGTTTGTTTTTCTTTGAGACAGGGTCTCAATATGTAATTCTCGATGTTCTGGAATTCACTATGTAGACCTGATATTCTCAACTTGTGTTGTGAGCCTTTTGGGAGTTGAATGACCCTTTCATTCACAGGGGTTGCTTAAGACCATCTGTGTATCAGATTCATTCAGTATCTGAACAGAATTCAGAACAGTATCAAAATTACAGTTATGAAGTAGCAACACATTTTATGGTTGGGGGTCACCACAACATAAGGAACTGTATTGAAGGGTTGCAGCATTAGGAAAAATTGAGAACCACTGATATAGATCATGAATTCACAGAGCTCTGCCTGCCTCCCGAACAAGAGATTAATGGTGTGCACCACCACACCCATCATCTTAGTTCTTCTGAGGTCAAACCAACAGGTTGGAGACACCAGAGGCTCATGCCATTTGAGCCAACTCAGTTTGAAGGGCAGCAGGCAGGCTCTTTTGTAGGTTAGCCCTCATTGATTTCACTCACTGGCATTGCTGGGAGCAGGAGGAGGAGGAGAGTTCAGTTGAGCAGCAGAGAGAAATGTGAAGAGAAAATGTATAAGTCTCTGTTCTCTTCAAGTCCAAAATACGCATTCTTACATGTAGGTGAATAGCTAAATTCTGAAATCCATTATTTTTGTCTTGTGAACCTGGGACTGGAAAGATGTCTCTGGCTGGGAGTGCTTGCTGATCAATTATGAGAACTGAAGTTTTGATGCCAGCACCCATGCAGCAGGCTGAGTATTTTACAAACACACCTTTAACTACAGCTCTGAAGCGTTCAACACTCTCTGACCTGTGTGTGTGTACAGATGTGTGCATGCTCATACACATGAATGAATGAATGAATCTAAAGTCGTAGAAGCTGCTAATGTTTGTTAACTGCATGTTTGCTAATGAGAGGAAGAAGTTGTAGTAGTTTGGCTATACTACATAGAGTCCTACATACTATATACAATGTATAGATGTACCTCAGCTACCTGTGAGGTAGAGCCTCGGTGTTTCCTTTGGTGGCCAAACAATTGATGTCTTACCATTTCCTCCTTCAAAGGTGAAGCTACGTGGATACTGAGGCAGTAAATTGGCTGTTGTGTCATTAGAAGGCTAACGGTAACTCGGGATGCTGCCACTCTAAAGACCCTGAGGAAGTCAGACTAGATGAGAACCAGGCCCATGTGGGAAGGGCATCTTTCCATTTGGGTGTAGTGAAGCATTGGAGCTGCAGTTAGAAGGCACCTTTCAGGAGTGTGAGATGCTGGTCTTACCTACCTTGAAGTCCCTACCAGCTTCTGCCCTGTGACCTGAGAATGTGTGGTTTGTGGTTAGGAGAGAAGCTTCATGTCTTTGAGCTGACAGATGAAGGTTTAGAAATGTGCGTTAGCTGAGAATGGAGTCCAGAGGTAGAGCACTTGCCTGGCCTCCCTCCTGAGCACCACAGAAATATACGTGAAGTAGGTTTTCCTCAACAGTAGCTGTTGTTCATTGAGGAGTTCTCTGTGGCTTATACTTTTCTGGTTAAGAACAGAAAGGCATTTTGCCAGACCGTGGTAATGCATGCCTTAGGCAGACTTTTGAGTTCCAGGATAGCCAGGGCTGCACAGAGAGACCCTGTCTTGTGGGGCGGGGTGGGGATAGAAAATCATTTTAATTTATATGAACGAGCAAATTTCCAAGTTTTTGAACTAGCTTTAAACCTCAAGAAGTTTCTTTTAAGATTTATTTTAAATTATGTTTCAGTGGATATATGCATGCAGGTGCCTGAGGAGACCAGAGAAGAGTGTCAGATCTCCCGGAGCTGTAGTTGCGGGTGGTTGTAAGCCAGCTTCTGGGCTCTTCCAAAGGGCTTAGATCACTTTTCTGATCTGACCTCTGCAGCACACACAGCTTGTCCTCCAGGCTCTGGCTGGCTCACAGCGTTGCTGCTGCTCTTCTTGGTGGTCATCCCATGGTATTGGCATCTCAAAAACTGCAACTGGGCTCTCTTCATGGTGCCAAGCCTCAACTTCTTTACATGACCCCTTCATCTGGGCCTTCAACTGCTACTAAGGCTGCACCTTCACCAATGGCCTCTCCTGGCCTCTGACAGTGCCAGACCCAGCTGCTCTCTGTGACCCCTTCAAAACCAGCAGCACCTGGGTGACTCTTCTCATGAAGACGATCGAAGAGGGCAAAGCCTCTCATGTCTTTCCCACTCTGGGGAACCAACTTACTAACTAGTTCTTTTAAGCCGTGTGTCTGCACTTTGCAGGTCGTGATTCCCGTCTTTCCCAGCTCTGGTGGGCCTGTGGGTCTGATCATGGAAGGTCTTATGTATATGGCTAACACTTGTTTTTAGTAAAACCAGCACAGAAGAGATGGAGTAAAAAATCATTTTGACAGCAATATGTGCTTCAATCATGGTCTGCCCTTTTTCAATCGTGGAACACATTGACCTGGGTAAAATCCATGTCAGGGAACTTAGTTTTGCCCTGAACATCCTCAGTAATTAGCTTGAATTTTCTAAATGGAACTTTGTGGAAATGTAGATCAGCAAGGTTCACTTCAAACATGTGACCTTTGAGGCCATCAGATGCAATTTTAGTTCCTTGTCCTTGTGAGTTCTCAGTGTTTCTAGTATTAAACATAGCCAGAGCTTTCACATCTTACCAATCTTTCTTAGAAAATGGGTCAGCCAGATTCTTCTTGGTTCCGTTTTTGCTGCCTGCCCTTTGGCAATTTTGTCAGATACTTGTTCTTGCTAATTACTGTGGTACTGCTCAGAGAGAGCCAAAAATGTAGAAGTACAGCTTTCTGGAGAACTTAGTCGGTGTGGTAGTCATTGTTCCATTGCTGTGAAGAGACACTGTGACCACAGCAACTCTTGTAAAGGAGAGCATTTAAATGGGACTGCCTTACAGTTTCAGAGGTTAGTCATTCTCATCGTGGTAGGAAGCCTGGTGGCATGCAGCAAACATGTCGCTGGAAAAGTAGCTGAGAGATCTATAGATCCAAAGGTAGCAGGAAGAGAGAAGAAACTGGAAATGGCTTGGGCTTTTGGAACTCCAAAGCCCACTCCCAGTGACCTACGTTCTCCAACAAGACCACACCTACCCCAACAAGGCCACACATCCTAGTCCCTCCTCAAACCATCACAGCAGCAATTTAAGTTTTAGTGACTAAAAACCTTTTGTGGCCAGATGTGGTGGTGTACATCTTTAGCCCAGCACTCAGGAGGCAGAGGCAGGGGCAGAGGCAGAGGCAGAGGCAGGTAGATCTCTGTGAATTCAAGGCCAGCCTGATCTACACAGCGAGTTGCAGGACAGTCAAGGCTATAGCTGAGATTCTGTCTCAAGAAAAATACACTTTAGAAAAAGTAAATGAATAAATGTATCAGGCTGGGCATGGTGGCACATGCATTTAGTCTCAGTGCGTGGGGCAGAGGCAGGCAGGCAGGTCTCTGAGTTTGAGCCCCGCCTGGTCAACATGGTAGACTTAATTCCAGGCTAGCCAGGGCTACATAATGAGGCATTGTCTCTAAAAGTCTTATTTTGTATGGGGAGTTTGTGGGTGTGTGTAGAGGCTGCAGGTTGGCATCGGGTGTCTTTCTCTGCCTTATTTCTTGAGACAGGGTCTCTCGCTGCCTGGGGGCCAGTAAGACCCCAGGATCTGCCTCACCCCGCGCTCCCAGCGCTTGGATGGCAGATGAGTGCTGTGCTGGCTTTCTCCGTGGCGCTGGTGTCCAAACGCAGGTCCTCATGCTTGTGAGCAAGCGCTTTACCAACTGAGGCATCGCCCAAGCCCCTTAAAAAAAACACGCACATGAGCCGCAAAGGTCATTGACCCTCTACTTATGTACTCTCCTCAAAGGTAGCAGCTAGCCACCTTTGCCTCTTGCTGTGTCTTCTGACACATGCCTGTGTTCCTAGTCTACGTGAACGATCTGCAGACTTGCTCTGTAGCCCTGTACCTTATTATCTCTGCTTCTGCAGTGTTCGACTGAGTAAGTCAATAATGAATGAATGTTCTGTGTGCAGAGGCACATTGCATTTGGTAGTGGTTTTGCCTTTGGGCAGGTAGGGGGTGCTTGTCTGTGTACTTGCTGCTAATTCTTTCCAGTTATTTTTATTTGGTCTCAGTACAGTTAACCTTGGATTTCATGCGACTGGGTTCTCTGTCAGTTACAGTTTCTTCCTGGGACCTGCCTTCTAGAGACTGTAGGTGTGTTAAGATTAGGGATGTTTCCAAAGAGTAAGTCTCTCCTGGTCTCCTCAGGGTTAGTTACATACTGTGAAGAAGGAGAAAGGAGTGGTGGGCAGAGCCTTCCTCTGAATGCATGGAATATAAATATGTCTTTGTGTCTCCTTGGTGAGCTGCCACAGTAGGTGCACAATTACAGGTGTGGGCAGAAATTTCTAGCACTTAGAAAGTTGAGGCAGGAGGATCAGAACTTCAAGGTGTCTTTAGCTACATGCTGAGTTCAAAGCCAGCTATATGAACCTTATCTCAAAATCGAAACAACCAGAAAAACAAAGCAAAAAACAACAACAAAAACCAAGGCTGAGTAATCCCAGCACTCAAGAGAGACAGGAGGATCTCTGAGCTCAAGGCCAGCCTGGTCTGATAGGGAGCTCCATGATAGTCAGAACTACATAGAGAAGTCCTGTCTCAAAAAAACACTACCACTAACAACAACCACCAAACAAAAACAAAAGCACATACAAAGGAGAAAAAAAATTGAGAGAAAGCCTCCTGTCCTTTGAGCTCAGGATAGTGAGTTCTGACACTAAAAGGAGAAAGAAATCTTTCTGTGTTAGACACCTGCAGGAGACCAGAGGAGCAGGTACCCTTTCCCTTTAACAGTGTGAAATAAGATAGGAAAGGAAGGAGCCTGGAATTGCCTGGGGTATAAGGCAGTGATGAAGAGATTAGGGTCAAAGAGTCCTAAGTGAGAGCTGCTAGAGGCTCCTAGGGTGATAACCATGGCCTAAAGACAGGGCAAAGAAAAGAGGATCAGGAGGGGTCAGGGAAGAGTAGTAGAAGAGACTAGTCTGTTCATTAGCACAGCCATGGGAAGGTGATCCACTGTTGAGGGTACTCCAAATGAGGCAGAGTCTGAATGGGAACAGCTTTCCCTGAAGGAGCTGCAGGTACTCACTGGCATCTCCTTTTGGAAGACGTGTGGTGGAAGTATTAGAGAATGCACAGTTAGGTTCTCTGAACCCACCACCACCACGACTCATTGTATAACCCTGGCTGGTGTGGAACTATGGAGTCCTGGCTGGCCTTGAACTCACAGAGATTCACCTGCCACTGCCTCCCAGAGTGTTGGGATTAAAAGCTTGTGCTACCATGCCCAGTCCCAGCAGGACTTCTTAATGTTTTACTGATTGCTGCTTACACAGTGCTAGGCAGTGCCTTTCAGAGATAGCATGTTCCAGGGACAGCTGTGGAAGTCAGGGCACCTTTCAACCCTTCTTGTGAAGGGAGTTCTAGGCCTGTAATGATTGACCAGTCCACCGGAAGCTCCATTTTAAACCAGACACCAAAGAAACTGTGGCTAGGAGAGCAGGGTGACGTTGACAGTGGGAAGGGGCTAGTGCCTGGCCTCAAGGGAGACAGCAGTAGCTATGTGCATCAGTGCTTGGAAAGCACTCTAGGGTGGGGGTGGCAAACCCTGCTCAGGGTTACCAGAGGGAGTAGACAGTACCTAGTCTGTTCCAGGGTGGACTAGACCTGATGACAGCCTCTGAAAATTAATGCCTGTGGTCCTAAAGTGAGGAAAGACCTGAACCTAAGTAAGAGTCTGAATTGGGAGCCACACCTAAGACCTGAGGGGTAAGGTGCTTGTCAGGGACAAAGTGCAGGATAACCTTATGTTATGGAGAGAGATCTTCAGACCAGAAATAAGAGCAAAAATGTTTTCAAAATATGGTTTTGAAGTAGGACTGAAAACAGCAGTCAGGGCATCTGGGTTTTAAATATGAAGAGTCTGTGCAGGCACTATGAGTGGGATGTGAGGCTGGCGGAGCATGGTATCCCCCTGCACAGCTCACAGCAGATTTGGCGTCTCCCAGTTGAGGTTTTGTCCAGTCCATGTTGTTGTCCCTTGTGTCTGCTCCCCCCTGACCCGATGTATTCAGACTTGTCAATAGGATTATCTTTGCCCTCTAGCTAGGTCGATGCTCCTCAAACTCTGGATCACTAACAGTTGATGCCCATACATCTATTGCTAATCCCACCAGTCAAGAATAAGACCACTACCACATTTTTTTTAGCCAAATTTGAAGCAAATTTTATTGGCCAGGACAATGGACACTGACCAGGTCCATACCTGAGATTCACAGAGTTTGGCTGCAAATTACATCAGTCGGGGCTTATAAAAGTGAAACCCACCTTCATCCATCAGAGCAAGCATACGTCCTGATACTTCCTGCCTGTGTATGATCAAGCACATCATGTGCAGTTGGGACAACCAAGCTTTTTTATAGAAGCAAAAGGATGTGGCTTGTTATTTTACATGAACAACAGCCCCAGCATTTTAGGAAGTTATCTGTCCTCGGGCAAGTGGGGCTTACAGGTTAGAGGATTTATTTATTTATTTCTTTATAGATTTCTTAAGCACGGTAATTTAAACTTAAAACATAACTTTAGCCCGTACACTGTATCATGTTGACATTACTCTGGGGGAGGGGGGTAGAACTCAACAACGTCTCTGGTATCTAGTGATGCAGGAAAAACTTGAAGTAGTAAAATTGATGCTATAAAGAAGTTAGCTTAGGAGCGCTGCCCCCAGTATTACTGGAAGCTAAGCAGGACACTGACCTGACTTGTTAGGAACTATAGGAATGAAAATTCTGTACCATAATTGAAGTTTATGGTTGCTGAGAAAGTTTTTGCTGGTGTTTATACACTGATTATGTTCTATTCCCATAAGAAAAAGAGACAACCTTGATTAACAAACAGCCCTCAGGCCCATCCCCATATCAAAGAACCGGCCCTTATAGGGCAGCTCAAGTGGGCAACACAGGTTCGCAACCACTGTTACGTTGTGATCTGCCATTAAGTCCCCGTATTCTTTTCAGGAGAAGGATGATTTTGCCAGGTTTTCTGCCACAGTTCTTACCCTGGGTAACAACTATGAAAAGAACAACAATGATGTACTTAAGATAGCAGTTTTCAACCTGTGGGTCACAGCTCCACTCGGGGTTGCCTAAGACCATCTGCATACCAGATGTTTACATTATGATTCATAAGAGTAATAAAATTAGTTATAAAGTAGTAGAGAAAATAACTTTATAGTTGGGGGTCACTACAACATGAGAACAGTATTAAAGGGCCTGCAACATTAGAAAGGTTGAGAACCTCTGACTTAAACAATTCTGGGGGCTGGAGAGATGGCTCAGCAGTTAAGAGCACTGGCTGCCCTTCCAGAGGACCCAGGCTCAATTCCTAGCACTCAGATGGCAGCTCATCACTGTCTGTAACTCCTGTTCTAGGGGATCCGACACCCTCACACAAACATACAGGCAGACAAAACGCCAATGTACATAAAATAAAACGAAGTAAAGTATTTGAGAAAAAAAGAATTCTGGCAATATCTTTGCAGTGTAAAAATCTTATCGGCCAAGCGGCCAGACTTGCAGTTTCTCTCTCCATTTCAATTGTTCAGGGTGTAAACTGGGACCTGGGGGAGATTTAGGGATGGCAGTGTGTGTAGAACGCACAAGCCTGAGGCTGTATAAGCGGTAAAACTTCTGTTCCTTCTGTGCTGGTTCCCGTTTGTGCCTTGGCCAGAACAAGTTGTGTGCTGTTATTAGAGGACCGTTCCCTTTTTCCTTATTAATCTTTGAGGACTCCGAGCGATTTCTCACTGTGAAGGCGTATTCATTCCGTATCACTGTGCACTTTGCCTACCACCAGGCATGTTTCTTTGTCCAGTTACTGTCCGGCTGTCTCAAAGCTGTGTCACAGTATGCTGTGTTCTAGGTCTGTCTGTCCGCTGTATAAAGCTACCAGGCGTTCTTACTGAGCGAAGGCTGTACTGTGTTGACTAGTTCTAGTGAAAAGCAACTAGTGGCAGCTTGGGAGGCCCCTCCTAGAAGCATGGCTTGGCCTCTGGTGGTAGCTGCTTCTGACGCAAAGCCTCTGTGTGATTGAGCCTTCCACAGCCTCCTCAGCCTGTGCCCACATAAACGTTCTGGCTGTGCTGCTCCTTCGCAGGTGCTTGATTTGTTGCCCTGTCTTGGGACCTGGTATTGCTAGACTGTGCTGTACCTCTGAGTTCTTACTAAGTCCCTTTTTATACCTGCCAGAAGGGGGGAAGGAGAACAGAGGTTTTGGAGACACAGGCGAGGCCTGCTTCTGAACACAGGTCTGTTTCATCTCAGTGACTCTATCACCTACTGGGTGATGTTTCCATTTTCCAATGTGGAGCCCTTGCAGCCGCAGCTCTGGCGCTGGGCTCCAGTGGCCCCACTCCTGTCTATGTCTATTTCTTTACTTCCTGTGTGCTTGTTCTTGGTACTGTTCTACTTCATTACTAACTGTATCTTGTGGCTCCAGGAACCTTTCCCCTCATGTCTCCTGGATGCCTCACAGGCAAGCATCTGTAGCTTCCACCTTGCCAGAGCCAGAGCTTCAGGAAGTAGATGGGGTTGGGGGAGAACTTCAGATACACCTGCTAATGAAGGATGTGTCAACGTGATGTTTTTACATTCAGCTTTATTTATTATTGTGGGATACAGAGGGTCTGAGTGTGCTGTGGCATGCGTGTAGAGGTCAGAGGACAACCTGTGGGGCCAGTTCTTCATGTGGGTTCTAGGGATCAAGCTTAGGTTGTCAGGCTTATGCAACAAGAGCTTTTACTGGCTGAGCCGTCTCACTTGTCCCGTGTGTTTGGTATATCTCATCATTGACATTCCTGCCTATGATTCTTCTGTGATTTCAGAGGTGCAGTGCTATTGTCCACACATGTTCTTCAGTAGCTAGACAGAGTGGGTTTAGTTTTGGAGGTTGGACTACCAAGTGGACTGGGCTTTTATCCTGCTCTGAGTTGAAGCCCAGAGACCCCAACTTGCTGATTTGTTTACCAGCAAGATACGTGCTTTAAGGAGAAGACAGGTTGTGGCAGACCAGAGGAGCCCATCTCCTAGGCCCAGGGCCTCAACTCAGCATGCTTCTTTCTGTTTAGCAGATACATGTGCTTTCTTCTTTAAAAATACTTATTTTTTATTTTCTTTTATATGTATATTATATACATATATAGAATATAAAAATGTATATTTTCTTTTATATGAGTGTTTTGCCTGCATGTATGTATGTATATATGCACCATGGGTATGCAATGTCCTCAGAGTCTAGAAGATGTAATTCTTGGAACTGGAATTATAGGTACTTGTGAGGTACCGTGTGGGTGCTGGGAATCAACTCAGGTCTTCTGAAAGAGCAGCCAGTGCTCTTAACCACTCAACTATGTCTTCATCCCCCATACCTGTTCTTCCTTATGTGTGTGTACAGGTAGAGGGTGGTAGAATATGCTCTCAGTGCGCTATTTGGCTCTATTTGGCTCTACATAGCTTTTTCCCCCATATGTGAAGTAGAACCTTTACCAGGATAGTCCTTTTTATATTTGTGTATAAACTATGTTTTAGATGTTTTGTTCTTGTTGTACATTGGTGTGAACTGTCTTCTGCTGTTCTCAGCAGTTAGAAGTTGGAACTGGTCTCTTTGGTTGTTAGGAAAACACACATTGCCTCACACAGACTCTTGCCTTGGGGGCAATGATGGGGAACTTCTATGGATTGTTAATTTTACAGGGGAAGAATATAGAACTGCGGTCCCACTACACTCAGATGTAGAGTTGGGCAGGGCTCAGGTCACTCAGAGGCCTAGAAATGGGGCCTGGCTGGCCACCCAGTAGTCTGTCTAACACGTAACTCAGTGCTGGTTGTGACCAGTCTCTTGGGACAGTCCCTCTGTCCCTTATGCCCAGGGACTTCGCTTTTCTTTGTGGTAGTCGCCTTTCTGTTCACCCTTCTCATGGTTCTGCCCTTTTATTCTGACATTTAACTGCAGTCACTGCTCTGCTGAATGCCTTTCCCCTTCCTTCCTTTTCAGGGCTTCAGCCAAGCTGGCTTCCTGAGGACAGCACTCGGTCTACCAGGGTAAACTTGCTAGTATATGTGAACATCTCTTCTTCTTTTGTATTTCAGTGAGGATGCCATGAGGAAAGCTGGTGTGGCCCACAGTAAATCTAGCAAGGATATGGAGAGTCATGTGTTCCTGAAGGCCAAGACCCGGGTAAGACCCTACTGGCCACAGCAGAGCAGTGTCAGGAGGGAGTATTGCTGATACTGAGACCCTTCTGCTTGGATCTTGGAGAGTGGGAGTGCTTGCTCGCTGGTCTCAGACACCACTGGATTTGCCACAGTACTATGGAGCCTCCCATGTGCCCATGGAGTATGCAAGACTTGTGGGTGGGCAACTGATACGATGGGCCCTGCCTCTGACTCTGGCCTCATCACTGATCCTGTCTGTGTGTGTAGTTGGTGCTGATTCCTACAGGGACTCCTTGCCTCCCACTGCTCCTGTGAAGGAGAGCCTGGCTTTGTGCTCCCAGAGCCTACACATCCCTGATTCAGGGTCCAGAGTCATCTTTGGTCCCTCTGTTCCGAGAAGTGAACAGTGGTTGGTAAAGTTGAGGTTAGAACTTCCGAGGTAGAATTAGAAAAATTTCCAGGCTGGTGCAGTCCTTGGCCTTTGGATGACCCTTTCCCAATGTGCTAGTTCTCAAGAGTGGAGATTCGAAGGGAACGAAGGGCTAGAAAGATGGCACAGCAGCTACGAGACCATATTGCTGTTGAAGAGAACTTAAGTTCAGTTCCCAGTGCCCATGTAGGGTGATTCACAACAGCCTAAAACTCCAGCTCCGTGAGATCTTCCGGCCCTGACAGGGCCTGCACTCAGATGCACATTACCTATCCACCTCACCCTACTTCCACCCCCACCACTACCCTTACACAATTTAGAGCTGGGTGTGGTGGTGCATGCTTTTAATTTTAGCAGGTAGGAGGCAGAGGCAGACGGATTTGAGGCCAGCCTGGTCTATATATCGAGTTCCAGGCTAGCCAGGGCTACGAGTGCTACCATCTCCAAACAAATAAATAAAGTAATCTGTTTTTTTAAAAAAGAAGTGATGCCAAATGGCAGAAATGAAGTGAAATTGAAGTAGAGATGGAAAGTGTGTTTTTACATGTATATGTAAGGAAAAGTTCCAAGAGCTTGTGGGCTGCTCTGTGGATGTATAACACGCACTTCATTTTTCTTTTAAAAGCATTATTGAATCAAGGTACTGTAGAATTCACCCGTTCGAGGAATGTAATAAAGTCATCTAGGGTATTGTGAGTCATGTGAACAGTTACTGCAGTGTAATGTTAGAATATTTCCCAGAAGCTCGACACACGTCAGGCCCCATTTCCCCCAGCCTCAGCACCCACCCACCTACTTTATTGCTGTGGATCTTCTCATTTGAACTTGCTTTATAAACACAATCGTAATACTTTGATTTTCTTTTTGCAACTTATTTCTTTCACATAGCATAATCTTGTCAGGGTTTATACATTAATCATGTTGTAGTGCATACCTGGTTCCTTTTCTTTTTTTCGAGACAAAATTTCGTGGTATAGGCTAGGCTGGCCTCAGCAGAGACCACCTGCTTTCTGTTTCCCAAGTGCTGGGATTAAAGGAATGTGCTCGCTATCCTGACTGTCCCTGATTTTTTTCTTTGTTGGATTGTATTCCATCTTGGATGGCTGTATCATTTTCTGTATATCAGTGTATCAGTTGGTCTTCATTTGGGTTGTTTTAATTTTGGGCTATCATGTATAATGATATCCTTTTAAATATTCATTTTTATGTAGATTTATTTAATTTTATGTAGATTTATTTCTCTTGGGGAAACAAAAACTCCCTATATACTTGGGGTTAGAGTTTCTGAGTCATAGGTACTTCTAAACTGTTTTCCAATGTGACTGCTTTATTTGAATCCACCAGAAGCGTCAGGTTTTGTTGTCACTGATTTCTTATGCTGTATCTGGGCTCTTAAGTCTTCTTTTGTAGCCAGTTCTGTTTCTTTTTCACTCGTAACTGAACTCTGCCACCTGGTTCTTTTGTCCAGCTACTAGCGAGACAGATTTTCAACTTGGAGCTTTTTTAACCTCCCAGCTCTACAAGGTTACGAAAGAAAAGAGAGAAAGGAAGATTTCTTCACAGCCCCTTATCTGTTTGAAGCCTGGAGAACTGGACTAACACCTAACAACTTCGACCCCATGAACTAACTCTTAACATAAGCTGCCTGCCTGCTCTCCCACCAACTGTCTGTAACTGTCAACTGGTCACTGCGTCTTTTATACCCTTAGCTGTTTTCAGAAGTCCAAGCAGAATGCAGTCATAAGGAAGGCTGCACAGGACACTTCAAAATGACCTGCTTCTTCCCCTCCCCCACACCCATTTCCAAGATATAAGTTAAATGATATTGATTACTTTTTCTCTGAGGCCCTCTGCTAGGCCACCTCTTCTCCTTTGTGGTCTTCAGGAGTTTATCCTTTTGCATTCATACATGATGCTTTACTGACAGAGAGGGGGAATTCAGGGGATGTGAGGTTGCTGTCTCTGTCAGATTCTGTCTTGTGACTCTGCACTAATCCATTTTCTATAAAAATGCTATAGGGATCTTCATGTTTCAAGGAGCTCTGGCATTATTAAAGGCAACAGTGTGTTTCAGCGTTCTGTCCACTGACTCTTTTGTGTAGAGACAGCCTATTCCCTTGAATATCTGGAACTTTGGCTTTAAGGTGTTTTCTATTGGTTACTGCTCGCTTTAGAGGAAGTGTTCTCTACCTCTAAAAGGGATACCACAGTCTCCTCAGGACTAACGCACTGTCAACCATTATACAGGTCATAGGAAGTCTTGGGACTCTTGGAGGTTGTGTCAGATTTGCAGTGATGGGCATTATTCTCATTATCTTTTCTTCAAACCTTCTGACGACTGTCAGCCAACTGTTTCAAACCAACCAAAGTGAGATTCACATGGGGATGATTTTTCATCAGGGCTTCATATTTTTCATCTTCCTCTTCCTCTTTATTGTCACTGATATTGGATCAGGTAGAAATTTAGGATTCAGAAACTACTCCATAACCCAGGGCTGATTTTTTGTTGCTTTTAGTTTTTTGTAGTTTACTACAATCATTAGAAGGCTCTATTTTTTTTTAAAGAACCTTTTTTTCCCATAGTAATGCTTTTCAGGTCAGTGGTCAGGGTGGGTATTCAGGAGATCTTCCTGGCTCAAATCTAATCTTTTTCAGTTTCTCACTTCCTCACTTCCACTGGAAATAAAGGCGTATCCTCTGCCCCAGTGGAGAGCTTGTCCTGATTTCCATTCAGATGTCAATGCGTCTTTATAATATATGGGTTGATTTAACTCTGCAGTTCTTTTATTGTCCACTGCCTCTCAGTAGCTGTTGTTCCCATCTCATTAACATGCAGAAAATTTGAAATTAGTAGTGTTCTATGTAGTCTGTCTCTGGGTGGCCTTTGTTATTCCTTTTTGTCTTACAAGCACTTCTGATTAGATCTTTCTATAACTGCTTGTCCTGTAGTATTGTATGGTGTACCAGTGATATGCTTTATGCCATAGTATGCAAAAAAAAATTTAATTTTACTGGAGACATATGCAGGGGCATTATCAGTCTTGATTTGTAAAGGTATTCCCATAATAGCCATTACTTCCAGGAAATGTGTAATTACAGAATCAGGCTTTTCAGAATTCAAAGCAGAAGCCCATTGAAATCCTGAATAAGTAGCAATAGTATGGTGTTCAAACTTTAGTTTCCCAAATTCTGCAAAATGGAAAACATTCACCTGCCAGATTGCCCCTCTTTTAGTACCCTTAGGGTTACTTCCAGCAGCAATGGGACTTGATTACACAAGGAACACGTTGGTCAGCTCTTCATAATTGGCTTGGCTTGTCTCCAAGTAATGGAGTTCCTTTTTAAACTTTTACTGTTCATGTGGTGCTTTCCATGAAATTTTGAGGCTTCAACATATTTCCTATTAATAACTGATCAGTCTCATTGTTCCCTTGTGCCAGTGGGCTTGGCAACCCTGCGTGAGATCTAATATGAGTGATACATAATGGGCAATTTATGTCTCAAATTGCTTGTTGCAGCTGCATAAATAACCATGTGTACTTCTGAGTTATCAGGATAAACTCAGCAGTTTCTATATGCAAAACCACCCTTTCTGCACACTGAGAATCAGTGATGACATTGAGAGATTCAGGACAGTCTAACAGCACCATAAGAATAGCATACAACTCTGATTTTTGAACTGAAGCATATAGATTTTGATTGGCTTTACTTACTTTTTCTGACTTGTGGCCTGCCATTCCCAATTTATTTGCATCAGTATAAAATGTACGTGCTTCAGAAATAGGTTTTTCTTTAACTATACAAGGGAGTATCCAGTTTGTCCTTTTGATAAACTGAATTTGCTTGCTTTTAGGATGTTTGTTATTAATTTCTCCCAAATAATTGCTATAAGCTCTTTGCCAATCAATCTTCACTGATTTCCCATAATAACGATCTCAACATTCGTGTAAGGCACCACTATTTCTGCTGGATCTGTTCCTGACAGCTAATAAAGTCTTATTCTTCTCTCTATAATTAAATCGGCAACCTTTTCTACATATGTCTTTAATCTTTTGCTCTGCTAATGTGCCATAAATATCCATTCTAAGATATTACCTCTCTCTGCATCAGAGTCCCAGTAGAAGAGTGTTTTGAATGAAGGATGACCAAAATAGAATTCAGCTGAGGCTCTGAACTACCCACATGCGCATCTTACAGTCTCTGCCAGAGCTACCTGTTGCTCTGCTGCAGCGGTTGTCTTGGACCACCGTGGATTCTCTTTGTAACGCTTGAAACAAATGGCGTAGCTCTTGCATACTTAATCCAATTATGGGTCTTACCCAATTGATATCTCCCAATAATTTTTGGAAATCATTAAGAGTTTGCAACTGATCTCTTTCTGTGGTTGAATTTTTTGCTGACTTGTCTTAGAACTTTTCAGGAGCAATTTATAACCCCCAACAGGGTAAGGGTCTTTTTGTTTTATCTAATATTTTCCCTAAAGTATCTTGGTCAGAATCAGCCAACAAAATATCACCCATATAATGGTAAATAATAGATTGGGAAATTGTTTTTGAATTAGTTCTAATGGTTGCTGCACAGAATATTGGCTTAAAGTTGGACTATTTAACATTCCTTGGAGAAGGACCTCCCACTGATGTCTTTTGACAGGTTAGCATTGTCATAGGTGGGTACTGAAAAGCAAACTTCTTGACCTGCTCTTGCCTCATTCTGTTATTCCCCAACATTGGTCACTGTCTTTGTTGTTACAGCGGCAGTGTGTGAGGAGTGGTCATCACTGTGGTTTTGATTGGTGCTTGTTTGGTTAGTAATGACCTCACATACGTGGTTAGTGCTTTTGAGCCATTTGTAAGTATTCTGTGGTGAAATGTCTATTTTTATCTTTTGGTCTTTTTAAAATTGAGTTGTTGATCTTTTTAAATAGTTCTTTATATATTTGGATACATAGATCGTATAATTTGCGAATATCTGGAAGATGTGATATTTTTATTGTTCAGATCTATGTTTTGTTTTGTTGTGATTCTGCTGTTGCTAGGTACTCAGGCAAGTGCTCTACCACTGAACTATATGCCCAGCCCTATTGTGACTTTCTTACAGGTAAAAAACAAACAAACAAACAAACAAAAAAAACCTTTGTTTTTGAGACATATTCTCTCTGTGTAGCCCTGATTTGTCCTGTTGATCAGGCTGGCCTCAAATTGACAGAGCCTGGCTTGCCTCTGCCTCCCGAGTGCTGGGATGGATTAAAGGCATCGTCTACTATCATTAAAGGAATTTTGGTAAAGACTTGATTGAATCAGCTATTTCCATTTCTAAAATGTAAATTTTGTTGGTTCAGCTTTGTTTATTGTGTTAGTTCATGACAAGGGACTACCCTTCAGTACTCCTGGGCTGGGAGTCCAGAATCGCCGAGCCTGCCACTTCTACTGGTCTCACTTCTGACATTTCTGTGGCTCTTGTATGGGGGTGTTGGGCTGCGCTTCATTTGTGACCTTCACAAGGTCACTAGTGGTGTAGCTGAAACTCCATTGTATCACTGTGTTTGTGTTGCTGGAGGGAAGAGCTGGAAGCATCTTGTCTTTGGAAGTACCAGGATGTCCTTTGGATACAGGAAGTTTAAGGCCAGTGCAGTAGGTTCAGGGAGGAGAATTTGCCTCTGCCGCTTGGTGTAATGAGTGGCCTGTGTGGACACGGAGTCCAGTGACTGTTGCATAGCCACCACAGAGACTAGTCATCTTAGAGGGCTTTCCAGTAGTTGATGAATAAGGCTCAGATCCCAAAGGAAGTGCCCAGAGGTTCATCAGCTGCTCACCAGTGCAGTCCACTCTGCCTTGGTCTTGGAGCTACTGCCTATTGATTTTTACAGGTGGTGCCTTAATTCAGTATATGAGTGCTTAATTCACACCATTTCTTTAGCAGCTGTCTCTAAATCCCTGACTCCACAAGGAGGCCCTGACTAATTGCAAGTAAACTATTTGTAAGAGCAGTGTTGGCTAATCTCTATATATTTTGTTTTGTTTTGTTTTGTTTTGTTTTTTAGTACTCTTTTCCCCTCCCCACCGCCAGACAGGGTCTCTGTTGTAACTCTGGCTGTCCTGGAACTCATTCTGTAGACCAGGCTGGCCTTAAACTCACAGAGATCTGCCTGCCTCTGCTTCCTGTTGCTGGGATTAAAGATGTGTGCTACCATACCTGGAAATCTCTGTATTTTTAAAAACAGTGTGCTTGAGCACTGACATCTGTTGACCTCTTTTTACCTGCTGTTCCCCATGGAGGTAGGTACTTATTGTAGTGAGAATGGTAAAGGAACATTTTGCCAAAGCTTTTTGTGTTGTAAAGCTCTCCTTATGGCTACATGTGACTTTGATTTCTGGGAACAGCTTAGAAGGAGGTATATAAAAGTGAGAGTATCCATTGGAAGCAACAGTTTGGGTACAGACAGCAGTTGGGGAAGAGTAAGCACAAGTTGGGGTAGAGACAGGGGAAGAGTGAGCACCAGAGTTGGTTGGGTGGTGTCAGGAAAAAGCTCCAGAACTGATGATAGAAAAGCAAGCATAAATAAGGCTCAGGTAAAGTGGAACTAACTGGGATTTTTAAAAGGTTACATTTTAGATCTTTCTCGGTATCTGCGGTGCCAGAAGAAGCTGAACCAGGGGGGTGTAGAGTTCTGTTTGAAGTCCAGTTACCAGTGAAAAAGTAACAGTTACAAAGGCTCCAGAGTTTAGGCTGCTACTTTTAAGGGCCCAGACTCAAACAGCAGAAAACAGCAACACACACAGTTTAAAAGAAAAACCCTTTACAGAGAACCTTCCTACACAAGGTGCTGTGGCAGCTCAGGTTCACTTGTCCTTGGTCTCAAGGCTCTGGTAGAACAGTTGTAAAAGAGATTTAATAGGTAGCACTCTAGAATAGTGAGGAGAATGGGGAGGGAAAAATTGGATAATTAAGAGTCACAAAGGAAGGGAATGATGTTTGCTTGAAATCCTGGCAAGCATGCAGTCCCAGAAGCACCACTTAAAGAAAGCCAGGATTCCATTAGGCACTTTTGGCTCTCCAGTATAGACTCAAGGCAAGGAGAACCATGAGTGTTCTTGCCTAGAAGAGCTTACCAGGCTTTTGGTAGGTGGGTGGGCATAGGCCTCCTTTTGTGTGGGCTGTCCCCATGTTAAAGCTCTCCTCACTGGGACATTCTCTAACTTTAGGTCTCATGACCCTTTGAAGACTCTAAAGTCACATTGTGAGTACTTACCACTCAGCCCTGTGAAGTGGTTTATCAGTTACTTTTCTTGTTATGACAGAATACCTGACAAGAAGCAGCTTAAGGAAGGAATTTCACTTTACAGGTCCAAGGGAGTACAGTCCGTTGTGACCAGAATTTCATGGCAGCAGGAGCAAAGGCACCTGATCACATTGCATCCAACAGGCAGAAAGCAACAGATGCCAGTAGTAGCTAGCTTGCCTGCCTTGCCTTGCTTCCCTCCTCTCCTCCCCTCTCCTCCCCTCTCCTCCCCTCTCTCCCCTCTCCTCCCCTCTCCTCCCCTCTCCTCCCCTCTCCTCCCCTCTCCTCCCCTCTCCTCCCCTCTCCTCCCCTCTCCTCCCCTCTCCTCTCCTCTCCTCTCCTGTCCTGTCCTCGTTTCTTCTTTTTTATACAGTCCAGAACATCAGCCCAAGGAAAAGTGCCACCTACACTTAGGATGAGTCTCTTCAGCCTCAGTTCACTTAATCTAGATAAGCAACCGTATACATACCCAGAGGTTTGTCTCTTCGTGACTCTAGGTCTATCAATATTAACCATCACAAGCAGTTACAGGTGGGCTCACAGATGCTAATTTCCTGTCTAGACTAGTTAGAGGAGAGTGGGGATGTGACCAGGGGGTTTGGGTGTCAGAGCTGACACTCTTAACTATGTCTCTTACTGTCTTCCATCTACCAAAGTACAGAATATCCAGACCCACTTATTCCTAGTGTCCTTAATACTTGTGGGTTGGACTCCTCTTTATCTAACGGAGGTTAAGGGAGAAAATATAGCTGAGACCTGGGGCGATGGGCCATGTTGGCAGTACTCTGGCCTGCCTTCCAGGGATGCGGGGTTGGCACCCATTGAATGAGAAGGCATTCACGGTGCCTAGCAGGAATTAGCATGGGGTCTGCAGAACAAGACTGTCTTAAAGAACAAATAAAAAGCTAAGTCCAGTTTGCCTTTATATGTGAATATATCTTGTGCTATTCTTGTCTAATCAAGGGCAGTTACTTGCCCAAGAGTTGAGGCATGGAAACACTGTGTAAGAGCTGAGAAAACCAGAATGTCTAAGTTAGGGGTGAATCACATGAAAAGATTTTTGGTGAGGTTTTTGCTGTTTGACTTTTTATTTCAGACAGGTCTCTACATAGCCATGGTTGTCCTGGAACTCACTACATAGACCAGGTTGACCTGCCTCTGCCTCCTGAGTGCTGGGGTTAAATGAACCACTACTCCCGGTCTTGTTTGATTTGAAAGAGTCCTCAGATTTGGCTAGCCGCAACCAAATCAGAAATAAATTATTATATTTAGCGTTACTTTATTGACATGAGTGCCAAACGAATTCTGTGGAGAAGAGTTGCCCTTTTAGCAAATGGTGCTGGGACAACTGGATGGCCACATATATAGCTACGAAGTTTGAACCTCAGCTTCATTCTGTGTATAAAAACTAGCCCAGTGTGGCCATTGAGATGGCCGTGGTAAAGCACTCCTTGCTGAGTCTGGTGACCTGAGTTTGTCTCTGAAGCTCACATGCTAGAAGGAAAGAAGTAAGTCCCACAAGTTGTCTTCTAACCACCATACTTGTACCATGACACGCACCCCCAAAATATGTTAAAAACTATTTTAATTAGCTTAGTGGTTTAAAAATTGGAATTTATGAGCAAAACCTACCTTGCTCCCTGAAGAAAATATAGGCATAAATCCTTGTGGTCTTGAGTTGAGCAGCAGCTTTTGTTCATCAGATAGCCAAGGGTGACGTGGAACTTATTTTTTTTAAACATGATAGTTATTTTATTATCCTTAAGGATAATTTATCCAGCTCACAATTTCTGCATATAGTCTAAGCCAGGAATGATCTGATCTAATGTATTTCAGTAAAATAAATGTATAGGTAGAATAAAGGAAATGAAGGAGAATAAATCTTCCTTTAGTGTAAAGGACGATGCTAATGACTAGAATGTATAGGCCAGTGGATGTGGAAGGGGCAGACTTGATTTAGCAAGGCAGCAGAAGAGTTAACTAGCTCAGCGGGCATGCTGTGGACCCCTGCCTTTCTGATCCTCCACATAAGCAGCGCTTATGGTATATGCCAGACTTTTCATAAACTACTTGGAAAAATTAGAGACTCCTTTAATTTAGATACTCTAGGTCAAATTACTCTTTCATAAAACAAACAAATAAAATTAAAAATAATAGAAAAGCCCCGGTTGTAGTGCACACTTTTAATCCCACCTTAGGGAGGCGTCGTGCATCTGGGTGTGCACTGTACTGTCAGTTGGCTGTGTCTGTAGCCATAGGCAGCAGCTGTATGGCTGAACTACAGAAGCACAAGCAGTACAAGAAACAGGTAATTCTTACTTCGTCACAACAAACCCTTGGAGGCTGGTGAGATAATTCAGCAGGTAAAGTACTTGCTGCCAAGCTTGATCAACCTTAGTTCAGTCCCTGTGACCCATATGGTGGAAGGAGAGAGCCAGTGCCTGCAGGTTGTTCTCGGGCCTCTACTTGCATGTCCATAGCATGTCCACCCACATGTGTATACAGTTCAAGTGCAAGCTTTCTGTGCAGTAAAGGACACATCAAGAGAGTAAACAACAACTCCTGACAAAGGAGGGAATATAGGTAATATTTGAGGATTGACTCTAATTTATATGAACAACACTAAAAACAGGCAAAGAATTTGAATAGATATTTTTCAAAAGAAGGTATAAAATGGCCAGTACTCACATGAGAAGATATTCAGCACCACTAATCATTAAGGCTGCCGAGATGGCTCAGTGGATAAAAACTGATAAAAGCAATGAAAGAGAACCAACTTGTGACGTTCTCTGATCTTCACACGTGTGCAGTGACACAGGCACCCACACACCTATCAGACACACACGCACAAACAATAGGTAAAATCAATGTGAAAAAGTACACACCGTGAGACATGACTATACTGACGTACTCTTGTAACCCTAGCGCTCAGGAGGCCGAGGCAGGATTGCCACAAGTTCAAGGCCAGTCGGGGATAGTGAAACCCTGATTCAAAACCAAACCAAACCACCACCCCCCGAAAATCTGTAGTGAAATACCAGTTCATACCTGTTATGGTTGCTGTGATTTAAAAAAAAAAAAAAATCATAGCTGGTAGTGATGGTGTACCTGTTGTAGTTCCTGTTACCTGAGGCAGGAAGAAGAGGATCACTTGAGACCAGCAAGGTAACTTATGCACTAAGACCTCCGTCTAAAAATAAAAGAAAAAGACAGGAGACGATGTTAACAAAATGTACAGATGGTAGAGCCTTCATACATTTTGGGGTAATGTGAAATGGTGCAGCTGCTATGGAGAGCAGTATAGTGATTTCTCAAAGAATAATGACCCATTGTATTGTTGGACCAAAATGCCCAAACTGGGATGCCGCAGCCCCACAGAGACGCGTAGCCAGGATATCGATGCAAAAGCAAGAGGCTTTATTGAACCAGCGCGCTGGGGTCACCCTCACACAAGTGAAAATGGCTACCCCGAAGAACAAACTTCCATCAGTTTTATTCAGTACAGAGACATATCCCAGATGCAGGCTGAGTGGGTCATTCCGATAGGCTCTGAAGCTGCCCTTCACCCTGATTGGTCTCTTCAGATTGCCTGACAATTTTTTGACACATAGTCACTGTCCAGTGGTATAATGGTGGGCTAGTTCCTGGAACAGAGGTCTGGAAAGTCCCAACTAACTGATATTGGTTACTTCCTTGCTCCTGGTTCCTGGTGTTGACTGCCAGGAAGAGGAAGCTTAGGCCTAGTAAAAGCTGACTCCCATCCCCTCACATTCCTTCGCATTCCTTCACAATATGTATATACTCCTAGGTATATACGTACATAGACCAAAACATAGCCAGATACAAATTTGTACCAGTATGTCCATATTGTTATTCATAGAAGCCAAAGGTGGAGAGGCTGGAGAGATGGCCCAATGATTAAAAGCACACTGGCAGTTCTTCCAGAGGACGCAGGCTCAATTCCCAGCATGCACACGATGGCTCACAGCAGTGGGTAACTCCAGTTCCAGGGCCTCTGGTGCCCACTTCTGGCCTCCTTGGACACTGCATGCACAGGATGCTCAGGCAGACATGCAGGCAAATCAGCCATACACAAACTAAAGTTACAACTTTTTTTTCAGTTTTAGTTTTTTTTCAAGACATGTTTCTATGTGTAGTCTTGGTCATCCTGGAACTCACTCTGTAGACCAGCCTGCCCTCAAACTTAGATCCACCTGCCTCTGGCTCCCAAGTGCTGAGATTAAAGTGTTAAAGCTCCAAATAGAGACACCCCAAATGCCTATCAATTGATATGTGAATAAATAGAATGTGTTCATATCTGGCAACATTGTTTGGCCATATCAAGTATGCAGTGTTCATGCTACCACAAAATGAGTCTTGATTACATAATAGATATTCTGTGTGTGAAGTGGGAAAGTCTCAAAGAACTGCATTTTGATAAGATATCCGTAATAGGCAGACTGATGATGAATTGCTAGTTTCTTATGGCTGGTGTAATAAATGACTACAAAGCCACGCTTTGGTCTTTGGGTCCCATGGCTCTGTCTTCGAGCTGTCCATTTCTCTTGAAAGGCAACACGTGTTTGTAGTTGGCTAGTTTTGTTTCTGCCTGCCTGCCCTCCCTCACTCCTTCCTTGCCTCCTTCCTTTCTTTATTTCTTTTCTTGATAGGGCCTTACTTAGTAGCCCAGGCTGGTCTTGAGCTCAACGATCCTGCTGTGTTTCGTGCTCCTGCATCTTACTATGAACAGCATTATGAAACAGCGTGCTTTTGAAATAATGACTACAGCTTCATAGTGTCTCTCTGTTTTCAGTTAAGATTAACCTTACATAGCTGGGTGGTGGTGGCACTTGAGAGGCGGAGGCAGATGGATTTCTATGAGTTCCAGGCCAGCCTAATCTCTACAGAGTGAGTTCCAGGACAGCCAGAGTTACAACAGAGAAACCCTATCTCAAAAACAAACAAACAAAAGATTAACCTTATAAAGTTGTTTAAAACCATCTTTAATTTGAACCTGTGTGTTTTAAGATACTATGAATAACTTAGCTTCTCACAGCACTGGCAGGTAGCTCCCACTAGTGACAAAGTGTGATCGTTGTTAAGCTTAAGATTCTTTTGCAGCTTTGCTTGTGACCGTATTCCTTCCACTGAGAACTGATTCAGTTTCGGGATTTTACTTCCCCTCCTTTCCCCCCGCTCTAGGTCCACTTTAGAATTCTTTTCTATTATTTTGCCAACAAACTGATACTCATTTGTTCCGTTGAGTGTTTGTTTAGTTTCCTCCATCTTCTCAGAAAGCTTGACATGCTTTCTGAGAGCAAACAACAGTATGTTTGGAAAAAACTATTTCCTCCCTGGTTTCCAATACTTAAACTTTCCTGTGGTTTAGTCTAACCTTTAGTGTTTCCTCTGGCATATTTAAGCGACTGTGTTCAGAGTCCTTGAGTCTTTTATGAAAGATAGCATATCATACAGAGTGGTAAGTGGTATTGGCGTTTCCTTTCTGATTTTGTGTAGGAGCTCATTCTAGGCCACTGTTGCTTGTTCTTTTAGCCTTTCTGTAGGACTAATGGGTATTTTGAAAGTCTGTGAGGCGGACACCACACTGTTGTCATGTGCATTTGTGTGTTACTGTGCATGATCTCAGGCCTCACTTGTGCTCTGCTGCCAGGCCATATACCCAGCTGCCCCGGAGTCTTTTCATGGTTTCTCTGTACTAGCCAATGTTAGTCATCTCAATCATTAGTAGGTGGTTGGGAGTATTAAAGGTGTCAGTACATGTAAAGTCTTGTACCTGGGCCTAGTACCTTGTACCTTTTAGGTCCTTGGTATGTCTACTCTAGTTATGGGGTTGATGTTCATAGTCTCATATCCAGCCTTAGGTGCAGCCTCTTTCTGCATTCATCTTGGAAGTTTTAGAGGACTTTGCAAATGAAGGAGGGTACTCTCGCTTTTGGAACAGAGGCTGGGCATGCTCAGACCTGTGGGAAGGTCAGTTAGGCCACCAGTGCCCACAACTGAAGGAGAGCAGCCAAGGAGCAAAAGCCAGCCAGCCTTGGGGTCAAGGGTACGGTGACAGTAGCTGAGGTCTCGTGGAAAGTCTCCTTGGCAGCTCACTCACACAAGCTCCAACATGTTCCTAGATGAAATAGATTCTGCATGTGAGAAAGCCCTGCAACTAACTGCTTTCTCCGCCCCATCCCTCTCTCCTAATCCACAGAGGTGGATTGGACCTTGGCTGTCACACTGTAGGCCAAGAGTGCTACTGGTCATCTTAACGTGGTGTCTGTCCACCTGGCTCTACGCACTGGATCTTTTGTCACAGCCTGTTTGTGTAAAGGACTTCGGGGACATGTTCCTGTGCTTTGTCTACTGTATCTTGGGTCTTAGTAAACATAGATCATTCCTTTGGGAACCTGCTTCTTCCATCATGTCTTTCATGGTAGTGGGGAGGGAAGGGGAAGGGCGACAAACAAAAACAAAACAAACAAACAAACAAACAAACAACCTTGCCAAATAATTTTAAAGATCACATGAGAAGATAGTCTAGGTCTTAAAAGTCACATATAGACCTGCCTGGCTGTGGGATTCTCTTCCACTGGACCATGACCATCTCATTTCCATTCCAGATTCCTTGGCCCCAAATATCTCTTGTTCCCTATTCACCACATGATCGTACTTTGGATGCCAGGACTCAGCAGACCTCTGATTGAGAGGGTTTCATTCACCCTTGGCAGATTGTCTTTTCAGTCAGAAACTGATGGGTCTTTGGAAAAGGGTACATCGACAGAGCTCCTTCCGCGTCCCTCTGTTTCAGCCACACCTCCTTTCCCACACTCTGACCCTGCCCCCTTGGCAACAGACTCCCCCAGCTTCCCCTTCATCTTGCCCTGTGCTGATTCCTTTAGCTGGGAAGCAGTTATAGAGCCTGGAAATCCATGAGAGACAACTGTAGACAGTCCTAAGGTTTCCATACCTGTTCAGTCCATGTTCATCTTCTGTCTTTCCATTGTCGCCTTGTCAATCCCAGGATGACTAATAGCAGGCACTGAGGGCTTTGCTCTTCTGAACTGCCGTGCCGGCAGAATGGGCATTTAACTGGACGGAACGATGGATGACATGTGATTTTAACCCAGGCATCTTTTTGTTGGCTTCAGTATAGACTCATAGTAGTGATTTCCCTGGAAAACCCAGGAGTAAGTGTCCTTAGATGCACAGAAGTCAATCAGTGGAAGACATGCCCCACTTGATAGTTTCAGAAATGGAGCACAGAGAGAGGCCTGTTCAGGCAATGGTCATCACCTGTCACATTTGAGAGAGTTTAGCTCTTTTTCGCATCCTTGCAACTAACAGAGAGCACTTCGGAGAAGAAAGAAGGACCATATATCTCTTTTAGAACACTCAATGCAGATTTGTGTTTACATACCTGTCTCACAAGCAGGGCAAAGACCACCATACTGTGTCACAAAAAGCAAAAGCACTAACATACTAACAATGCAAGCCTTGAACACCACACATATACACACATCGACTGCCTTGTGATAAGAGGGGACTTGAAACAGGATTTCTTAGCTGAAGTGTTCTTTCCATCAGGGTGGAAGCTCTCTACACTCTTCTTAATTTGTGCCTCTGAGGGGGGAAATCACTGACAGCTTCCCTATGAGAGATGGATTCCAAAGGAAGCCAAGTGGGGTGAGTTACTGTGGCCATCTCAGGCAGTCCTAGAGGCCAAGGCTTGCAGGAAGAACCTCAGATGGGTGACTGGGCCATCAAGGGGTGGCAAGGGGAATCACATGCCTTTGATTCTTTATTTGGAATTAAAGTATTTCCTGTTTTTACCTTTAGGATGAATACCTTTCCCTTGTGGCCCGACTCATTATCCATTTTCGAGATATTCGTAAGTAAGAGTTCACATTTTGGGGCGATTGTGGTTTCTTTGTGGGGGGCTTGTTTTGTGTTGTGTAGTAGGGGCCCTCAAGTAGGCCTCAGCACTTGAGTTAGAGTATGACATATTTCTGGGACATTCCTCACTGCTTCTGGACTACCCACCTTCCTAGGCCTTGAAAATACGGATTTTGACATGATGGAAATGTTGGTCTTAAAGTAGGATGCTATTCTCACTTTCCCATTCAGTCTCCTTTTTTATGACTTTCACAGTTGCCTGTGGGTAGTTCTTAAGTAAGCAGTTTACCCTGTAATAGGAGTTTTATTCCCTAAAAGTAGATTTTGTTAACCCTGGAGGCGTGAACTGTGTGTTTCTATGAATCTGGAAATTTTTGAAGTCAGTTCCCCAAGTTCCTGCTCCTTCTCTTTGCTGTGCTGAGGGTCTCCTTACCTTAACTCTTATCCCCTTATTCAGAGGGTACTGCTGTGGTGCTGTTAGCCTGGCAAGCAGCTCCTTGACTCTTGAGAAGTGAGTTGTCACAATCTCCTGGGTCAAGCTTCTTGGCACACTTGTGTTAGGCAGAGGCATACCAAGTGTTCTGGATGGCCATATCCTGTGAAGGGCAACAGGACTGGTGAACATTGAGTTCCAGCTGGCAGTGCTCCTCCCAGTTGTATAAGTACTATGCTTGTCTTGATGGACTCATATGAATTCCCCCATGGTTTGGGGACAAAACAGGTTGTGGTGGCAGTCACAGAGAAAGGGAGAACATTGTGAATTCCAAGGCTCAGTGACAGTTACTCCACACTAACTTTTATTAAGATTAATTTTATTTATTAAAGTGTGTGTGTGTGTGTCTGTCTGTCTGTGCCCAGACAATTCCTCCTTACTGGCTGGCTCTCACGGCTTGCTTGGTCTTTTTTCTTAGAGCACCAGGATCACCAGCCCAGGGGTGGCGCTGCCCATAGTGAGCTGTGCCCTCCCACATCAGTCATCAAGAAAATGCATCACAGGTTTCCCCACAGCATTTTCTCAGTTGAGGTTCCCTCTTCCAAAATGACTACAGCTTGTGTCGAGTCGACATAAAATTAGCACAGCCACCTATCTCCAGCTTTACTCTTTTTTTCCCCTCCCTTCCTCCCTTCCTCCCTTCCTCCCTTCCTTCCTTTCTTTCTTTCTTTCTTGTTTTTCAAGACAGGGTTTCTCTGTGTAGCTCTGGCTGTCTTGGCACTCACTCTGTAGACCAGGCTGGCCTCAAATTCACAGAGATCCGCCTGCCTCTGCCTCCCGAGTGCTGGGATCAAAGGCGTGCGCCACTGCCTCCCAGCTCCAGTTCTACTCTTAAGTTTTTACCAGAGTGATCAGCAAGGCAGACCTCACAGGTCATCCTTTCTTTGCACTACTTGGAAGAACTTATGACACAGAGGGAAAGAGGAGTCAGGAGTCCAGAGAGCAGGCAGCTGGATATCCTGGTCCTCTTTAGGATGGTGACTTGGGATGCACACAGCCCACAGGCTTGAACAGAGGACTAAGCAGGAGTCTCTGGAACATCAGTTGTTAGGGCACTTCTGTAGAGGCTGGGCCCAGCAGACGAGGCTTCCAGCCTTGAGCAGCTTCAGGTAGACGCGATTCCCTCACCTAGAGAGGGCAGACAGTGCCACACTGGTGTGAGCTGAGAGGAGAGATGCTCGAGTGCAGACAGTGCCACACTGGTGTGAGCTGAGAGGAGGGATGCTCGAGTTCTCAGCATTATTCTTTTAGCCCCAGCATGCGTTCCTATCACTCCTGTTTATGGTTCAGGATCCGAGCCAAGGCTTTAGGCTTGGGAGAAAGGAAGGGCTCAGAGGCTCCCAAGTTCAGGGTATGTCAGCCTTGGAGGCAGTTCACGGAGATAGACCCCCATGTTTTTATGCCCCCTCTGCTTCCAGACTCCCTTTGTGTGCAGCAGTGCTAGGTAGGAGTAGGCATCTCCTCCCTCCTTGCTGGAGTGCCAGCAGCTCCTTGGGATTGAGACTCTAGGTTCTCTTGCCTTGTTTCTATGCAAGGTCAGTTCAGTTTTAGCAAATGACCCTGCTCAGATACCTGTAGAACTGACCACCTACTCAGGGAAAATTGTGTTTGTGCAAAACTGTTTATACTGGGATTTTATGTTTGTGTTTCTCTGTAGATAACAAGAAATCCCAAGCAGCATCTGTCAGTGGTAAGTTTGCCTTTTGAGATACAGTTTTCCTAACCTGCAGCTTGGGGTGGCAGGAACAAGGCAATGTGTTCCTTGTGTGGGGTCATCTGCTTATTGGGGGGAACATTCAAAAGACTTCTAATATAATAACCCTTAGAAATATGTCATAGATAACAGCTGTGGGGATTCACTCCCTCTGTTTCTCTCTCTTTTGGGTGTGGGAGGGTGTTTTTTGAGACAGATTCTCTACGTATAACTGGCTGTCCTGGAACTCTATGTAGACCAGATTGGTCTCAGATTCGCAGAGATCTGCTTGCTTCTGCCTCCTGAGTGCTGGGTCAAAAGATGTTTATCACCATACTTGACTGTATTTGCTTTCTCTTTCTTTTTTTCTCCCCTCCCTCCCTCCCTTTCCCCCACTTTTTCTTTTTTCTTTTTTTCCCCTTTCCCCAAAACAGTTTCTCTGTTGTAACCCTGGCTGTCCTGGAACTCACTCTGTAGACCAGGCTACCCTTGAACTCAGAGATCCGCCAGCCTCTGCCTCCTGAGTTCTGGGATTTAAGGTGTGTGCCACCACTGCCCTGCTGCATTCACTTTCTTAAGTTACAAAATTGTGAATTCAGGAACCTTTTTATTCTAATTTCAAGGTTTATCATATAAGGGGAATTGTGTCCATTGAGTTGCACCCTGGGCTCTGCCTTCTGAGTTGCCATCATGGGTTTTGTAGATCCACTCTGTCTAGCTGATCTTCAGCCTGTCAGAAAGGGTATGAGATTCTGTGGGCAAGGTACTGGGCTCCAAAAAAGAGGTGTACACTATCATTGCAGACTGTGTGGCTGTGCGGCTGTGTGGCTTGTCCAAGGCCTGGAGCTATAAGTGCCTCTGCCTGAATAGCTCTCTCACTCCCAGCCCAAGGCTGGTCAAGTGCATATGGCCCAGAGAACTGGCTTTTGTAGAGTTGAGGCACAGGCGCATTGGGCACCACCAAATTCTATGGTGCCTGTCTGTAGGTACCGTCTGCTGTGAGTCTACACTACTGTGCTGATGGCTTCTGGCTCCTTGTCCTCAATTGTGACATTTCTCATGGAACTATACCTGCTATCCTGAGGCTTGGTGGGCATGGCTTTGCCCCTCAGCACTCTGGAGTCCTCTCATACTCCTTACCCATTCTGATATGCTGCTCCTGGCATCAGATCTGTACTGGAGTGGTGTTTTATAGAGACTCAGCTGCAAAAATGGGTCATTGGTGTGTCAGCCTCCTTGTGCTCTCCCTAGGGAGTATCTGCCTGTGCCCTCTGGTTCTATAATCTAGCCACTATGTTCCTGCCTGCTGGGAAGAAGAGCCTCATATTTTGTCTCTGGAAGTCTGCTATGGGCTTATCCGATAAGAGATCTGGGCAGAGAAGAAGTGTCTGGTTGCTAGTTGCTCTTGAGGTCTCAGCCTGTCTTCAGTGCTGCTGTGCATATCACAGAGCTCTGATGTAGCCCAGCATTAGGACACTGACACAGGCTGGGCTGATCCATGGAGTGTGCTCCTTAGTCCTGAAGCTCATGTCCCAGCAAAACCCAGTCTCGTCCCCAAGCATTTGGGAAATTTCAGGTCTCTGGCTCCTACCCGTTTTGGAGGGAGGGGGTCCATGCCCCAGCAGCTGTTCACCTGTGAGCTTGCCCAGTTTAGGTTGCCTTCCTCAGACACTGTGCCCTTGTGTTCCCACAGACCCCATGAATGCACTGCAGAGCCTTACCGGTGGACCCACCCCAGGAGCAGCTGGGATTGGCATGCCTCCTCGGGGCCCAGGACAGTCCCTGGGTGGGATGGGTGGCCTTGGCACCATGGGACAGCCAATGCCCCTCTCTGGGCAGCCACCCCCTGGGACCTCCGGGATAGCCCCTCACGGCATGGCTGTGGTGTCTACGGCAACTCCACAGAGTGAGTACTATACTCCTTGGCAGGTGACATTGCATGCTGTTCTTGTGCCTATGGTGTGATTGGGAAAAGTGTTAAGGATCCCCAGATAGCTTTGTCCTGGGCAGCGGGGTATACAGAGGAAAACTCCAAGCCGTCTCTGCTCAGAGGAATGAGTGATGCTAGCCCTCCCACTAGCCTGGGCTATGAGGGTGAGGAGAGGCTTGGTTATTTGGAGGCTTATTTTTGTTTTTGTTTTTCCTTAAGACAGGGTTTCTGTGTGCAGCCCTGGCTATCATGGTACTCACTTTGTAGACCAGGCTAGCCTCAAACTCAGAGGATCCACCTGCCTCTACTTCCTGAGTGTGTGTGCCACCTGGCAAGGCTTGTGTTTTATTAGTGAAATAGAAACTATCTGTTGATATTTGTTGACACAAATAAGTGTGTTTGCTTGCACCCTATTTCTCTGTGGTGTGCCTTGAGTTTGTGGGTATCTGCTGCTGCTTTTATCCCATGGTTAGTCTTAGCTGTGCATCACCGTCATTCATCTCTCCATTGGGCTCCTGCTCTTGTAGAAGGTGCTCTGCCTTCCTCACCTCTCTGTAGGACTTACTCTGATTCCTTTGTGCAGTTCCCTGACTGGGACTTAGGTTGCAGTCAGTTGCATTGGTAGATCTGTGTGGTGATGTGTGTGTGTTTGAGACAGAGTCTCACTCTATAGTCTTGGTTGGCCTGGAACTGGCCTTGTAAGTTGGCAGGCAGCTCAGTGCTACTGCTTCCGCCTCCTGTGCTGCTGAGACTACAAGCTTGTGCTGCCATTCCTGGCTGCTACTTGCTGTTTTACAGTAAGTGCTTTAGAATGTTGGGATTGGAATGCTCATGGGATTTGTCTTGTAATCCACTTCTAAGAATTTGTCTTAAATAAGTTATTTTCTATATTCAATGGAGAGGATGTGGTTTCCTGTCCATATCCTCTCTAGTCTGCTTTTGGCCCGTGCTGTTTTCAGCTTCCAGGGGCTGAGTGGTTCTAGGTGAAAGCTGAAGTGGTTCTCTACTTCTGTGTCCTGCTGTGCTCTCTGCCAGCTACTTTCCGCCTCTCCCCTTGACCCCTTGCCTCCTGGGCTCACCTGAAGTAGGAACCAGTGGCCTCCTGTTCTGTCTTCCTGGTGTCTTCTGGAAGCACTCCTATGTCATTTAGCCCAATTCAGGTCTTCAATCAGTGTCCCTAAAAAGGCACAGCCTGGGTCAGAGATTGTGCCATAAATAGAGGCTACTGATACAGTTTAGCAGTAGAAAACCTTCCTAAAATCCTCAGGGCCCTGGGTTCAGTCCCCAGCACTGTATGGGGAGGGGAGGCAAATTTGGAAAAGAAGTTAAGATGTTGGTAAGAACTTAACACTAAGCCTAGTGACCTGAGTTCAATGCCCAGAGCCTACATTTTGGAGAGAACTGTCTTCTACAAGTTGTCCTCTGACCTTTACATGTGTGCCATGGTATATAAATGTCAAAGTAAATGTCAAAATTTAAAAAAATATATTAGCAAGCTTTATACTTTTACATGTTACATGTAGTAAGTTGAAAAATATTCATAAAATGATGGAAATAATTTATAAATCTCAAAGCAATAGGAAAAAATGGAGTAAGAAACAAAGCAACAAACAATTCAAATAGTGTATAAAGTTCAATGCGGTTATCCAAAAAGACCTTGCAATTCAAACACGCAGAGGCTGGAAGGGCGGCTCAGCAGTTAAAGACATGTACCGTCTTGCATAGACCCAACACGGGTTCCCAACACCAATGGAGTGGCTTTCAACTATCTGTAACTCCAGTTCCAGGGGATCCAATACCTCTGGCTTCCGCAAGTATTTGCATTTACAACCAACTCCCACCCCTAACACACACCAAATTAAAAATAAATCTTTAAAAGAAAACAGAAAAGCAGAAGCTTAGAAAAACAAGAAACAAATGTAGCAGTACACCTACTGTGGTGGCTCACCCAAAGAGTTGGAGGCATACTCATAGGTGCAAACTGCCAAGCACCATATTGGACAGGTGTTTTTATTGATCCAGAGCTCCTCAGGAACTCTACTGATAGCACCTGCAGATCATGTGCAGCCAACATCCTCCACAGAGATCCAACACGGTACAGACGCCAAGACCTAGGCAGCCCCCACCCAACAGTGCACGATTACTTTATACATGGCTAAAATAGACTTCCACAACAGACAAGGGCTTGGGATGTAGCTCAGTGGTAAGGGTGCTTGTCCAGTGTGCATGTCCTCATTTTCAGCTTACAGAGGAGGGGAGGGAGAAAGACAGATGGGTTGGAAATGCAAGTAAGTAATCATAGTGAGATGAACTAAGCTTTGTTCTTTTTAAAGATTGTCTGTGTGTATGTTGTGTGTCCACAGAAGCTAAAAGGGCATTGGATCTCCTGAAAGTGAAGTTACAGACTGTTGTAAGCTGCCCACCACAAGTGCTAGGAAACTGAACCTGAGTCTTCTGGAAGAGCAGCTGAGTTCTCTTAACTGCTAAGCCACCTCTCCATCTCCAAGTTTTTCTATAAAAGATGGAATGTTATACTTCTGTTAGATTCTAAAAGACACGCCAATAGTGTAAGACCCGGAAAAGTATGAAAATAGATGGTAAAGATACATTAAACAGTTACCTCAGTCCCATTGGGAACGACTAGTTAGCAGACACAATTCCGTTCATTAGGAAACACATTTCTTTCTCTCTTATGTTTAAGTGTTTTGTCTGCATGTATATTTGTGTGCCACGTAGGTACCACCTAGCTCCTACGGAGGGCAGAAGAAGGCGTCAGATCTCCTTCAACTGGAGTTATTGATGGTTATGAGCCATCACATGGATGCAGGGAACTGAGCCATGTCCTTTACACAAGCAACACATACTCTTAGTCACTGAGCTATATATTAGAAAAAATCTTAATGATGAAATCATAAATGTTTATGAAATAACCATGAAATAAGCCTCAGTAACTTCAGAGTATTGTGATGGTTCACATTTTCCTGAGTGTCAACCAGAGTGTAAAGTCTGTAACACAAAGTCAGTTTGAGAGTTCTCACGCTACCAGCAGTGGCTAAAAGAAATTGAGACAACAGTGCTAGTGACGTAGAAATGAAGTCATTCATGTATTTCAGATGGGAATGTAAAATAAATCTTTAAAAATTAAGTATACAGGAGCTGGAGAGAGAGCTCAGTGGTTAAGCACTTGTTGCTTTTGCAGAGGACCTGGATTCAGTTACCACTACCCACGTGGTGGTTCATAACTATCTGTAACTCCAGTTCCAGGGTATTTGGCATCCTCATCTGTCCTGTAGACACTGCAAAGCACACAAGGGTTGGGTGGCAGTGGCACACACCTTTAATCCCAGCACTCGGGAGGCAGAGGCAGGAGGATCTCTGTGAGTTCGAGGCCAACCTGGTCTACAGAGTGAGTTCCAGGACAGCCAGAGTTACAGCAGAGAAACCTTGTCTCAAAAATCTAATTAAAAAAAAAAAAGTTAATACAGGGACTAGGAATTGGGGTCAGCAATTAGGGTACTTCCTGTTCTTCTAGAGGACCTGAATTTGGTTCTCAGCACCCACATTAGGTAGCTCATAATCACCTATAATTCCAGCTTCGGGAACTCTAGTGGCCTCAGGGGCACCTGTACTTATGTGGCATACGCTCATACAGATGCACACACATACACATAAATAAAAATGAAGCCTATAGCATAGCTGCCATACTCTTGAGGGCATTTATCCCAGAAGAATGAACTTTTACATAAAAACTCCACGTGCAAACCTTTGCAGTGTTATTTATAATAGCCTGAATCTGCTATCACCTTGGATCTTGTACCATGGCAATAGTCCCGCTAAGAGATACACATACTGTGACAGGCCATTTAGCAAATAGCAGGAAGGAACCCTCTGCAGGTACCTCTGAAGGAAGGTACCACTGCACCTGGGTTACCGGAGAGTCATGTGGTCGGGTCATCGCCAATCACAAAGAGTTTATATACTATCCTTGCTTGTGTGTAACATTTTTTTAAATTATATTTACTTACGTGGGGGAGAGCTATGAGTACCACAGTGCATATGAGGAGGTCAGAAGACAACTTCTGGGAGTTGATCCTCCTTCCAACATGTGAGACCCTAGGTCTGTGGAATGTCTTGCAGGGAATGCATCCGGATCTGGCTGTGGTCTTGTAATTACATTGGGCTAAGTGTACAAATGACCTCTGTTACTTTTGCAATAGCTTTATTGAAGTACAAGTCTTATTAACGTAGCTCACTCATTCAAAATTCACTGCACTATTAGTGGCTTTCTGTATATTCACACTTTCATAGTTCCTGTCCCATTCAGTTTTAGAGCACTGTCATCACTCCAGAAGAAGCTTCACCTCAAATCTTGTAAGGTTACTGACCATTCCTATCAACATGTAGAGTAGCTCAAACATGGAAGTAACCCAAATGTTTATCAACTGGCGAATAAATAGACAAAATGTGGGAGTACAGTAAAATGTTATTCGGCAGTAAAAATGATGCCAGTGAAGCTGAGAACCTTCCATAGTCTGAGTGAACTTTGTAAATGTCATCTACATAAAAGGAGAGCTTTTATACTCTCCTTTTTAATGTCATTATGTGCTTTTTAATGTCATTTGTGTGCAATGTTCAGATAGGAAATCCTTAGATAATAGTATATAACTGCTTTCCAGAGGCTGGGTACCCTGTCCATCCAAAAGACTCACCTGGCCCTTTTCTTTTCTCTTTGATGGTTGGAGAGTAACTCATGATGGTGAATTCCGTAACCAACACAAATGCCACTTCCTACTTGATCTGTCTCTCTCTCTGTAGTGAGTACAGTAGCACTGGCCATCGCTGCCTCCCTTGTCATGTAGCTCTAGGACGCCTGTAGAGTGGCACACCCTAAGTCTGGATGCTCTCTCCAGCTCAACTGCAGCTCCAGCAAGTGGCATTGCAGCAGCAGCAGCAGCAGCAGCAGCAGCAACAGCAGCAGCAGCAGCAACAGCAGTTCCAGCAACAACAGGTAGCACTGCAGCAGCAGCAACAGCAGCAGCAGCAACAGCAACAACAGCAGTTCCAGGCACAACAGAATGCCATGCAGCAACAGTTCCAAGCAGTGGTGCAGCAACAGCAGCAGCTTCAGCAGCAGCAGCAGCAGCAGCAGCAGCAGCAACACCTGATTAAGTTGCATCACCAAAGCCAGCAACAGCAGGTGCCAGGTTCCCTTGTTGCTACACTGTTGCTACTACTTAGTCTGTAGTCCTTGAGTCTGGGAACGAATGTCAGCCAAGGTTTTCGGTGCGAGGCTAAGCTAGCCCTCCTCCTTGGGCTTCCCCATGGATGGGAAGAGTAGATTCTAGCTTAGGAGGATGCCTCTCAGATAGTCTCTTGATTCTGTACCACAGACCTGCTACGTGTGGCAAGGGCTGTAAGCAGTACTTACAAGCCAACAGAAGAAAGATGGAGGCACACGCCAAGACTCAGGATGATTGAGCTGTGCTGTTGACACATTTCTTTTGAGGACACATAAAACTCATTTTGTTTCTTAGTGTTTGAGTGCAGAATCACAATTGGTAGCTAGTGTTCTGTAGGGCATTGGCACGTCACACTGTAAGTGCTGCTGGTCAGAGTTGTTTCATCCTGCTGTGGTTTGCAGCATCTAGACATGTTCACCACATTTTCCTAGCAAGTATTGACTGAAGGAGGAAACCCCAAGGAGACTTTCTCCGTCGTCTGGCCTCCTCTGGCATTGAAATCTCCTTTCCCAACGTTGACTTAGCCGTGCATGTGTTCCTTGTGGTCCATCCTCATGAAGGTCATACTGCTGACCACTGCTAACCAGTCCAGAGAACAGAAGTGGGACAAGCGTCTACAGTTGCCTGAGCTTCAGGCCTACCTGCTCTGGGACTGTATCTGCTCTTCGTTACTTTTTCCTGGACCCTCCCTGAACCTGTTTCACTTGAATCATCTTAGGTGTGAACCAGCCTTTAGTGGCCAGGGTACAAGTACAGATCTTGTCTGTCCTCAGTGTCTAGAAAACAGTGGCTGTCAGCTTCCTGGCTATGAGTCCTGAGCCTCACACACTCCTTCCCACTATGAGAGGCCATCCAGGTGGGTCCCCCTGAAGTTTGTGCTCACTTCATCCCCTCGGCTCCACAGGGCCAAGGCTAGCACCCCAGGGCTGCTGAGTTATTGTTTTGTCCTCAGATACATTCTGTCCTAAATGTTATTATTTTGTCCTCAGATACAACAGCAGCAGCTGCAGAGGATGGCACAGTTACAGCTGCAACAGCAGCAACAGCAGCAGGCTTTGCAGGCCCAGCCACCAATGCAGCAGCCACCAATGCAGCAGCCACAGCCTCCGCCTGCTCAGACCCTGCCCCAGCAGCTGTCACAGATGCATCACCCACAACATCATCAGCCACCACCTCAGGCCCAGCAGTCCCCAGTTGCCCAGAACCAACCACCACAACTCCCACCACAGTCACAAAGCCAGCCTTTGGTGTCACAAGCACAAGCCCTCCCTGGACCGATGCTGTATGCCCAACAACAACTGAAATTTGTGAGTACCCAAGGCCTGTGGCATAGCAGTTCCTCTCGTGTGGTGCTGTGTGTGGTCAACAGTTTCTTAGATCCTTTGGATGTAGGTAGCGTGTCCTTATACACTGGCTTCAGGCAGCCTTTCCACTCCATAGCACAAGTAGGTGAGAGAGTGTGTCCTAGATATATTTTCACATAATTCAGGGCTATCGCATCTTCTCAGCTACATGGCTGATTTCAGCAGCATGTGTGGAATGTCTGGTGCACATTGATTAGATCAAGAGGTAATCTCACCGTGTGGGAGGACATGCTGCATCCAGCAGCTATTCTATGGGTTTGTTTTTCTCTTGGTGTTGGGGCTGAACCTGGGAGCATCATGCAAGCTAAACATGTGGTCTACCACAAGCTCCAGCCCCAGCCCTTTTAGCCTCATCATTACCGTATTTCTGAGGGGAACATTCATATAAAACTTAATTTTTTTCCAGCCTCATTGTGCATCTTGATATAAAGCAAGTTTCATGACTTTTACAGAAAAAGAATATTGCCACCAATACTAGTTACCGTGAAAAGAAACAATTTGAGCATCTTTTCTGCTCCTTTGGTGTATGTGGCCTTTTCTACCTATGATTCATTAAGTGACATGGGGACAGAGCTATCTCACCGGAGCAGAATGTCAGGGTAAAGAAGAGTCAGGCTGAGCAGGTTGTGAGTCGCAGGTATGGTTATTCACCTAGTACCTGGAACCAGCCTATTGGGACTAGAACCTTTGTGTGCTCCTTGGCAGGGTGCCTACTAGGATTGGGTCTGCTCCCGTGGAGCTATCTAAGGAGCGGCCCCCAGTGTGGATCTGGAGGACCTGCCCTGTCCCGGTGGTGCCTCCACATGACAGTCCTACAGTTACGTGTTCCCTCTGTCTTCCATTGCCCAAGGTCATCTTTCTACCAGCCTGCTTTCCTTCATGGAGTCTGGGCTCTCAGTGACATGCTGACAGACTGAGCAGGCCAGGCTGTGTGCTCAGCTTTGGAAGTTGTTGCTTAGCTTGTGGTTGTGGTTGGTGTGCATGGGAGGGCTGTCTTGTTTCTTGCTAGAATTGGGGGAGGTAGAACTTGGCTTTGCCAGCTCACAGCCAGGATATTTCTTATGACCCTTTGTGATGAAGCACAGACAGTAAGGCAACATCATAGCTCGTGGTATCATAACAGTCCCATCCCCATCCCAAGAGGGAGCTTCTTGTTTAAATTACTATTATTTTTAGTGAGGGGAAGAGGGTTTCCTGCGTGCCACAGTTCGAGTGTATAGAGGTCAGAGGACAACTTTCAGGAGTCAGTTCTCTCCCACCGCATGGGCTCTACATCAGGCTTGGTGGCAGGCACCTTTACTGAACCGTCTTGACAGCTCTAAAAGTTCTATTCTTTTTTTTTTTTTGGTTTTTCAAGACAGGGTTTCTTGTAACCCTGGCTGTCCTGGAACTCACTCTGTAGACCAGGCTGGCCTCGAACTCACAGAGATCCTGCCTGTCTCTGCCTTCTGAGTACTGGGATTAAAGGTGTGCACCACTACCGCCCAGCAAAAGTTCCAGTCTTAAAGCTCCCACACAGGTAGTAGGTCTTTTGCTCTCCGTGCAGGTGGTTCCAAGCTGCTTTTTCCTTCCTCCTTTCAAGGTTCGTGCTCCGATGGTGGTCCAGCAGCCGCAGGTGCAGCCCCAGGTGCAGCCCCAGGTGCAGCAGGTACAGCCTCAGGTGCAGCAGCAGGCAGCCGTGCAGACAGCACAGGCTGCCCAGATGGTAGCTCCCGGCGTCCAGGTGAGGGCCTTGGGAGCCCAGGGTACCTTTAGTCGCTAGCAGGTGCATGTCCACCTACACATAAAGCTCTGTGATGAGAGCTCTGGTTGGATCAGAGGCTAAGTTGGTAAAGCATAGGAGTCTTTGATCCTTTGGACATGCACACACACAGATGCCCTGCGACCCTCAGGGTGGCTATCTCTACTTGGTTATTGTTAGAACTACTCGTTGCCTAGTGTATGCCCGTTTCTATTTTTTCCTTGGGTACCCTCATCTTCCCTCCTTAACAGCACTTAGAAGAGGTGGTTAAGAGAGGAAAGCTTCAAAGTTTCATCCTCCCTCAGCTTCCACTGGAGCCTCTGAGCAGGACTGGCTAGGGTGGAGAGCTGCTCTCTTGAAAGTGATAGGAACAGTGGTGGGTATCTTGTGCTCTGGTGTGTGCCACAGCAGAAACAGGGAGAGGGCATCCTGGGTTTGTTACGCTAAGGGATGTGGGTGCTGTGTGAGAAAGTGTTTACATCATCCCTGTCACTGACAGTTCAGATGTCAGTGGATGACAGCATCCAGGAGGCCTGAGCTAGCTTTTTTTGGTGTCTGAGGAACTGGACATCTCGGGTACCTATGATTTGCTTCATCTTTGTGCTGGCCACAATTCTCCCTGCACCCACTTGATGGTGGATACACTGAGAGTCCCGACTTGGAGCTTAGCTGGGTGCTATGGCAAGGCTCTTGCTGGACTTCCTCCACAGAAAGTACTGTGACTACACTGTGTACCCTCAAAGGCCTGCACTGGCTAGTTCACGAGCCTGCTGAGCTCAGTGTCCGGATGAATGACCCCGTGGGTCAGATCCTTTCAGGACGTGTCTGACGTCATTCTACACTGTGGAGGAGTGCTTACAACTGCTCTTCCTGACCCCACAGTGATGTCTGGGATGATACCTGAGGAGAAGTGTTTAGTTAGCGTCTCTTGTCTAGCACCAAGTGACCTGGGTCTAGGGTTCTTGTGCCACCTATAGGCTCAAATGTGACCTTGTGAGAGAGCATATCATGGGCTTCTCGTGTGTGGCTTGGGAAAGCTGAGCACTTTGTTACAGTCCGTTTCCCATCACTGATGTGTGACTCAGGCTTCTGGTGGCTCCTTTTGGTGTGCTGTGCAGAGGAAGTATGGCTTAGAGTCAGCACAGAGGCTACAGCTGCTGCTGGAAGCCATTGTTCTTGTTGGTTTATGACCCTCCCTCCACTGACCTGGAGCTCAGAAGATGTAAGCCTCTTCATCGCCGGCTCTGCCGAGTAGGAAAGGGAGGTTCTCCCCTTTTATCCATCTCTCATTATTGGACAGCAGGTAGCCATGAAAGGACAACAGATGCCACTGGTGTAGGCCTGTTCTACTGATTGTCTGCTGGCTTCTTGCTGGAGGTAGTGTGTATCCTGTTGCTGGCTTTTTTGGTGTCTTGTCAGCTTCCAGAAGCAGGGTGTGGCTGGGTGTGCTGAGTGCCCTTCAGCAAGCCTCTGTGCCACATGCAGGTCTTCCTGTAGCTCCTTGTCCTGCCCTGCTTGTGTGGATGTATTGGCTGGAGCACACAGCTTGGTTGTCAGTGTCCCCTCTACCCCAGTGGGAGACTAGGGGCAGGTGCAGCCTAAGGTGAGCAGGGATCCTTCCCAATCAGATGGGAAGAGTGCGGAATTGTCCTATCCGGTAGTCAAGAGGGCGACCGTTGTTTTAGCTTATTTCCTCACAGAGGACTGTGCCATCGGTGTTCTCAGAAGTGCGGTCCACCTGCCTTCCTTGCCTTCTACGGGCCTTGTGTTTCTAACACACTGTGCTTTTCAGTCCGAACATGATGCCTAGGGAGTCAGTCCTGCCGCTGCTGATTTTCTTTCTTCTCTTTTTTTGAGATTAATATAATTATAGCATTACTCCTTTCCCTTTTCTCCTTCCAAACTCTCCCATTTACCCCTTCCCCATTCTCCTTCAAATTCATGACTTTTTTTTCACATTCATCTATGTTTGTGTGGATATACATATATAAATATATATGTATACAGTAATAATTGTATAATAATGTGTACATGTATAATATATATGCATATATGTTCATACATGTATATTTCTAAATATAACCTGCTCTGTCCGTATACTGTGACTTGTATGTATGTTTTCAGGCTGACCATTTGGCACTGTGCCCTTCCCTGGGAAAGAACACCTCTCCTGCTTCCAGCTTTTCTCAGCAGCCTGTAGTTCTTTGTGTAGGCTTGAGGCCTCGTGGGCTTTCTCCATTCACTTTGGCGTGTCCATCGGTGTCGTCTTGGTCAGTTTACATTTGGGTAGTTACGTTAGTAAGACTTTAGATGAAGCTTCTGATGTTGCTAGGAGACACAATCTCACAGGAAACTCCCTGGTCCTCTGGCTCTTAACCATCTTTGTGCCCCCTCTTCTGCAATGTTCCCTGAGCCTTAGATGGGGGAGAGTTTTTTAGGTGTATCCATTGGGACTGGGCTCCACGCTCTGCATGTTTGTGGTTTTCTTTAATGATCTCTGTCTATTGCAAAGAGAAGTTGTCTTGATGAGGGATGAAGACTACACTTCACTAGCACTGAGTAGTTGGCTAAGTTTCCAGTACTAGACATGCTTTCCCTTTTGTTCAGCAGGTCTTAAGTCCAATTAGAAAGCTGTTAGTTACTGTCAGAATATATGTACCTCTACTGCACGCTTAGGGTTACCCTGCCATTCTGGTCATTTATAGGCATCGTAGCTGGGGTAGGATTGTTGGCTGTCACCCTCCTTTGGAAGGAGGCGCATAATGTCTTCTGGTACTGTGAAACCTAGTCCTTGAAGGGGCACTCAGGTCATTTCCAATTCAAGTCTTTGGACTCTGTTTCTGAACTACATGGTGTCTTCAGCAACAGGGGCTTATTTCCATCTCTGGGGGTTAACCGAGGGCAAAGCAATAGGCTGTATGTTTCGTAGTCTCTTGGACAGCCCTAGCCAACAACTGGAAAGAGGGTTTCTCATGTCTGGTATTGGGGTTAGTTTTGTGGTCTTGGGTCTTAGAGGGAACACTGCCAGCCCAGATGAGAAAAGTTCATCAAAACTCTGTGTGACATACACACACACACAATTACCTTGAATTAATTTTAAGGTTTTTTAGATAAATAGTTAATAGTATGATTCTTTGTGGCTTTTTAGACATCCTTACTACTATTTTACCTGTGTTTACCTCCCTCGTCCTCATTTTTCCCATTTCCCAGATCACTTGTACTCTGCTCTTCTCCTTCACTCTCCTCCACCTTCCTCTGTATTCACCCACCGCATCTCAGTGCTGTGCGGCTGGTTGGCGGGTCTCACTGAGTTGTTTCTGACAACTGGGGAGAGGAGTGTATCTGGTGGCTTGGGTATGATAGGGCCCTGGAATCAAGGCTTCTTTGAAATCCAGGTTGCCTCAGTGGTAAGAAAAGGGCTGTACGACTCTGACCTATGAACCTTAATGAAGATGTGTAACTTCAGAGAGTGAAGAACAGAGAGAGGCAAGAGAAGCGCCCGGAGCAGGAAAGTTGGAACCGTTCTGGCTTTCTCACATCGCTGAGGTTGTGATGTCCATGCAGACTTACTTGTCTATTTGGACGTGGCCTCACAAAGCCCTAGCTGTCATTACCTTCTTGCGTAGCTGAGGCTGAACTTGCGTTTCTCATCCTTCTTCCTCCACTTCCCGAGTGTTTGGATTGCAGGCCTGTACCACTACACTCAGTGTCTGCTGCATTGGTGGATCAACCCATTCAGGTTTAATGCACTCTAGGTAAGCGCCCAGCATCTGCACCCCAGTCTCTGTGAGGCTTCATACACGATGTTTTCCGCATTAATTGTGTGTTAGTTGGCTCTCTCTGTAACAAGATACCTGAGATAAGGGTGTACAGAGGAAAGGTTAATTTTGCTCGCGGGTTTCAGTTCACAGCTGCCTGACTGCATTGCTTTTGGGCCCGCGTTGAGGCAGGTGTTAGGTCACAGCTGCCGCTCTCGGCAGAGAGGAAGGGCTCCGTGTTCTAGTTTCTGAAGTCAAATCTTATAGTAGTTACTTTTCCTATTGCTATAATGAAATACTCCCACAAAAGAAATTTGAGAAGGAATTTTTCAGGCTCACAGTTTTAGGTCTAGTCTATAACTAAGTGAAGTCACGGTTGCAGAAGTTTGAGGTCGCTGGTCACATTGCATCTACAGTCAAGAAGCAGAGAGCAGCCGGGCATGGCAGTGCTCACTATTAATCCCAGCACTCGGGAAGCAGAGGCAGGCAGATTTCGGTGAGGTCAAAGCCAGCCTGGTCTGTAGAGCAAGTTCCAGACCTGCTATAGCTACTTACTGAGATCTGCTTGCAAAACAAAACAAAAGGCAAAGAGCAGTGTGCTCAGGTTACATTCTCTTGTTTATGTAGTTCATGACTCCAGCCCAGGGAGTGTGCTACTCACTTCAGCTAACCTAATTAAGAGGTTTGCACCCGAGGATGCTGGAAGCTTGTCTCCTTGGTGATTGTAGAGACCATCAAGTTGACAATTAATACCATCACTTCTACACACACTAGCCCAACGTTGAGGCCCTAGCCCTTAGTAAAGTTTTGACTACTTTCCAGCAGTACTAACCTGAGGGATGAGCTTTTTTGAGGTGTTTCACAGTGTTTGAACTTTGTTCATACCTTGAACATGGTAAACAAGTGCTCCACTACTGAGCTTCAGCCCACAAACCAAGCTTCTAAGGCTTGTGGGGGACATTCCAGATCAGAGTACCTTCTGCGCAGAAACTCCTGCGCAGCCTTCTTTGAATGATTGCAGTGCGTGCTGTTCTTCTCAGGTATCCTTGTTTTTGGATCTTGAATTGATTTTACCAATATATGGATGAGTTCAAGACTGTCTTTTTGTAGCTTCTCAGGAGTGAGTCAAGGGTGTTGCTGAGGGCCATTGCACAGTGGCAGCAGGTTCTCTTATTAATCAGGAGCTTAAAAACATAGATTAGAATTTCCTACCTGATGTCCACATACTCTGTCAGGATTCAGAAACCACATGTTGCAGCTTTGTACATGTGACCTACCACAGGCCATCAGCCAGCCCTGTGAAAGTTGCTGGCATGGGGGCCCAAGTGGGCAATCCTTTGTGCCTCATTCCTGGAGTGTGCCTTCAGCAGTAGAGGTACCTTGGCAGATCCTACACCAGTGCCAGGGTGATAGGTATGGTAGTTTGTGTAGTGATGGTGGTAGGCTCTTTACCTGGGATAAGTGTTCTGGAAGGATCAGCCCACCCTGTGCTATTTTATCTGACTCTTTTATCTGCTAGAAGACATGAAATCACCTTCAGTGGAATTTACTGGGCTCCAATAGTAAACCAGAACCAGAGTATGTCTTTATTTTCCTATGCATTTGGTCTTTGAACTTTCTGTTCTTCTAGTTATATAAAACTGAACAATAACTTATAGGTGGTAAAGAATTGCCAACCAAGACAGACATTTGTCATGTATGCACATATGATTTAGCTTAGAATTGCTTTTTGGCTGAACCTTGACCCAGAGGGCCTCTGTGTCTCTCTGTGGTCCTGTACAGTGACCACAGCTGGGAACCAGGCTAGCTGCTCTTGTCTTGTTAGAATTCCTTTGTAGTAGCAGTGTATTGAGAAGTAGAGGAAAGTTGTCCTTGACAGTAAGGTGCACTTGGGAGCTGCTCATCTGATCTATAAACATTTTCAGTGGTTTCCCTGGGATTTCTGCCTGAAAGAAAATGAGCCTTTCTTGTCAGAAGTTCTTCATAAAGAAAACCAGCTGGGGCCTGGAGAGACTGTTCTGTGTTCCCAGCACCTATGTGGCAGCCTACAGCGTACATGTGTAACTCTCTTCCAGCCTCTAAGGATGCTGCGTGTTCATGATGCACAGATATTCATACAGGCAAAACACTCATGTGTAGGAAGGAAAAGTAAACAAATCTTTAAAAATAAAGTAAATAGAGCTGGAGAGACAGCTCAGGGGTTAAGAACACTTGTTGCTTCTCCGGAGGATGTGGTTCAGTTCCCATCATCCACATGGTGGCTCTGTTCAGGGGAAACTAACTCTAGTTTCAGGGGATCCAACGTCGTCTTCTGACCTCGACAGGCACCAGACACACACATGGGGCACATATATACATGCAGGTAAAAGCCATATACATACAATAACAAATAGAGCTTTAAAAAAAGAAAAAGAAAATAAATAAGAAAGAAAACCAGTCAGAGGGCCCATAGCATTTCCTTCCTTACGGCTTTTCTTGTTCCTGGAGACAATTGGCCCCTCTCGGATCACCGGCTTTCTTCTAGATGTTCCATCATTTGAGAAGGAGCACTGCAGCCACAGGTTGTGAATGGAGCTCCCTAAGCAACTTCCAATTCTGCTAAGAGCCCTGGAATAGTTTACCTTTATCTCCCCCCCCCCCCAGTACAGACAGAGGGCCCTTGAACTCCCAGTCCTCTGTGCCTGCCAGAACTGTTGGGGTATGGGCTATTTGGGACAGCACCCCTGGTTTGATAGCCACCATAGGACCAGCAGGTTTGTTTGTCTGGCTGCAGGAGTGGGTAGGGCTGTGTCTTTCCTGACTCTTAGGAAGTTCTCACTAGAGCCTCCCGTGGTGCTTGCTGGGCACCTCCTGTGTGTGAGCAGGAGTCCTCTGTGTGATGCCGCAGGGTCCTCTAGGTCTCTGACCTGTCTTGGACTTGGTCTTTAGCAACCGTGCTGTGCAGATTGAGTCATCCGCAGTCCGTCCTACTCTGGCAGCCCAACTCATAGCCCCCCAGAGTCAATGGTTCCTTTCTTAAAGTGGGGTCTTACGTGTTGCCCCACTAATCTCATAACTCCTGTGCTGAAGCGATCCTCTCATGTCTGTCATTGGGGTTTCTTTGTTTTGTTTTGATGAATGCTTTCTGTACCAGACCATGTTGTTTTGTTCTCATTTGTAGCATTCTAAGTGCATGTAGGCCTTGTTTTCTAGTAGTCAAATTGGGCTCCATCCCCCACCTCAGAACTCAGAGGAAGGGTGACCAGTCCAAAGCCACGACAACGATGCCCTGCCCTTGGCTGTCTGAATGCATCAGGAAGCAAAAGTTGGCCAAGGGAAAGGACCCTGTTGGTGTTGAAGTTCCTGACGCTGCAGGTGTTTTATGTACCTGTGGAAAGCCCTTCCTTGTTAGTAAGGAAGCTCCTTGGGAGAAGCAGGCTTTCCTGCCACCCACCCCATTCCTCTGGAGGTACTTCCAGAACCAGCAACCCCATGAGGCACTAGAGCAGTGTGCCTTGGGTTCCAGGTGTACTTTTGAGAACGTGCTGTGCTGAGCAGGTTGCTGCTTCAGTAACACTTGATTTTGCTCTTTGCAAGCCTGGATGACATGTTCTCTTTCCAAGTTTGTCCCAAGAACTTGGTCTTCCCAAACTGCCACCTGAGCAGTCTGGTTCTGACAGTAACACAGGCCATAAGGTCTGTTCCTTTTTATAGTGTAGAACAGGACAACCACCGCAGGACTCTAGCTAGTAGGATAGAAGGGTCTGGCTTACATTCTTGGTACCGCTAGACTTCTGGTGCTTGCCAGAGCCTATGCCATGAGTTTGAACATGGCCTCAGGCACTCCCCCGCTTCTGGGTCACTTGAAGGGGCCTCACCTCTGTGGCCACTCCATGAGGCCGCACCACCCTCACCTGCCATGCACTGCAGTTCTTGTTGCAATTACCTTGTCTGTTGTCCCTCTGTCCTCAAAGATGATTGCTGAAGCCTTGGCCCAAGGCGGGATGCACGTAAGAGCCCGGTTCCCGCCCACCTCAACCATGTCTGCTGGCCCGTCAAGCTCCATCTCTTTGGGCGGACAGCCCACGTCACAGGTATTTACAGATCAGACTTCATACAGGTCACAGCCCAGAGCTTGGGGTTCCTCTGAGCACTTTCATAAGACATACCTTTCATTGTCAGTGACTTCCTTCATGGTGGCTTTCAACGCATCAAAACAAGTGTTAATTTTGTTTGAGGCTGGTATTTCTTTTCTTTTTTTTTTTTTTTAATTGGCTTTCTGAGACAGGGTTTCTCTGATGTAGCGTGGCTGTCCTGGAATTCTGTAGACCAGGTTGGCTTCAAACTCAGAGATCCGCCTGCCTCTGCCTCCCAAGTGCTAGGATTAAAGGCGTGCGCCACCATGCCTGACTCTTGATGATTTTTCTTGAGAAGCTTTTTCTCTACTTTAAAATTCTCATATTACTTTTGTTTTCATGGTAAAATAAAACAGAAGACTTGGGTTAGGGATGTAGTTGAGTTGACAGAATGCTTACCTAGCATGCACAAGGCCCTGGGTTTGCCAATCTACATGTATAAAATTGAGTGTGGTTGTAATTCTAGAACTCTTGAAGTAAGTTTGAAGCCAGCCTGAGCTGCATGAGACCCTATCTCAAAAGAAAACAAACAGTGTGGCTTTCCACAGCTCTGCTGTCTAATGTTACAGCGCCGTGTCAGCTGTTACATTTGAAGCACTCATCGCTGTTGAGTTATGCAGTCCAGGTCCCTGCAGACAGCCATCACAGGCAAATGTTTTTGCCAGGCCAGGATGCTCTAGATTTCCCTGGGAAGAGCAAATCATTGCCACAAAGGAACTTCAGAGACCACACTGTGTGCATGTCATGATTTCATGAAGATATGTTTCACATTACCATGTTGGATTTGGAGTCTCCCCTACACACACCTGTGTATTCATTTGCTTAACAGCATCCAGTGTGCCAGGCGTCGTTTGACGGTTATGGGAATAGAATCACATTAATGTTCTTTTATCACAGGGCTTTCTATTTTAGTGGGTTTATTGTTTTTTGTTTTTGTTTAAAAAAAAATAAAATAAAAAGCCTGAGAGCTAAAAGACTTTAAAATTCCTTTTCCTACATAGGAAAATGCATCTATGATTCTGGCAGATGGAATCCCTGCCCTTGGCTGAAGCCCACTTGCAGGAGCTGCCCTCCCTACATAGTCAGACATAGGATGCTTGTAGCAGCTTCCTTCAAAGGAGGGTGCAGAGACCTCTAGCTCAATGTGCATTGGGTTTACAGAGTCAGGTGGAATTGCGGGGATAAATGACATAAAAAACAGAAGACTGATTTTTGTAGAACTACAGGTCCCAAACATCTTGATGGTGTGGTGAATGCCAGATCTTGAGCTAGGTTCTTGGTGTGACTCAAATCTTGTTCTTGCTGTGGAAGGTTCTAACTCAAGCCTTTGGCTCCCTTTACAAATGGAAGGGAGGTGGGAGATAACATGTTGAGTATCAACACTCAAATCCTGTCAGTAGTACTCTCCTAGAAACCCCTCACTCAGCCCTGCTTTTGTTGCTGGTCTGACAACCTTGTTCTGTCCTAACAACAGAACCTGTCTACACATCTCTTGGGCTACCTTCTGTCCCTAACCTCATCTTGCTCCATAGCCTACTGAGTTGTCAGCTCAGTGGGTCTTATGATCTGTGCTACTTCTTAACCCCAGAAGGCAGGGAAAGTCAGTTGAAGAGAGAAAAGGCAAAAGACTAAAATAAAAGATACATGGAAAATTTGGGGTCACCATCATAAGATTGCTTTGGCTTGATTGACTAAACCATTGCCAGATGCCAGCTGAGTCTCCTCAGTTGTACTCATCGACTCCTGTTAACCGCTGGCAGGTTGAGGCATGTGCCTGAAGCTCTGGGCTAGTATGTTGAAGACACACACAACAGCATTAGGAATCTGGAGCAGGGCAATATGACAACAGGGAACTAAGGCAAGGTTGTGCTTTGCTTTGGTTTGATTTTTTATTGTATTTTTTGGTTTTTCAAGATATGGTATCTCTGTGTAGCCCTGGCTGTCTTGGAACTCTTTCTCAAGCTCAGAAATCTGCCTGCCTCTGCCTTCCAGTTAAAGGCGTGCACCACCACCGCACATTTATTTTTGCTTGCCTGCTCAGAGGATAAAGGCCCTGAAAATACTTAAGGGAGAGAAGTCAGTGGAGAAAACCCTGGCGGCCTCCCCTCTGGCCATACAGTACAGCTGTCTGATCTCAACCATCCTATGAAGAACTCCCCACCCACAGCCCTGGGCCAGAGCAGCGATGTCCACATTGTCTGTGATACGTGTGAATGCAAGCAGGCATCACCATGACAAAAGTGTTCTTGGTTCTCTGGAGTGGGACTTTATGGTTCATGGTTAGTACTGGGTCAGGAGCAAGGGCAGTTTTAAGTGTTAGCCAGTTATAGATGGCCCAGAGGGGAACAGAATTTATGGTGCCAGCCTGTCCTGAGGTTCTCTGTGGCTCAGTATTAGCCTCCCTCTGCCAGCTGTGGCCCCTCTAACCTCCCATTTCTGGGACAGTCTACCCAGATTTTCCCTTCTGACCCAGCCATGCTGTGTAGCTCCCACAGGGTCTGCCTAGCAGACTCACCATTGCTGAAGCACTGATGTTTACAGTGTCTGGGCTTTCCCTGTGAACCTCTAGCTGTGACCTTGAGCAAGTCTCCTCACTGTGATCACCAATGTTTTGCCTATAACATGCAAGGTTCTATCAGAAGGTCTATCAGAAGCTCTTCCCCTGAGGTGGACCACTCTGGCTTTTGTAATCAGCAGTGACATGTCCATGCCTGGGCCACAGAATGAGGCCCGAGAGAGCACAACCAGTGTTTCCCTCATTTTAAGAGGCTCCTTCCCTGACAGCAGAGACCTCCAGGAGCCAGCAAACCCTCCTTTGGTTCTTCCCCACACCTTTGCTCCTTGCTAGGTCACTTCTGTCTGGAAATGGTCTTTGGGCTGCTTCTTTGTACCAGTGATAATCTATGGTGACTAGGACATGAGCAACTTGGCACTGAGTCCTAGAAGGTTCTTCTAGTGCCTGGAGTTTCCTGATCATGTAGGTGAAAGGGTACCCTTGGTCTGTTCTCTTTCCTGTTTGAAGTCTTTCCCCTTCCTCCCATCCTCTGGGGCCTACCAGCTTTCCTGTCCTGGAACAGCCAAAGAATGCAGGCAGACCCACACACTGGGTCTTCTGGGAGTCCCAGATCTAGTGAAGTGCTGCTTAGGTGGGTCTGGGAGAGCCATGTTTGTAAATAGACTGTGCAATCTGGACTTCGGAGGCCTTGAAGAGGAAGCTTCTAGACTATGGTAGGGGAGGAGAATCATGACACTGAAATCCAGGCATCCCAATAAGGGAGAGACCCTCTTGTCCCCAAGGGCATGACCCTCTTGCTGGGTCCTGGGGTTTTTCTGACACTGGATGTTTTCTCTATCCCCACATTCCACTGGTTATTGCTCCCTCATGTTTTAGTCCACTGTATCATGTCTTGGGATGACTTCTTCGTTCTTTGACAGAAGGTATCAAAGCATGTGTCCTGTGCCTGAGTGTGAAGCTAAGGCGGGACATGAACTGTGAAATTTCTCATGACTATATGGCCCTGTTCAGCCTTTTGGTCCTCTGGTGTCTAAGTGCTTCATTCAGTAGACCTGAAGCTTTAAACTGTTGACAACAGACAGCCAGTATCAAGTGCAAATAGGCAACTGGGACAGAGAAAGAGAAGGGGTTCTGAAGTCTCTTGGGAACATGTGAGGGGCAAGAAGCCACTGTAAGGAAGGCCTGGCCTACAGAACAGGGCTTGGACCCAGCTTTCTGTAGCTGGCTGGAATTGTATGGGCCTGGGACTTTGAAAGGACATGGGTTGGTTGCAAGCAGTTTTATAGTTTGCGTGACATGTATCTGCCTTGGTCTCTGTGGATTCATGACTCATCCAGCACCCCGAGTGTGCTGGGAGTATGTAGGAAAGACCTGCACATTTGTCCACCCGGCCCCATTCCAACCTCCCTGATTTAAATCAGGGTGAATCTCTTCAAAGGAAAACTATTGTAACCGTCCAGCAGCCAGAGACCTGAGCATGCTCTCCTGCGCTTTACTGTGCAGGGTTTTCATGCTCACAGAGCGGTGACATTTTATGGTCCACTTTTTTTTTTTTTAAAGATTTTATTTTTAATTTTGTGTGTGTGTGTGAGAGTGAATGAATATGGGGTTTGTACACATGAGTGCAGTGCCCAAGAAACCAGAAGGGGGCATCGGGTCCTTTGGAGCTGAAATTATAGGTGGTTGTGATCTGCTCCAGGAGGTTCTGGGAACTAAGCTTGGGTCTGTGAGCTTAGTTGGTAGTGCTGAAATGGCCAAGCAGGCTACCAGGGCAGGACCCATGTCTTCCTTGGCATGGCCAGCATGGGGTGGGCAGGTGAGGGGTGCAAGTATCATTTGCCTTGTATCCACACCTGTTTCCAATTTGAGAAGCTAAGAACCTGCTCATAGATAGTAATTTTACCCAGCAATCCCCATGATGTGGCAGAGATAGTGTGGGAAGATGTGGAGGTATGGCCCCACATGGGCGTCAGCATCTAGTGTAATGGGAGAGGCACCTGAATGACTTGGTCTTGTGGGAGTTGCTTGGTGCACATCGGTTGACAAGGTCTAAGAGGTGCTTAAGATGCTGAAGGACCTTCGGAGTTGGTGTGGCACTAGGGTATCCCAGGATAGCAGGAGGCCGACAGGCAGCTATTCTCTCCATCTAGAACTGCAGTCTCGGGCTTCTCTGCCGAGAGGAGGCAGTACACATGTCCTGTTCCCTTCACCTGGTTCTGTGGTTTCAGTCCTTGGAGTTCTTGAATAAACTCAGTGACCCGGTACTAGCAGTGGTGCCGTTGACCGTTTCTGTTGTCCCAATTGTTGTGCATTGACAGCAGAGGGCAGCCATCTCTATGGACAGAGCCAGGCCTGTGAAGTTATTGGTGCTCTGAGCCCAGGTTTCTGGGATACGAGTCACTCACCCCTCCAAGGAGTCTCTGCCAGACTAGCCAGGGTGCTAGTACCCATAGATATGCATATGGCTCCTTGGCCACCTCACCCCGATTAAGATGGGGTGCGGAAGCAGAATCTGCACGTCACAGAGCCACTTTGTCCAAGGCTTTGTCCTTGGAGCCGTCATCCTGGGGAGCTAGAGTCAGACAGAAAGACTCTCCACAGGCTAGCAGAGGAGGGTCTTTACTGGTCCTCAGAGCAGAGTTTCCTGGGTCAAGCAGAATATGACAGAGCATAAAGGCCTTCTCAGGCTCCCTCCTTACACACCAATGCTTGAGAAGCAGCCCATTCCCTCAGCTACCCCAGCCTGGAAACCTGAAACCCTCATGGGCCCCCACCAAGGAGCCAGGCTGCCCACCGGCCTTCCTTCCAGCCCCTTGGATACCATGTGCTGTGCACCCAGAGGTGAGGCCTGTGCCTGGGTGTGTAGCATCTTGAAGAAAAAAAGGATGGGTAAGATGGGAGGCCCACCGTTGAGTGCTTTGGGCAGGGTGTGAGTGCAGCATGGAGCTGGCTAAGTCTCTCCACTTCCAGGTCAGCCAAAGCAGCCTCACCATGCTGTCCTCACCATCGCCGGGCCAGCAGGTGCAGACCCCACAGTCGATGCCCCCTCCTCCACAGCCATCCCCACAGCCTGGCTCACAGCCCAACTCTAATGTCAGGTAGGCTGCCAGGGAGGCACTTTCCCTGTCCTCCCTTCACTCCAATTGGCCTCAGGGCTAGCATGGTGTTCTGGGCTCAAACCTGCTTTTATTCACTTGGCTGCAGCTCCGGCCCTGCCCCATCTCCAAGCAGCTTCCTGCCTAGCCCCTCACCACAGCCTTCTCAGAGCCCAGTGACAGCACGTACACCACAGAACTTCAGTGTCCCCTCCCCTGGACCTTTAAACACCCCTGGTAAGTTGGGCCTGGGCTGGGTGGACAGCTCTGCATGGTGCCTAATACCGCTCCCCCTCCCAGGGGCTCACATTGTGAAGAGCTCATGGACCCTCAGCCCTGTTGTAACACCTGCCCCACAGGTTGTAGTCATCCATCTTCCCCACCCTGTCCCCTGCAGTGAACCCTAGCTCTGTCATGAGCCCAGCCAGCTCCAGTCAGGCCGAGGAGCAGCAGTACCTGGACAAGCTGAAGCAGCTGTCCAAGTACATTGAGCCCCTGCGGCGCATGATCAACAAGATCGACAAGAATGAAGGTGAGCTGGCCCAGACTAGGGTGGGCCAGACACCCAGGGCCTGTTTCTTAGTGTCCCCTTTCTTTCCCAGACAGGAAAAAGGACCTAAGTAAGATGAAGAGCCTGCTGGACATTCTTACTGACCCCTCTAAGCGGTGAGCACTGCCCCAGGGCCTTGAGCAGGACTGCTGTCCCACAGCTCACAGAAGGCCCCTAGGACTTGGTGACAATGAGGATTTAACAAGGGTCTGGCAGCTCTGTGGGCCATACTTGAGCATAGGTGACTCAGCAAGTAGGAGTGTGCTAAGACATCAGCCTTACCTACACCTTGCCAGCACCCACCTTCCAGGCCTGTTCAAGACTTCGAGGTCCTCACATTCTACCTGTGGCTTCCATAGCCTGGCTCATGGGGCACTGTGCTAGGTCGTGGTTTGTAGTGGCTCCACCTTGAGCTAGACATGATAAGTTAGCTAAGTCTGTCTCTGGGCTCTTCCTAACTTGCCAGTGATCTTTGGCGGGCAGCTGCATCTCACTTACCCTCATGGGCAGTGAGGCCCACCTGCAGCTGTATGCACTAGTTGCAAAAATGAATCCAGATGGGGCCTATGAGAAGCTCATGAAGACACTGGGCTGCCAGGCTTCCAACCCCTGCCCACCAGCCATACTGCTGTTAACACCAGTGTTTCGGGCTGTACGGATGTGTTTCCACACTTATCAGAGTGTCATGGCTCAGCTCACCTTAGGCTCTGCTGTTCTTTAGGAAGGTTCTCCCTCTTGTCTAGTGGTCACTGCTGAGTGGGGCCTGTTGGGGCCCTCTTAGGTGGAACCCTTAGAGCCACAGGGCCAAGACCTGGCAAGAGCTAGCCTGGGTGGAACGGAGGCCTAGGTCTCTTCTGGAAGAAACTAGGTGGAACTCTTGTGACGGCTTCTAGTGACTGAGGCCCAAGAGATCAGGCTCAGCACCTAAGAATCACCTACCTTAGCCTTGCAGCAGAGTGACAGCTCCTGTGCCCTCCCTTAGGTGTCCCCTGAAAACCCTGCAGAAGTGTGAGATTGCCCTGGAGAAACTCAAGAACGACATGGCGGTGGTGAGTGGAGCCCAAGAACCCAGCCTGCTGGAAGGCGTCTTCATGGTCAGGCATTAGTGCTATAAGAACCAGACCTGACCCAGGGAAGCAAGGAGAGGAGGAGCTCCTCTGCCCCCATATCTGGCAGTTCTGTTCAGATCCTGGCCTGGGTGGGGGACTGGGATGGGCATGAGGCTGCAAGGCTGGAAGTTTCAGAGTCAGCAACATTGTTTGCACTCTGTCAGGGTAAAGGCTGCAGGCAAGGCCTCAGGAAAGTGAGTGCTGATGAGGACCCTGGGGTCTGGAAGACTCCTCAGCCACTGACCCTTTGCATCTTGTCTCTAGCCCACACCCCCACCACCCCCAGTTCTTCCAACCAAACAGCAGGACCTGTGCCAGCCACTCCTAGATGCAGTCCTGGCCAACATCCGTTCACCTGTCTTCAACCATTCCCTGTACCGCACATTTGTGCCAGCCATGATGGCCATCCATGGCCCACCTATCATGTATGTACCCGGGCTGGGCCTAGTGATAAGCAGCAAGCCAGAAGCTGTGTGACATGCATAACCACATCAGTCCCTCCTCCAGGTCCCCAGTTGTTTGTTCCCGGAAGCGCAGATTTGAGGAGGATGACCGGCAGAGCATCCCCAATGTGCTGCAAGGTGAGGTAGCCAGGTTGGACCCCAAGTTCCTGGTGAACTTAGACCCTTCTCACTGCAGCAACAACGGCACTGTCCACTTGATCTGCAAGCTGGGTGAGTGTCCAGGGTGGGGTTGGTGGTCTGCCATCCATGCTGGAGGCCAAACACCGGGGCCTTCATGCTCGCGACCTGTCCTGTGCTCACATGGCCTGCCATACTGCTTTTTTGCCTCACTTCTCATTCCTCAGGGTATTCCTGCCTCAGCTCCCCAGACCCTCCCCACTGAGCCCTTTCAGGAGCAGGGATGAGGTGGGCAGGGTTGTGTTGGTGCTTGCTATTGGCCAGGGCACATGTGCAGCTTTGTGTGTCACAGATGACAAGGACCTCCCAAGTGTGCCACCACTGGAGCTCAGTGTGCCTGCTGATTACCCTGCCCAGAGCCCGATGTGGATCGACCGTCAGTGGCAGTACGGTGGGTGACGCTAGAGGAACCTGAGACCCAAGGCAGGCAGGGGTTATTGCTGGGCATCCAGTGTCCTTATACAGCAGAGATACATACCTCTGTTATTACCTCCCATCTCCTCCACAGTGGGCAGAATAGGCTGTTCAGCAGTTGCCCGGAGGTAGAAGGGCCACTGTGTCCTTTGCCCCTTGCCTACAGTTCCAGGGCACCTGTCAAGTGGGGGAGGGGCAGTCAAGTTCATGACATTCCTTTGACCTAGGGCCACCAGTAGGAGTTCATGTAGCTCCATCTGTGTGATATGGCTCCAGAGAGAGCCCCTGGGGTGGGAACAGTACCTGAATCTCTGCTGGCACATGGCAGGGACAGTCTGGGGCTCCAGACTCCACACAAATTCCAGTTCTTAACTGAAAGTGTGACTGGAAGATCCCACAGCAGTGGAATGCACAGACTAAGCAGTGCCATCCCTTCCCAGAGGTGGTGGCAAGAGCCAGTCATGTGGCTGCTGCCTTGCCAGGCTCAGCACTCATGGCTGCTGCTGTGTTGCAGACGCCAACCCCTTTCTGCAGTCAGTGCACCGATGCATGACCTCCAGGCTGCTGCAGCTCCCTGACAAGCACTCAGTCACAGCTCTGCTCAACACCTGGGCCCAGAGCATCCACCAGGCCTGCCTCTCAGCTGCCTAGCAAACTTGGACTTCGGGACTGCCAGCAGCCCTGTGGCTGCAGATTTCACGCCGCCTACCAGACATTACTAGGTGTTGGCTTCTTAGAGGGCCTGGGTTAGGATAGCTTTCCTGCTTTTACCTTCTGTCTTGGGGACCGGCGAGATGTTCCCCACACTTGTGCAGTATTGACCAGGTAGCTTTGGAGCCAGCTGCATGAGGGCCTGGGATGTTCCCAAGAAGGTTCTCCATTGGTTTCTTCCAGAAGTCAGGCCTTTCTGGACTCCATGTCTACTCAGCAGCATGAGAACTCAGGGTCCCATCTAAGCATCTCTATTCCACATTGTATTCATGTCTGGGGAACGTGGAGACCATAGGAAACTCACTGTACACACAGCTCTCCAGGCGGTGTGGCTTCGGGCAGTGCCACATGGAGCATGTGACACATCACAGGAACACTGACTCCAGGGCACAGGTTTCAGTTTGGAGGAAAGGCCAGCGAGACAGCAGCAGGTTTTTCACCAGCAGGACCTCAACATTGTGGGCTTCCTCACGGTGCTGTGAGGAGGGGTACTGAGGCAGAGGCTGTCCCTGACATTCCTGTGCCACTCTTGATGAAGGGCTGCATCCTGAGTGGCCATCCAAACACTGTCACTGGGACCCACCAGCCCCGGAATACCGTATTCTCTTACTCTCTGTGCCACACAGAGTGGGTTTCCTTCAGAGTGCTGCCATATGGCACGAGCCACACTGGGCAGCAACAGTAGTGCTCTGATGAAAGCAACCCCTCCGGCCCCGTTTTTATATGTGCACTACTCTGTCGTACAATTCTTATAATAAATTTATTATTCCCGTGTTTGTCAGTTTACTGCATTTACCCTCTGGCAAGTCTGGGCCATCGTCAAGGATGCTGGCTGTCTTCGGAAAGCTTGGGCTTCATCCACTTTCTGACACTGCATCCTGGTTCATGTCTAGGCCTGGTCTAGTTCTGCTGTGGTTCATGCAGGGAGTAGGCAGTGGGGTTGTGAGGTCTGTGCTGCTGGGCAGGACTAGACAGAAGCTGGCCACTTCCAGGTGACAGCTGCTGCTCTGGGGTAGTGTGTGCCTGGAGAGGACAGTTGTCCCTCAGCTGTCATCCCGCGAGCACTTAGCTCAGCCTGATTGTTGTCAGGAGCACTGGGTGTCTGGACAACACAGGACAGTGCCTTCTTCCCAGCAGCCGCCATGTGCCTAGAAGACAGCTCTCAGGCCAGCCAAGTGACAAAGCCAGCTGGCCCCAGAATGCCATATGCGCCTCCTGGTGCACAGCAGCCAAGCCTCGACTGCCTATAGAGCCCTTCCAGAGCAGCAGTTGACACCTGGCTTAGGAGACGCCTGATAGTTGTGAGGAAGGAGAAACAGTTTTTTATTTTCAGTCAACAGGTAGAAGGAGAGTAACATTTTACAATGTTCTTTTGTGAAAATGCAGGGATAGTAAAATAGAGAAAATAGTTTCCTCAGTCGTGAGAGCAAGTAGTCTATCTGTCATGGGTTCTGTCTGCCTTGGAATTTCGTGTGGCTGAAAAGTAGGGCTGGTGTGAGCCACTGTCCAGAGAGGTCGGCCGGACCCCCGGGCGCCGGCTCAGCAGCACGGAGCGCTGCAGGCGCCGGCTCTGCACCACTTGCAGCCTCTTCTGCCGCTCGGCGAAGCTGCTCTTCAGGCTCTGTTTCAGTGCGGGCAGGATGGCACGCTCCGCTGCAGGCATTGGGCTCAGGATTAGGCTGTGGTGGAGGAAGGGACAGTCAGGGCAAGCGACTGCCTGCTGCCTCGAGGGTGCCCTGGGCTAATGGCTGGGCTGGAGCAGAGCCTGCCTGGGTTTACCTCCCATCACTCGCGGCACCAAGCTGCGGGAGCGCCCACTCCCTGTGCCTGGGACTCACCACTTCTTACTGAGGCCCTTGGCAGTGACCTTGGGGAACTGCATGGACTCCGGGTCCCTGAGAAAGGAAGTTAGCCATGAGGCCCACACCTCCTCTGGGCTGGGGCAAGGTGCTGGGCACAAGGCACTCACTTTGGAGAGCCCAGCCCAGCCTCCTCAGGTGCAGCTTTGGGCCTTTGGTTCCCTTCCAGGAGTGACTTGAGATGCTGCAGCTGAAAGGCAGGAAGAGGCATGGTGGGTACCGAGTGCCATGCGGCTGGCATGCAGGGCCATGTGCCTGCCCAGGGGCTCACCTCCTGAGCCTGCAGGAGGTTGGCGTTCCACAGCTGACGGATGACCACCTCACACTGCTGCACTGTGGTGGGCTTGCGCAGGTGCGGGGGCAGGCTCAGTAAGGGGGCCATCCCTGTCCCTTGCCGGCCATAGCTGCCCCCCACCAACGTGGTCCCTGAATTAGAGGCCTCTGCATCCTCGTCTCTGAAACATTACAGCAGCCTAGAGGCGACCTGTGGGAGTGGTCTAGCCACCCACTTGCCACCTCCCTGGGGCAGCACCCATGCCCGCCAGTGTGGAAGAGGCCTGTCGCCCACTAGCCAGGGTGCTCTGGAGCCAGCTGTGACCTGGGTCTGTCTCCTCTCCATCTATGTTGAAGGATCAACCAGCTAGCTGCCTGGTAACCCCATCTAGCATATTCCTCGTCCAGAGTGGTTCTAGGGATTGGGACTGCAAAGAAGTTAAGAACCTGTCTTGGTTGCACTCCTGGGGAAACGGGGTCACCAAGAGCTTGCTTTGTACTGCTAACCCACACCTCCCAAAGGCAGACTGATCAGACACATGCCAGCTCCAGTTTGTTAGGCCCAGGAACCCAACTTGGTTCTTGGTTAAAAAAAAAAACAAAAACAAAAAAACTAATAGCCAGGTGTGGCACACTACTGTCATCCTCATACTCAGGAGGCAGAGGCAGGTGGACTGTTGAAGATTTAACTACTACTACAGATAAGTTCCAGGCCAGCCAGGACCACATAGCAAGGCTCTGGTCTCCCCCCACCCACACACCCCACATCACCCCTCCCAGCAAACTAATTAGGAAGCCAAATAGCCAAATCACTTCGTTTCTTCTCTGAGAAAACAGTAATTTAGGGGTTTCCACTGGTCCCCTGTAGGTAAGGTCAGCCAGAGGTCTCTGTAGGACCCCGAGGGGAGAGAGGAAAGTAGTTCCCAGCACCCTGGCAGTAGCCTGCTCCCTGGAGCCCATTTTCATCATAATGGAGTCAGGTTCATGGAGGTGGAGACAAGGTAGCCTGCTGGTCCTGGGGTGGAAACCTATTAGGGTAAGCTTGGGGCTCCTGGGGTGCAGGCCTGGTCCTCAGGTGCACGCAGGCCTTACTTGGCCTGTCCCTGCGCCCCAGGGACTCTGTCCAGCTTGTTGCTGTGGAGCAGGGCAGCACTGTTGAGTAACTGCTCGTCCAGGTCTAGCTTTTGGAGGGCGTCAGACTTCAGCTCTTGCTTCTTGAAGGAGCTGGGCTGGGGCTTGGTCTTGCCTTGAGAGTTGGCTGCAGGGCAGACCGACAGGGCTATCACTAAAGGCCTTGGAAGCCACAGACCCATTCTCTAGGATCAACCAATGTACCCAAGAAGCCCTGGCCCTGCGTCAGTCCCTCTACTGTACACTCTCAGGGCTGCAGGAAGAAAGGTTAAAGTTTTCAGAGTGAAGCCTGTGTTGGTTCCTGCTCAGCATGCCAGAAAAGTCACAGTGGCAGACGCTGGCTTCCATTTGGGGTAGGACAAACTGTAAAGACCTAGGATCTGGCCTGCATGCGTTTCTTTTCCAAGGCTTGCTGGTTAACTGGGGTTGCTGCTAGTGAGTTTGTTGAGCCTCCTATGGAGGTGAGTGGGAGAAGAGGCTCTGTTCATCTTGTCCATGAGGTGTCATAGGAAGAGGCTAGGGGTAATGAGTGGAGCACATAGCCTTCTGCCAGGAGGAAATGGGGTGGGGATTGGCAAGTTCCTCTGTTAATGACACAGCTACTCACTACCCTACCTGGGTGGGCCTTACTGTATCATCTGGTTGTACTACACTGAGCCAGGCCCTGTCCTGCCTGTAGAGCCTTCCCTCAAGGACTTCCTCTGGCCCACAGTCCTTCCTGGTTCTTTCTGTACATGGGATATCAGGGCCAACCCCTTTGCCGAAGAGAAGGGTTTTCAGCTCTCTAGGTAACACCTCCCAGCCTGGGGCCCTGGCTCACCAGACATTGTGGAATTGGAGGCAGACTTGGACTGAAGGCTCGATGTGGAGGTGCTGCCTGTGAGGAAGAGGCAGGGCTCAGCCTGAGAACCCACTTGTGCTCAAGCAGGGTCCTCCCCAAACCTGGCAGGGCCATGTTCCGTACTCTCTCAAGGTAGCTCCACACCTAGGTGAGCCCCCTTAGGAGCCATGACCCCTGGAAAGCCTTCTGCAGGGGCTAAATGCAAAGCAGAGGACCTGTGACCAAAGGAGCAGCAGGCCCTAAGGCAGACACTGGGCTAAGCACAGCCTCCACTCGCACTGCTACATCCTGCCAGGGCCATCAGGAACTGCACTGGTGGGGCCGTCAACTTGGGCTGCACTGGGCTCAAAACAGCACAGCAAGTCATGTCATGCTACCCTGCTGGAGAAGGGCCCTCCCACCACCTGTTGTCAGCATGTCTTCAGAAGAGGGAGCCTGGGCATGCCAGAACTGGCCAAGCAGACATCTTTAACAATCAGATCACCTGATGACCAGGAAGTTTAGAGGAGGGAACCTAGGAACTCAACTGGTATGTCCTCAGGCTGTGCTATGTTGGAGGACCAGCAAGACCAAGCCACTGTGGGCAGGAGGAAGTGCCTTGGATACGGCCACAGTTCTCAGCTCCCTAAGGTTGCTGTGGAGACAGCAGGAAGGAGTCCCCCAAAGAGAATTGCTGAGAGACTCAGGTGTAAGGAATCGGTGGCACAGGGCTGGGGAGCCAGGGAAGGCACCACAGCAGCCACCAACCTACCAGGATAATGAGGCGCAGGGGATGGGGGCTGCCACAGAGCAACTCCTGTTTCAGGAGTTCTGCTCAGCAGAGGGAGGGGCCGCAGCCTCCCCATTATCCCTACTGCCACAGACATCATGCTTTTGGTGCTGAGAGCAAGCAAGACAGCTGTGGCTGGGGGAAAGTGGCATCTATCCAAGTGCCCAGGACTGGTCCCCCCTGAGTTAGCATGCAGGGCTCGGTGCTGCCAGATAACCACGAGTGCCAGGTAACCATGGTAACTCCAGCAAGCACCTAAGTCCTACCTTTTTTCTGAGGCTTCTCATTCATGATTAGCTTGTAGTGGAGATCTGAAAGCAAGCAAATACCCCTTATCACACCTAAAATCTATAGCCACTCAGAGCAGAAGTGTGGCCTGCTCTTTATATGGGTCCCGCCAGCTTTTTCCACCAGGCCTTTACCTCAGGCATCTCGGGCCAGAAATGCCTCTGGCTGATCCCTGTCATCCCCAACACAACCTGCAAGGTGCCCATCCATTAGGTCAGGCGGGGGCAGGCTGCAGAAGTGAGGCAGGATGGCTAGCCTTTCCAGGAGCCCTTGTAAGTAGGTAGGTAGGGCGTGACATGAGGCTGCTCAGTCGGACATGGGGTGAGCCTTAAGAAAGCTAGAGGGATCCTAACGTAATAAAACGCCCGGTGAGAACATCTTTAGCACTCCGGGTAAAGACAGCACCAGAAAGAGGGAGAAATGAGGACGCAGGCCCTGAGTGGGTGGGTGGGTGGGTGGGGAGCAGAGTAGCACAGTCATGTCACAGTGAGGCTTGAAGTTCTGAGTAGGCCAAGCCCCGGGGGTGGGGAGCATGAAGGGTGTCCCAGCTTGAAGGGATGTGGAGGCAGCATCCAGGCAATCCCTGCCTCGAGTTTGCTCTGTTGTTTAACTTCGGCAATGGTTTTAAAACAATGAGCCAGGCGTAGTGCACCGGAGGGTCGGCGTCTGTCTGGGATGGTGGGCACAAGAGGATCACAGGACAGCAGCCTGTGAGCAGGCCCTGCTGGAGAGAAACCGCCTTCCCCACACTCTGAGCCTGCTCAGAGTTGACGGCTGTGGCCTCCTGGCTGTAAATGCCGGGCCGTGCCCGGAGGCTCACCCTTGTTCTCCCGCTTCAGGTGCTCGATCTCCTCGTGGAGTTTGACCAGCGTCTCCGAGTGCTGCTGCTGCAGGAACTGCAGGCTCTTCTCCAGGTCCAGGATCCGCTTCTGCGCCTCGCTGAGCCCGAGTGGCGCCGGCTGCGTCCCAGCGGGCTGCGGGCCGGCGGTAGGGCGCGGGCGTGGGCGCAACACACCCCGGGAGCTTAGGGGCGCGGAGCTGAGGGGCCGCGCCCCGGCCGCCACCCCGGCCCCGCTCATGAAGGCGCCGCCGCCTCTCAGTACTGGCTGCAGGGGCCTGGCGCCTGGTCGCCGTGGGAACGGGCTCGCGGGAGAGGGCGTGGCTGGCGGGGCGCGCCGTGGGGCGGGGCTTGCGGCTGCGTTCCGCTGAAGACGGCGCCCGACTCCTGAGCCCGCCGGAACCGTCGGCCCTTTACGGGGCTTCGTGCGGTGCGTTCCGAGACCTGCGCCCGGGGTGGGTCTCATGCCCCGCCTTTGACCTGTGGGCAGGTCTCTCCCCGCGGCTAGCTGGGCTGTCCCCGGAGCGTCAGGACCCTCCCATCTCCCGCCTCCCAGCGCCAGGATCCCGAGTGTGCGCATTTCCTCCCGGCTTCGAACGTGGGTGCTAGGGCCCCGAACTCTAGCCCCAATAATAAGCCTGCTTACACTTTTGAACACGGTCTTGCTCTGTAGCGCACGCTCGCCTGGAATTCACTGTGACTCTGGGATTATGTGTGCCACGGCACTGCCTTTCGAAGTGGGTCTTTGTCTTTTTATTTTAATAGCTCAATTTTTCAATAGTTATAGTTTCAAAGATCTTCCAACACTCACAGAATCTTTGTGGGTATAAATCAGTAGTTCTCAACCTTCCTAACGCCGTGACCCTTTTAATAGATCATGTGACACCCCCCCATACACCACAAAATTATTTTGCTACTTTCCAACTGTAATTTTGTCAGTTATGAATTGAAAATATCTGATAAGTATATAGTCTTAGGCGACCCCTGTCGCGACCCACAGGTTGAGAACCGCTGATGTAACAAAAAGTCTGAACATACAGTAGGGTGCAAGGCCTTTAACCCCAACAGAGGCAGGAAGAGCTTTTGAGTCTGAGGTCCGCTTGGTCTAGACAGTGAGCTCCAAGTCATACCTATACCCGGCCTAGGCAGCGAGTGCATTCATGCACGCACGATACGCTACAGCCGCGATCCTCCTGGGAGACGGCTCCCAGCGTCTCGGCTGCGCTCTGCTGCGGCGACTGAGATGGGAATGCAAGGGTCTATCACCGACAAAGCCAACACACGAACTCAGCTTGCTCCCAGGTTCATGTTCAGCTACCTACCCTCCCCCTTTTTTCTGAGACCGGTTTTTCTGTATAGCCTGGCTGTCCAGCAATGCATGAATGCGATGTGCAGATAGACACAGCCAACACTCATTCACATAAAACAAAAAACATTCCTTAAAAACGTTTCCGGAAGCCAGAGGTGGTACTTGTTAGGGTGGACAGACAGTTCTGAGGAGTTGGGAAGGGAGAAGCCCAGCTCGGGCTGCACCGGGGGCCTGCCTCCCGCTTCAGTGTTAAGGTCTGCCTTGGTCGTTTCTGCTGTGGCATACTCTAACATGCCTTACGGAGGAAAGACTTCAAGGCAGAAAGGACCTGTCACAAGACAAAGAGGCAACTGTGTCCAGTGTCTTGCTCCATAGTCCCTGAGCACCCAGGGGCCCCGTGCAGGTGAATGTGCTAAAGACTCACCCCAGACACTGAAAGTCTCTGAAGCAAGAATGGTTTATTCGGATCTTTGGTCAGTTATGTTTTGGTTTGACTTTTGGTCATGAGTCCCATGATGTGTTCTAAAATTACACTGAAATACAAAGCTCAGCATTGAAACTTGAAGTTTTTTTTTTTCCTCCCTAAAAAAAAAAACAGCTACACACTCACACGAAAACAAGGGACTGGTCTAAAAACACCATGGAGATGCTATTGCTAGTGTCACCTGCAGGATGAAGAGAGGCCTTTGGTGTCTTAGCTTTGCCTGTGAAGGTGTCATTTTAATACAGATATGTTAACACTGGTTTTACAGGTAGAATCTGTTGTTCAAAGAAACTGGCAGGGCCCAACTCTATCCCCAAGCTGCTGAGGTCAATAGCCTCTGCAGGGCATGCCTGCACATGGCACTGTGGGGCCTGGAGCCTACTCAAGTAACAGGCCCATCTGATGGCTTGTGGCCCATGTGCCAAGCCCTGTGCTGCCATGCCATGCTGCTGAGTCTTCCAGGGACTAGCTTGGAGAACGGAGACCAAAGGTGGCAGCAAAATTGATTTTTAAAGTGAATCAAAAGCTGACTCTTCTCAAGTCCCTTAAAACTTTGCTTCTCCTTTGGAATGGCTGTTGAGCTGCTGCCCTGGTATTTCACAGGGAGAGAAGATATCACCAAGAGGCCTACTCAGGGTCAACTCCCACAGAGCCCAGGCCTAGAGCCTGCTGTGTGTATACCAGTACCTGAACTCTGCACAGCAGAGTAGTAAAGTGGCTATAAAGGCCGGGATCACAACTTGGCTGTTTGTGGGACCTTGGGCTGAAGGTGGTGACCCATGGCCAGCACTGTCCTACAGAATGGCTTCCACTGTCCCTTCCATGCCAGGCCTGACACTGACCCTTCCTTTAGGTTCTTCTGAATAACTCCACCTTTGCAGGGAAACCACTCCCAAAGAACTCTGAAGATGGCCTGTCCCTCTATTCCTGGCTTGAATCAACCTGCCAGGGCCTCTGAGGCCCAAGGTCATGTACCGATCCCCACAAGTCTGCTCAGGAGAGAATGCCCAGCAGGTCAGAGCTGGTGCAGCTTCCCCCGCTCAGTGAGTAGTGTCATGGCTATGGCATAGAGGAGGTAGCCGAGGACCAGGAGCAAGGAGCAGGGCAGAGGCCCAATGCAGAACAGAGAGGCCACAAAGAAGGCCATCAGGAGCAAGAGCAGTGTCCGGTAACTGCCCAGGAAGCGCAGGCTGAGCCTGGGGCCCCGGGCAGGAGTGGTCACCTGCTTCCGCCCCACAGGGCTCAGCAGATGTCTGTTGCTCAGTGCAGGCTCAGTGAGGTGATAGCGACAGAAGCTGCCAAGGAAGTCATTCCGGGAGCACAGAGCAGCCATCTGGCCTGCAAACTGGAAAACAAGGACTCAGCAGAGTTAGAGACAGCAGAACACCTCTCCGTCCTGGCTGCCTGGGACAATTCAGGCTCACTCTCTACCTGGACTCCCACAGGGTCAGCGGGCTGTGAAGGGGAAGATGCTACCTAAGCAAGAGTACTCTGCCCAGAAGCATCCCAGCTGCCCTTGCTTCTCACTTACTCTGCGGTTGATGGCAGAGGACAGCCGGAAGAGTGCTCGGACCAGACTGGTGATTTCGTAGCTCCGGATGGGCTGCAGCTCTAAATCTCCCTGGTATTCAATCTCAAACCTTCGCAGACCATTAATGATCTAGAAACCCAGACAGTGGGAATAGTTCTGAAAATGCATCTTTGCAAACGACACTGGCATGGGGAGCTAAGGACAGATCATGTGACCACCCTTTGCCCCTTGTGACAAAGGTGGTTTACCTGGTATCGGCCCAGCGGTGTAAGGATGAGCCCTTCTTCTCCCACGATGCAATCTGGGAGCTGCTGCTTCCCATTCTCATCCCGTGTGTTCCCAAGGGCAAGTGTGAGTTGGGCCAGCTGGGCTTCGCTGAGCTACAAGAGAGAAAGTCCTCGGCTTTCAATTTCAAAGGAAAGGAAGGAGAGCGGTCCTCACCCCACTGGAGTGAGCCACGCCCAGAGGGGCTGCGTAGTGTAGGACATACTCGGAATATCTGGCGTAAGTACTCCAAGGCCTTCTCCAGGTATTCATCTGTCTTGCGGACGCTGTCCTGACCCAATTCATCCAAGTCAGTGGCGGGGTAGGAGCTGTTTGGGTCTGTGGGGCCAAAGCCCAGCCATGACAGGAAGGGCCGGCTAGATGGGCTCTCCACACACTGATCAGAGATGGACTTGGCAGTCTGCTTGGCCTGTGTGATGAGCTGAGCAAGGCGCAAGACCTGTGAGGTATAGGCACGGTGAATGGGCTAAAGGAGCCACCAAAGGAGATGCCTCTGCCAATCAGGCAGGGTGGCCCTGGGGAACCAGCTCTAGGAGTGCCCACCCAGAAGGAAAAGGGGCTTCTTGTGATTTAGGGGGTGGATGATGTTCATTATGATAAAAAACTAGCTGTTCCTAGGAAGGGGAGGACTTAGAGCATCTACCCAGTACCCAGCCTTCCTCCTTTCTTCCCTGTGCTGAAACCCCTTCTTTGGTTCTGCTGGGCCTCACAGCTTCAGGGACCCGACATTAGGTGGACCTTTGGCCACATACCAGGGTCCGGACTTCAGGACCAAACATCGGGGTGTATTTGCAGTCTTGGCCCTCCAGGCTGTAGACATGGCTCTTCACCTTGAATGACACATCTGTCACAACCGGGGGCCATGGTGACAGGAAGCTGCTGGTGACCGTGAAGAGCCGATGCTGGCGGTGGGGAATGATGAGTTCTGGCTCCAGGAAGAGCTGCTCACCTAGAAGGCAAGATGCAAGCAGAGTCTGGTGCCTGCTTCCCAGGTGCTATGGAAGGGTTCCAAAGCATCTTCCCAGGTTTCTGAAGAGCTGTGACAACGGTGTACCTTCAGCCCCTGCCAGAGTACTGTCTCAAGGGGTTGGTAACGCGAGGCCTCAGCTCCTAATGCTTATGAGCCCCAGAAAAAACAACAGCAGACAAGTGCAGCCACTCCCACTGGTTAACAGGAGGACACAGCAGTCCTGAGAAAGCCGCAGCTTAGAGCTCCGCTGCCCAGCTCTGAGCTCAACAGAGTCGCTACCCGGCTGCCAGCACTCAGAAAGGGGCATTCAACCAAGCTCAGAGCTTTTACTACACTTCTGATGCACACCAAGTCCCCAAGCCAGCCTGCTCCAAGCCATAGTTAAAAGTCTTTGAGTCCCTCTGTGCACTGCTCAGTAGCACAGGCCCTGGCTCACTCAGTGGGGCTGGTCCAGGGCTAAAGACTCACCTTTCTGGATCATCTCAGTCAGGTTGGGTTGGGCAAAGACCTTAGCCACCCGGAACACCATGAGTGCATTCTTGGGGCTGACCAAGTCTGTGCGCAGTGCACGGTTCAGGAAGCCCACAAACAGCTTGGTGTACATCAGCAGGTTTTCCTGGATGAAGGGTGCCCTGGAGATAGGTGACAGGATAGGGACCAGCTGGAGTGAGACCACGGTGCAGACCTCTCGGAAGCAGGAGCCACACTGGTCCTCACTCCTCCAGCCTTGCAAGGGAAGTCACAGACATTAGGCAGGAGAGGGTGGAACACCTCAGTCCTCTGCTATGACTGAGCCCTAAACATGGCCACCACAGCAAGGTCTGGTGGAACAGGATGTGATGGGCAAGACTAGGACCCAGGAGAGACAACAGTGACCCCAGTACCACGAGGCGTATAGGACAGTGGGGACACAGCAGTTACTCTGTGCTGGTAAGGGTGAAATGGGGGCTTTGGGGTAACCATGGAGTCAGGCTAGGCCAAAGCAAGGAGATGGGGTTCCAGGGTCACTCTGTGTACCCATTCTGTAAGGCCTAGAATAAAAAAATCCAGGTAGCAACAGAGGCGGGGCCACAGCAACAGAAGCAGTGTGCCTAGCTTCGCATCCATCCATCCACCCAGGCAGCTTCTGCTCACAAGGGCTGCAGCAACACCAGGGCAGTTGGGCTGGGGCGGCTCACCATTTCTCCGACACACACCGTGGGTGGGAATCACTGCTCTGAGCCTGCTTCTCAGGGGCATATCTCCATGGCTGCAGGTAGCTCAGCCACATCTCCAGGACCTAGTAAGGGACAGATGTGCCCTGAATGCCTATGGCTGTAGGCTGGTGCATTTGACATTCAGGCACTTCCTTTGGTGGTCTAGACCCAGCTCCAAGACAGTGCATAAAGGTTTGCGGCCTAGCTGTAGAGCTAATGCCCTGCTGGGCTCTGGACCCGTTTCCCGACTTCACTGTAGATGCCAGTTAGTGAGCATCTCCTCCTTCATCCTCCTCCCAAGAACACAAGTACCCATGCTAGCCCCTTAAGGAGGCCACAGGAGCAGAGCGCAGTTCTTCTTTACCCAAGAGCCGACAGAGAGACAAGATTCGCCGAAGCTCAGCTCTAAGACCTGAGATGTCAGCCCACCCCACAGGCTGCCGACACCAGGGCAGAGGGCAACAGTGAGATGAAGGGCAGTGCTTACAGCTCTGAAGGATGCATCCAGAGGCCAGTGGCCAAAACAGTGCTGCAGGAAGACATACAGCTTCTGCTGGACAAAACGTGGGACTGCAGCCCTGTGGGGAGGGGGGGTCAGGTCACTTGCCAGGAATGTACGCCTGTTCACAGGTGCCTTGCCTCTGAACACTAAGCATTCCCCTGAGGTAAGACCTGTTTCTAACCCTGTTCTCTAGAAGAAACCAAAGAGGTCAAGAACACAGTATAAGTTGCCTTTGAAAGCAGACTCTGGCACCAAACTTCCTCCTGGCTGAGGTAAGGGATAAGGCAGGACAGCAAGGCTGTGATCTCCGGTCAGCTGGCTCTTCACTCTGACGCCCCCACTACACAGGGGGCACCTAGAGCAGCGGTTCTCAACCTGCAGGTCACAACCTCTTTGGGGGTCAAACCCCTTTCACAGGGCTCACCTAAGATCATCTGTATATCAGATATTTACAGTTCATAACAGCAGCAAAATTATAGTTATAAAGTAGCAACAAAAATAATTTTATGGTTAGGGTCACCACACCATGAGGAACTTTATTAAAGGGTCAGTGTTAAGGGTGAGAACCACTGCTCTAGAGCAGAAGTAGCCAGGCAGCCCAGCCCCAGCCCTCTGGCCTCAAATGGGCCAGCAGGGACCAGTCACAGGGGGCATAAGGAAGGCAGAACCCAGGAGCCCCAGCACACCCACACCCACCTCTTGAACTCCTCCAGGGGACTGGTGGCGTGGGAGTGCGTGGACGGTGAAGCCTGGTCTGGCTTTAGGCTGTTGGCAAAGGCATGCAGGTGCTTCAGCAGCAGGCGCACCACCAGCACATGCTCCTCAGTAGGTGTGAAGGACTCCTAGGGAGGACGAAGGGTGTCAAGGCCAGATGATATCTGCAGCACCTACTTCTCATGTCTAGTGGTTCTGCAGTCCCACAGGCACCGGGACAGGTAGCAGGTCATCTCCTCCTGCTTGATCTGAACTAGCACCAGCTCACAACACCAAGGCATGCGAACTTGTACCTGCTCTAGGTGGGCTGTGAAAGCAGACAAGCTTGCAAAGAGCACCTCACACCCCACCTTGGCAACATCTGGCCATGCACTCAGACACCGCAGCCTGCGCGGGGCTGCAGAGCCCTGCCTCCCGCTGAGCCAGAGGCTGAGAACGAGGTAGGCCACTAGCCCACCTAATCATGGGATCCAAGATGGTTTGTCTGCCTCCTGACATGTGCAAAAAGTTCTCCAGGCCTCACCTTACTCAAGGAGTGTTTCTTTTCTCCCCAGTTCCTTCTCCAGCCACAATCCCAGACCCTCCCAGCTGCCTGACCTAGCCAGATGGGGACTCAACCCTGGAGGAAGCCAACGAGTTACTTCCACCACTGCCCAGTAGATCTGTAGTCAGCTGAAGGTTCCAGGACAAGAGCATTCTGTGAAACGAATTTTATATGCAACACAAACACAAGATCTCTGAACGAAGAGGCTCTCAGGCTCTCTGATGCTGAGCACCCTGAGTGTAGGTGGTGCTTGGAGTGGCTGTGGGACAGGGAGTAGAGATGCCATCTGGAAGCAAGTTGGAGCAGTCAGGCACACTCCCCCCTCTCCCCCGCACCCTCTGGGCCTTGATGACTCAGGGACCTGACCCTGCGGCACACAGGAGTCCAGGAGACCATACGCAGGCTCTGTGCACAGTACTGTCCACTCGGGCTCCGCCATGAAAATGCCTCCACAGCAACTGGGCATGGTGCACACGCCTGCAATCCCAGCACTTGAAGACACGAACAGAGGGACTGCAGTAAATTCTAGAGTATTATGGTCTACACAGCAAGCCAGACAAGGTCACAAAATAAAACTGTCTCAAGAAGAAAGGTGGGGGAGGTAGGTGCCCACAGTCCAGGCAGCACACCACACTGACTAAACTGAAGGGGGGCTGCTCTCTCCAGCTTATCTAGATCTTTAAAGCCTTCCTGAAACAACTTCTCATCGCTTCTAAGGAAGAGTAGTATGAAACACAGTGACAAAACTGATTCCCTCTGAAACACACTGAGATCCAGTCTCATTCCCACTGTGGGGTATTAAGAGGTGGGCCTGGTGGTCATCATCTGCTCAGGGCTCTGACCTCAGGAGGATCGATCCCATCGTGTGATTGGTGGGACAATGGGTCCTCTCCAGAATGATGCCACAAAGCCAGTCAGGGCACTGGGGCTGAGCCAGGCCTTGAATGGCTCCGCAAGGTCTCCGCCCCTGAGCCACCCCCCAGCCCTACCCCCAGGCTATGTGGCTCAGCTCGGCCCCCTCACAAGTGCTCATCTAGTGTGGTCTCCTGCCATGAAGTCGGCAGGCATGGAGGCCATCATCAGAAGCACCCCTTCTCCACTCTGGACCAGTACTGTGAGTAAAAACAAAAACAAAAAACCTATTATGTTTTGTGTTTATAACTGAGTAGTCTGTGATACAGTTAATAACAGAAAATGGAACAGAACATACAATAACCACATGTATTAATTAATACTGCAGACCACCAGGCCAGTCACAGCGCCTCTCCTGGCAGCTGGCCTGACACCCTGAGTGACATCAGCTCAGTCCCTCAGCTTAGAAAGCACACAGCACCTTCACAGGACCACAGCTTACCTCCCCCTGCAGCGAGCACCGCCTCTTCTTACCTGGCTTTGGTAAGTAGGTTCTGGATAGCCAACCCTGCCCCCCTAGTCATACACACCACATCAATCTCCCCTCTCCTGTGGTGTTGGTGGGAGTGGGGAGCCTCACGGCTCATCTTCATAGCTCCCCTGCTATGGGTCTTCCCAGGGAACTGCTGTCCTGTGAACTCCCACTGGCTGTGCTTCTGAGCAAGAGCCCGCTGTGAAGCGTTTACTACCCCATGCCAGCAGCACTCAGTGGTCAAGCACTGTTCTCTCATCTTTGCCCAAATTCAATGTCACTGTTGTGTGTCCTTCCCCAGGGTAAATCAGACACAACCCCACAGCTTCTCACAAATCAGCCAACTCCACTCCCCCAAATACCTGAGGTCTGAACTTCACTGACCTCAAATCCGTTCACACATTGGTCACTTCTGCCCAAGCAGGCAGCAGTCTCCACGAGGTCACCACTTGTTCTCATTTGCCTCTGGAGGAGTCTGTAAGTGGCTGGGGCTCAACAGAAGGACTGACGGCCCTAAGGGCTCTGAGGGAACCCCAAGTTCTCCCTATCCTCTTGTGATACAGCTGCATCCTTGAGGCTGGGCATCAACTCTGAACAGGGCGGGAGCCACATCACATGTAAGTCCTCTGAACAGTGAGGATGGGTCAGACCACTGCAAGGCTTCCTCTCAAACCCTAAGAAGCTGAGACAGCTCTCAGGCTAGAGGCTTCGGAGAAGATTCCATAATCTAAGGCCAGCCAGGCTGTGTGACTCACATAGCCACATGGCCATTCACCAAAACAGGGTTAGCTTGTGAACCCGAAGGGTAGGTAAGTCAAGCTGAAGGCCGAAATCGGACCTGCCTCTAACACATGGGCTTGCCTCTTAAGGACCATAGCAGACTTCTGGGAGACCCTTACTCTGACACTGTACCAACACACACTCTGCACCACCTTGTGGGGGAGGGAAAGAAAGGCCAGTACTTGATAGGCGTGGAGGGCCTGGAGGCTGGGTTGGGCAGGGCTGTGGAGGGCGCTGGAGACATTGAGTCGGTAGTGTAGAACCTCCAACTGAGAGAACAAACAGAGAAAGGCCAAGAGGCAGATAGGAGGACATACAGGGTAGGGAAGGAAGTGGGATAGGCCAGGGAAGGGGGAGGGAGGGGAGAGAGAAAACATGAGGAGCCCAGGAGAAAGAACAAAGGAAAAACAAAAAAACAAAAAACAACAAAAGTTCATCAGTGGCAATACCCAACAAACTCCGCCCAGCAGCCCTGGGTCTCCCACAGTCAAGCCCCAGCTGACAGATGGACCCTCAGATCACCTACATGCTAGTCAGCCCTCACAAGATCACCAGGAGGTCCTGTGGTATTGCTGGGGCTGAAAGCCTCAGCAGCTCTGAGGTCGGCCTAGTTCTGTCTTACCAGAAGTTTAACACTGTCCCACTGACCCTAAAATGACATGTGGTTATATCACAGTGTGTGCACGTAACAGCCCACCAAAGTCCAGGATCTCAATGTCACTGGGACATGTTACCGGCTACCAAAGACTAGCAAGTCTTAAGGCTCAAAAAAGGCATCTCTGAGCACAGGGCTCTGCAGGGGGACAATGTACAACTGGCCCTCCATCTATATGGGCTCCACATGGATTTGACTAACCTAATTTAAAATATTTTTAAAAGGCATCTGTCCTGAATGTGTGGATGAGTGGTGTTATAAGTAATCTTGAAGTATTTTACTTTGTTTTGAAACAGGGTCTCATACTGCAGCCTATGTGGGCCTGGAACTTGGAGTTCTGCCTCAGCCTCTGGAGAGCCAGGATTACAGGCACATGTAGGGAAAACCTTAAAGCAGGACAGGTCTTGCAGTTATGTGCAAGAGCATTTTATACAAGGGAATTAATGATGCAAAGATCTGGGTACACTGGACAGCAGGCCCTCAGGCTGTCCCTTAGATACTGAGTGAGAGAGTACTGAGGGACTTCCTTTAGCTGACTTGACAAGAAGTTTACCAAATTTGTTGAGAATATAGCTCACTGATGAAGAGCTTGCCTAGCACATGTGAGGCCATAGGTTCAACCCCCAGTAACAGGAAAGGGGGGAGAGGGAATATATTGATCAAATGGGTAGGCAAGTATATAATAAAAGCAATTGTCACACATCTAAAACCCATAAATACCTTCCATAAATGGTTCTCTCAGATCTAAGATCTCAGGCAAAGACTCAATCCGTAAGGCCTACATTGGAAACTGCTAACGGTGGGGTGTTTACTAGTTCCAACTGGAAAGACAGCCTTTCTACTTTTCTCTCAACACACAGAGCTCCCCAGAGAAGGAACCCTCAAGAACCTGGCAGACACATCCCCCTAGAAACTGAGACAGCCCAAGCCAGCAGACAGCCAAGCCAGCAAGCCTCCAAGCCCCACCCAAGCACCCTCTACAATGTCTCCCAGCATGGCTGCCTGTTAAAGCACTCCCGCAAAGCGCAGTCCAAGGCCAGTGCACGCGTACCCCATAAAGGCCAGGCCTTACCAGCATGCCCACCAACTGCAAAAGGAAAGGAAAGAATGCACTTGCCAGATACTAAGGAGCTTCAGGGAGGGGAGCAAAGGCCCTTCCTCACAGGCTTCCTCTGTGCTACACCCCAGGCTCAGCTAGGGTGCTCGGGGAGGAGCAGGCAGGTCTGCCTCCTACAGGCCATAGCCAGCACTGTTCCAGTCACTGGTAGTGAACATGAACTCTGGACCCAGTCTGAGCATAGTACAGTCTGCATGCAGCAGTCATGGCTAGGTGGGGACTGGAAAGGATCTCTGGAAGGTACAGCACAGGCTCCAGTACAAGATGGAGATGTAGAGGAGGGAAACTTCTGCAGCTGTCTCTCCTGGTTCCAACCACTGGAACCCTTTGGGTTCTGTGTTCTGCCTCAGTAGGAGGCAGAAAGTACAGAGCCTAGCCAGGGAGCACCAACCTTCCCAGCACATCTTACCCACCCAAGGTCCGGCCAAGAGGAAGCAACTGTGGGGACAAGAGGGAAGTACTTCCCTCCCCACACAAAGGCAGCCTACTAACTCTTCCCTCTGACTACTGAAGACAGACTCAGAGGGGACAACCCAGAAGGGCCTTTCCAGTTGGCTTTTGAAAGCAGGTTCAGCTTCCACTCACTGGAGAGACAGCAGGAGCAAGAGGAAGACACGCAGCAAAGTGAGCTTTGCCTTGGCAAGGCCAAGCCACGTAGACAAGGCTGAGCCAGCTTGGGGGCATAGGAACCTGGGGAAGCCATCCTAGCCTTCCAGAGCATGAGCAAATCTGGCTGGAAGCAGGACTATGCCACAGGCTCTCTGGTGCACAAGGCCCAGGAGAAGTCTTCAGCCTTTCCCTGTCGTCCTTCTCCAATGTGATGCCATGAATGGAGATTTGGGAACGCTGCACTTTGAGAGTAGTAGGGGAGAGTCTCCACCTTCAATATAGCAAAATATTGGCGTCACAGAACTGGGACTCTCTAGTAGCAGAGCCCAGGGCTCTTTATTGATAAGCTACAGGACACAATTCCCAGTGTGATACCACCATTCACACAGTCTTTGCTCTAAAGGAAGTGCAGTGACAAGATCAGTGCACAGCGTAAGGAGATGCAAACAGCACGTGTGTGCTGATCTGGCTGTGTGTGATCCTACAGCTCTCACTAACTCGATAGACTGTTTTACTCTCATTAGCCCACTACAGAACTTGCCCAAGAGAGACCACCACCAAGAGGTTCCAGGGACTCTGCTACCTCCACATCTCTGCAAATGAATGTGCCTCCAAGGGAGACAAGGGAAAGGCTGAGGAAGAGGAGAGGAGGAAGAAGCAGGCCAGGCCACATGCAGGAGGGTCCCAGAGCCCACACACCATAAACGGCCGTTTGCTGATGTTCTGCAGATCAGAGAAGCAAGCAGGCCAAGGAAGTATAAAGTCACCATAGCATGTGGAGGCCTTCTCAGGGCTAACCTAGAGTCCCGGGGCACTGCTGATAGCCTTGGAAAAGCGGGATATGAATCCCAGAGGGACCCACTGCTTTCTCTATCCCAGACATCCCCAGGGGCTCTGGAGCTGCATAGGGAGACCTAAGAGAGGACAGACCTCAGGCTCAAGGGTCACTTCTGATGTACAGTATCCGGGTGACCAATGGGCATCTGCTTCCCTCCATCCAAGCTGGGACAAGTGATTCATGCTGAGAACAAGATACAGCAGTCTAGCCGGGGCATCAGACAGGATATGGAATAATAACCATGGGGACATACCTTGGCATGAGGGGACTGCATCTTTTGGTACATCTCCAGGGAATAATGATGGAGCCACATTTCAACAAAGACCTGCAAAAGGACATTAACTGATCAAATTGTCAGCAGGGCACTACACCATTTAATGATGAAGTCTTCCCAACAAATGGTGCTTGGAATAGGATGCCCACATGCCAAAGAAGAAAGCTGGGAAGCACCTGATACTACATACAAGAATTAATGCAAAATGGAATGGTGACCTGTACATCAGAGCTAAAACCATTAAACTGAGAAGAAAACATGGGCTTTGGTCATTACTTCTTTGAAGTGATACCAAGATGAAAAACAAACAAACAGGCATGTCATCAAAAACAAAGCTTTTGTGCAATAAAGACACTTTTACTAGAGTGGAAGTAATCTACAGAATAGGAGAAAATATTCACACCCCCCACCCCATATCTGATAAGGAATTTGTATGTAGAATAATCTTGTATCAAAAAACAAACAAAAACCAAGGGTGGGCATGGTGGCATGCAACCCAGCACTTGGGATTGAGTTTGAGGCCAGCCTGGTCTACAGAGTGAGTTACAGCACAGCCAGGGCTACACAGAGAAACCCTGTCTCAAAAAGCCAAAAAGAATAAATAAATAAAAAAGAGTATTTGTTGCTCTTTCAGAGGACCCATGTTCAGTTCCCAACACACACAACTACATGTAACTACTGATGTAGAAGATCTGTTGCATTCTTCTGACCTGAACATGGTACACAGACATACATGAAAGCAAGATATATACACATACAGCATAAGATAACAGATGATACTGAATTCCTATGTGAGAAACTGAGCCGAGGCCATGCGCTTTACTTGAGGCGGGCGTTGGGGGGCGGGAGGATGGAGAGGGACGACTATAAAACAGAAAACTGTATTAGAGTTACCTTGTGATCTCACCGTGCTATTTCTAGATACATTATTCCCCGAAGATCTAAAAGGAGGGGCTGGGGAGATGGCTCAGTGGCTACGAGCACTTGCTGCTCTCCCAGAGGACCTTGGTTCAGTTCAGTTCCCAGCACCCATCACACAGTTCAGATCCAGAACTCCCCTCCAGCCCCTATGTTCATGTAGCACATACTCGCACATACATACACACATAAAGAAAAGTAAAGCTAAAAGCAGGTATCTGTACATCAGCATTCCTAGCAGCCTAATATTCCCAATAGCTAAAGAGCAGACAGCCCAGATGTCTCCAGGCAGATGAATGGAGGTAGCTAAATAAAAAGCACTACTTGACCATGGAAATGAGAGATTTTATTTACTACGCAGTGCAGGCTGACCTTGAACTTGAGGTCTTTCTGTCTCAGCTATTTTAGTCTAGGATCACCAGCATGTGCCACCAAGCCCGGGAAAAGGAAGAAAATTCTGACCAGTGCTCCAAGAATGAACCCTGAGGAATTATCTAAATAAAGCAAAGCAGTCACAAACACATTCTGTGTAATCTAGACATATCCTCTAAATCAAGGAACCTAGAATGGTCAAATTCACAGAAACAGAAAGCAATACAGCGCTTCCCGGGGTAAGAAGAAAGGGAGATGGAGAACAGCAATAAAGGGTTAGTTTGTTTTGTTTTCCGAGACAGGGCTTCTCTGTTGTACCTCTGGCTGTCCTGGAACTCACTCTGTAGACCAGCTGACCTCAGACTCAGAGATCCACCTGCCTCTGCCTCCTGAGTGCACCGCCACCCCATCCCACTTCGGCTTTTTTTTTTTTTTTTTTTTAAGATAAAATGTAGTTTTACCCCTTTCCTCCAAACTCAGGGGGCGCTGTAGAATACAGGGCTGAAGAAACGTAAGAGCCAAAGATCAGGAAGCACCGGAGCCAAGCTCTCTGAACACCACAGCACCACCCTCATGCACTCACAGCAGCGTGGGTGCCTGCACAACATCTGCACAAGACCATGCAGTCAACACTCTGGCATGGGGAGAGGAAGAAATTCATAAGCCCTACCCTAACTAAGGGGCTACCAAAAACTGATGACTTCTGGGAGTGTGTGTGTGTGGGGGGGGGGGTTCTTAAGAGTTTAGCTCCCAGGAGCTAGACTGAGCTCCAGCGGATAGCTCCATACTCAAGAGTACATGGGAAGCACAGACTGAACTCTGAGTTACAGAAGCAAGCAAGCAAGGATAAGGAAGGGAGGGAGGGAAAGCGAGTACGGAGAGTTGGGAAAGTATGGGAATGAGGGAGTAGATCTAGAAGGATAGTGGGGACGAGTTGGTACAAATACACTGTACACATGTGTGGAACTGTCAAAGAATTAATAAAGATTATATATTTAATTATATATTTAATGTGGTTTGGAGGGGTTCAGCAATTAAAAGCACTTGCTACTCATGCAGTGGTCTAGTTCCCAGCACCTACATGGTGGCTTACAACCTATGTAACTCCAGCTCCAGGGACTCGATGCCTTCTTCCAGCCTCTTCAGGCAACTGTATGCACACGGTGCACATAAACTCACGTAAGCATACACACATGCACATAAATAAAATGTTTTTTAAAAAGTATCACGTGCACAGTAATCAAATGTACTTAATTTTGCTTGTAAATAGTTAAGACGCACCAAGGGAGATATGGAGCTCTAAGCCACTGCACAGACTATCTCAAAAACCTAAAAGGAAAAACTTTAAGATGATAAAAGTTATGTGTACATAACATAAAGTGTGCGTACTATACTTTTCTATAACTAAAATTTCTATAATTAAAAAATTTTATTAAAAAAATTAAAAGAATTGGTGCTGTAGTTCAAGAAACAGAATCCTCCAACTCTTTTGTAAGGGTTGTCTTTGTCATCTGTCCTCATGGGCAAGAGTCCACATCCCAGGAGTCTTCTGCACCAACAAACTCCTCTGGAAACACTGATGACAGTGACCTTCTAGGACTATGAAAATAAGCAGGTTTCTAAAAGCAGAGCATCCCATATTCCAGTTCTGTACAAGTGGGGACCGCATTCCAGCCTATCCGGGTTTCTCTCTGTCAAGAGCAACGTTGGCTACGACACCAGACCCAGAATCCAGCACTAGAACCAGCTGACTCTGTCCTGCGACAGCTGTCCTTGGTCATGCAGCATGATACAAACACTTCTGCAGCAGGACCCAGCACCCAGCAGTGGTCACAAGAAACCAACACTAGCAACACAGGAGAGGGCCAGAGGAGGACAAGGTAGAGCACACAGAACATGCACATGAATGGATCCATTGGAAACTGTAAGGCTGGACCAATGACTATATCCTTGTAAAAAAACAATACCATGGGCAAGGGAATCTGGGACAGAAGACACTGCTTATGACAGTTAGCTTACAAGAGTACATCAGCCTCTCGCCATCTGTTTTCTAAATGCCACAGCAGGAAAATGGCACTTAGATCCAGCCTCCGTCTAACTAGTCTTTGGGATTCTGCCAAAGGGAAGAAAGGTAGAAAGCGGCTAGGAGCTTGTTTTAAAATAGAAATAGGGACTGGCCTTCTGTGTTCTTACCTGGAGGAGGGTTTCTGACCGCCAGATCTCATGGGACGCAGGGTCTGCGTTCACAGATGTCTGATGAGAGATGTGTCGCTTTAAGAGGCTAGTGTGGAGGCCATAGGAGGCAAAGGGCATGGCTGGAGTCCTGCCAAGAGACAGAGACAGCAGTTAGTTAGGGGCCTCTGCTGTCAGCAAAATCAACGATGCCAACAACTACAGCATACTGAACCACTGGGACAGCCTTCCTATAGGCTGTTCACGTGCTCTGTTAGTAACTGTGCAGTTGCGGATAGCAATGCCAACATAAATAATGATTTGACCTTCTCCCTACCAAGTCCTCGCTCAATTCAGGCACAAATTACAGATGTGAATTTACAGTAGAAAAACATTGGTCAATAACCTCAAGCACAATGACCAATCGCCTATCAGCACTAACTGAGCACAGGGATGGCAAAGATCTTACTGAACACTGGGAAGCACTTGGTGCTACTACTGTGGTGCTCCTGCTTACTCAGCCCAAGCTGGGCCTAGGCCCGAGAAGATACCCAGAGAGAGCCTACACTCACCCCGCCAACACACCTTGGGACCCCTGCCAGAGTCAGAAGTATAGGAGAACAAGGGCCAAAGGGCTACAGAGATGACTGCGGACCTGGTTGTTTTTTTGTCAAACTGAAACTAGCTACTGTTGTTCCGGAAGAGGGACCTCAACTGAAAACAGTGCCCCTCAACTGCCTGCTGCAAGTCTGCCATGCACTTCCATGTTTAATAGTCGGTACAGGACAGCCCAGTCCACAAGGAGCAGGGCAGCACCACCCCTGGGCAGGTGGTCCTGAGTTGCAATAGAAAGCAGGCTGAGCAAGCCATGAGGAGCAAGCTAGTGGAAAGCATTCCTCTATGGCTTCTGCTTTAGTTTCTGCCCCGACTGCCCTCAGCGATGGAGAGGTGTAAGAGGAAGTAAAGCCTTTCTCTCCACGTTGTCTTGTTCATAGTCTTTATCACGGCAATAGAGCCCTAAGACAACTGCACACAATGAGCACTGAGCGAGTACCGGACTCCAGTCAGCAGATGTGGGTGGGGTAGCTGCCGGCAAACACTCAACAGGCTTTCCAGATTTGATGATGGCCTGGTAGCATACTATCTTCCAAAGATGGACAGATGCACTGTGCGCATCAAGAATGTGATGGTTCCTAGGAAACACACTGGAATACTAAATGGTCCAGGGAAGCCAGACATATTTGCAACCCCAACACTCATGAGGTGGAAGCAAGAGAACCATGAATTTTAAGGCAGCCTAGGCAACACACTGAGTGACTGGGCAAAACAAAATGAACAACCATGTATCCTTCACAAATGGAAAGACAGAAGAGCCATAGCTGTGTCAACAATTTGGAAATCTGGGTTCAAAAGCTTGTTAATGTTCTATCTGGAAGCTTTTCTATGCATGCCATTACGTCAAAATGAAAAGTTAAAGCAAGCCAACAAGCTAGGCCCGGGCAATCATTTAGCACCTGAATTCTGCCTTGGAGAGGATAGGAATTTACTGGATCTCCAAGCCTCCTCCTCAGCTACAGCACTCCCAAAGTATCAGGGCCAGGTCACCAGCCATCACGACCTCAGCAGCCTCACCTTCCGGGTCTACCTCCACATTTGGGGGCATCTGCCCACATGGCAAGTTTTTAGAGGAAGCCATGGCCTGGGTGGGATGCACACACCAGAAACCATGGGCTGGACCAGAACCTGCATCAGTACCTCCCTACAGCCTCCTAGAGAGATGTGGGCCAGTGAGGTCAGGGAAGGAGCAGAAGAGCTCAGACAATTCCTGTTGGAGCAGAGGGGTTCCTAAGGAGAATAGACCAATAGACCTGGGATAAGGACCCACCAAACCTTAGAGCCAGCAGCTGGAAAGGCCCTGGCCCTCTCTCAGGCTATAGCCGTGGCACACCTACAACTGTGCAATACAACAGACTGAGCTTCATGACCTGGCACAAAAGGCCTTTCAACCCAGGTTCTCCCCCTTGATCCACAGATTCCTACAATCTTCTCTTGAACACAAGACAACCCTTCCCCCTCCACTCTACTTACTGCCTTGGTAGGACTCAGACCTCATCTGCAGTGAGGGCCACTCCATGACAAGGCCTTGTCAATGAGCAAGGGAAGTTGAAAATCAGACCAGAAAGGTTGGGGAACCTTGGACATAAATACCAATACTTAACTGAGCAATGCATTAACAAGGCCACTCCTGGTAGAAGGGCCAGGTCTTAGTAGTCAAGACAGCCTTACCTGGGAGCTGGTGAGGGGCTGGACCCCCTGGACTGGAGGAGAGTGGTGGAGGCACACTGCCTTCAGTGGGCAGGAACCATGACAGGTACCTGTCCACCAGGATGAAATAGGCACAGTCCGAAGTACGGACATGAAGGGACATAGGCACTGGCTAGAAAACCAAAACTGTCATTAGTGCTCAGCAATCACAGGGACACCCCACACCCAGCCCTAACCCTCCACTGTGGGATCTCTACAACAAGCCACGCTCGGAGGGATCCCTTCTGTACCTTTTGTGAGATGAGGCTCAAAGCAAAGAAGAACATATAGTATTCAAATGGATCTGATGACAGTGTCAAGGGTCAAACAGAGATAGTGGGCCACCCCCCACAGTGCGCTGGCCACCCACAACCTCCCATACCTCAGGCCACCAAAGGATACTGAGGGCCAGGTTCAGGCCAAGGCCTCCAGTGGGAGGAAACTGGACCTTGTTGTGATACAGAGGACTGTCAGGGAGGACATTCTCCTGGATGGATGCCTTCACAGGGCCCTGTAAAAAGAGGTAGGTTGGTGAGCAGTCACCAGCACAGTGGCCACCAGCTGTTACAGACACCAGCACACAGACTCTTCTTTATGGCTACAGTATCCATCCTCTGGGCAGGGCTTGCTTTAGATTTTTCCTCTAGTCCTCGTAAGGCTTCACACACACAGGGGTAAGGACTGGGTACTTTTGAGGCCCGCCTCCTTCTGTTTCTGATACTTCCTGAGCATCACTCTTCAACTTGCCATGAAGGTCTGACTCAGAAGAGCAGAGCAGGGCAGTCACAGGAGCCCGCCTGCTGCCCGGGCCAGAGCAGGACCGTCTCCGCCAGCAATTTATAATGAGCTTTTAAAAATGTCACCCCTGGAACATTTAAGCCGTGACACCTCTGGGCCCTGAACAGACACTCCGTGCCCACTCACAGCACAGTTACCATCTGGGCTCTCTGCAACCCCAGTGCTACTCACCGCAACAGCTTACTTACAGGAAGGTAGGAGACAGGAAAGTCAAAGTTATAGTCTTCAGCTTGAAGCTTATAAACCAGCTTCATCATTGGGCCACTGAACATAAAATTTAAAAAGGAGAGGGGGTGTCAACATGTTGAAAATTCCATTTAAGAAATCCTCATACTTTATAAACTAAGTAAAAATTTAAAAAGTTGTTTGTTAGAGCCCATAATGAGTACTTTAAGTAAGGACCCTGTGTGCACACACACAGAAACACACACACGCAAACCACAAGAAATCATCAATACCCATCATCCAATGGGCATTTACCAAGTACCCAGGATACGAAAGGCACTGTGCTGGGTGCTGCTACTTACCCTAACCTTTCTCAAGTAGGAACCTACCTACCTTGGGTCTAGAAATTCCATTGCTATGTTGAACTCCACAGGGTTCACACGCCCTTGTAGGCACCGGAGATTCCAGCCAACAAGGACACCATCAAGGCTGCCAAAGATGCTTTCCACCAGCCATGGGAAGATAGCGTGCAATTCCTGAAACAGTGCACAGTAAGGCAGCTGGGACGCCCAGAGCACCAGTGCCCATCCCTATCTCTGTTCCAGTTTCAGCGCACACTACACACATGACCCAGGGTCACTCTGATAGAGACCCACAGAAGCTCTGTCGCAATAGTGAAGAGTAGCTGTGAATTCTTCCACTGCCATCACATGACACACCAACTTCATATTTGGGCCAATTAAGTCAGCTTTTGTCTAACATATTTTTTAAGATTTATTTGTATTATTTTAAAAATTATGTGTGCCAGGCAGTGGTGATGCACATCTTTAATCCCAGCACTTGGGAGGTAGTGGCAGGCAGATCTCTGAGTTCTAGGCCAGCTTGGTCCACAGAGTGAGTTCCAGGACAGCCAGAGCTGCACAGAGAAACCTGTCTCGAAAAACCACGAACAAATAAATAAATAGATAGATAGATAAATATTTTGTGTGTGTGTGTGTGTGTGTGTGTGTGTGTGTGTGTGTACGTGCACATGGGAGCAGGTGTCCGGTCCCCTGGAGCTGGAGCTACAGATGGCTACGAGCTGCCTGACATGGGTGCTAGAAACCGAACTGGGGTTCTCTGAAGCAGCAGCACATGCTCGTGAGCACTGAGCTACCCCTCCAGACTCCCTCACCCCCTCCACCAATGTTTCTGTTTGATTTGGTTTAGCTTTTTTTTGAGATGGAGTATTGCTATGTAGTAGGATGGCCTTTAACTCACAAAAATCCTCCTGCCTCGCCTCCTAACTGCTAACATCACTGTCAGTGTACACAATCATATTCAACCAAGCACAACATTTTTTTAGGGGCTGGGAATATAATTCAGTGATAGAGCATTTGCTTACCGTGAGCGAGGCCCTGCATTTGGTCCCCAGTATCACAAAACAGTAACAACAGACAAACAAACAAACAAACATACATACAAAAATCTAATGGGGACAGAGAAGTAGCTTCGTCAGTAAAGTGCTTATTGCCCAAGCGTAAAGACCTGAGTTTGTATTCCTAGCACTCATACAAAATTAGGTGTGTGGTAGGACATGCTTATAAACCCAGGGCTGAGGAGATGGAGTCAGGAACGTTCCTGGGCCTCGCTGGACAGCTAGCCTTACCTAATCAGCAAGGTCCAGGACCCAATGAGATCCTGTCTCGTAGAACAAGGTGAACAGCTCCTGAGGAACAATACCTACTAAGGCTGACTTCTAGCATTCACTCATACATACACATGTATACCATATGTGCCCACGCACATATACACAAATATATGTGTACCTAGACACACACAGAAACACCACTCCAAAACCCTCCGATCTCAACAGACATCTATTGAAAAGGAGAGCAATACTCTTTTTTAAATCAAATCAGTGAAACATGACTGTGGTATTAATTCATTGTCCAGGCCAACTTCTTTCCTTGAACTTGCTTTGTCGCTATATAGCTAAGCCTGGCCTTGAACTCCTGATCCTCCTGCCTCCCAAGTGATGGACTATACTATGCATTACTATGTCAGGCTTTAGGCTGGTTACTTTTTTGTTGCAGGGAGCTATGCTGTGTATTATATAATGTTTCTAGCATTTTTGGCTTCTACCTACTACATTAAGAATTATAGGAGGTACCCAAAGGGAGATGCTGGAAAAGCTGTACCTTGGCTGGAAAATCCTCAATGACTTTCACCAAGTCTTGGCAGCGCTGTGCAAAGGGTTTATTTGCAGAGTCAGCTTTCAGGCTAGCCTGGAAAGCAATGTGAAAGAGTCATGAACAGACTTGCTATGCAGCATCTTTGAACATTCTGTGTCTAATCGAAAGAGAAACATAAGCAATAGAAATACTTCATGCATCGGGTGCCACATATGCCAAAGGCCCACAAGAAGCTTCTAGAAGAGAGAAGCTACAATTCTACAACATTTAGACCAGAAATACTTAGGTGCTCTCCCTTAGGCATCCTGTTAACTCAGAATGCTGCATTATCAAAAGGAAACTGACTCCCAAAGACCCATAAGTAAGAGGGTCAGAATTAGGATCAGCTCTCCGGTCAGAACAGGGTGTTGAGTTTATACACAGGAGGTGCAAACTCCCTACCTCCTCAGCCACCCATTGCTGTACCACTGTTATCATCAGTGAGAATGACTAATAAACACAGTACAGAAGACCTCTGTTCCCTTAACTAGTAGACAACAACCTACTGGACCTTAAAAAAATCAGGCAGTATGAGGAGGGTTTGGAGGGAAGAAAGGGAAGTGGGAAGTAACATACAACAGGTAGCAGTATTCCTCTATTTTTCACTGATAATAATTAAAATTATTAGGACATCTCACACATACAGCTTATGCATCATGACCACTCTGATGTATATTCTTCTCACTCTGGGACTAAGGAAAACGACATTTGACTCAACTCCTGCTTTTTTCAGATGAGGTTTCACTGGGTAGCTCCAGCTGACTTGGAATTTACCATGGAGCTCTGGCTGACTTTGAACTCTTAATGATCTTCCAGCCTCAACCTACCAGTAACGGCTGAATCAACTAACTTGGTGAATGAGAGACCATTCAGAGACTGAATGCACCCAACATCCTGCACTAAGAGAAAACCTAGAGAAGGCATAGTAAGTATTCTAATGCTGATTCTGGTATCATTTCCTACCAAAAAAATCTAGTAGAGAGTTTTTCAAATCAGCTGAGTATGGTAGCACGTGCCCACAATAATCCCAGCACCTGGGGAACTAAAGCAGGAGGAACTAGAGCTCCAGAGGCCTGCAGAGCCAAGTGCAGTAGCAGTGCATGCCTTTAATCTCAGCACTCAGGAGGCAGAGGCAGGCGGACTGAAGCCAGTCAGTCTACATGGCAATTTCCAGAACAGTCAGAGCTCCATGTAGAGACCCTGTCTCAAAAAAACAACAAACAAACAAAAGACAACAACAACAAAAAACCCAAAGAACAGAGGGTAGCATGTCTCTGTAACAAATACTCTTTGTCCCCTAAGAAAATGAATCCTTCAAATCAGAGCAAAGAACTCCTAAGTCCCTCAGCTGTAGAACTATCATCACCAACACTTCCAAAAGGCAGCTGATACTTACCAGGAGGAAGCTGGGCTGTTGCAGGTGAGGAAACGCCATGGCAGCCTCCCTTGGAAAGTTAGAAATGGCTGCCTTAGGGAACCACTGTGGAAAAACAAAGACAAAATCTCATTATCTTCCACATACAGATTATGCAACTTCACAATGCCCATTTGTTGAACCCAACATCTCATTCAACAAATGAGAACATTTGTTGAACTCAACACAAATCACACCACATGTTCCTTTGATTTCTAAACTGCAGCACTCCTCCAGACCACAGCAGCCAGCTCCAGAGCTAACTTTGTGGTGGTAACTCTCTGGTAGTGCTTATACAACTCTTGTTAGATGCCAGGGTTGACTTCAAGAGCTTTCTATTTACTTCCTTATCTAACTGCCATCCCCCAAGATTCTTCTTGCTTGGCTATTCAATCAAACACCCATCTAAACACTGTTGTAAAGAGATTTTAATGAACCAACTCAAGTACAATGTCAGTAGATTGTAAGATACAGAGCAGAGTCAAGATCTCAAAGAAACTAGATTCTGAAAGCAACTTGAATAAGCTTGGAAGCAGATTCTTCCCTGAGCCTGAAAATTAGAGCATGTCTTGATTTGGGCCTTGTAATGCCCTAGGCAGATAACTCAGCTAAGTCTGCCTGCACTTGTGACTACACAACCTGAAGAAAACAAATGCAAAGGGTGCTAGGTTAGGCAAGAATACAAAATAAAACTTCACAATAAGTAAACAGAGGTAGAAAACATCCAGATTTCTCAACACCCACCTAGTAAGCCACAGAGGTAATATTCTAGTAAACTCTCTACAAAACACTTACATCTAAGAGAAGGAAAAAGCACAAAAATTGTGCTCTCTGCAATGAATGAAGACCAAGATCTGTGAAGGAAGCATTTAAACTGGCCACTAAAAATTAAAAATAGCTCTGTAGCTTCTTATCGTTCTGTCCCCGTGGTCAGAAATACAAAATAATCAGAACTGGAGCGAACAGACGGGAAACCTGAAGTGTCCCACTGATGGAGTAGAAACTGCTTTTCTGGCAAAGCTCTGATCACTACAGGAGTAAAGATGCCAAGGTGGCAACTAGCAGCCTGTGAGGAGAAAAGTTGGGCGGTAGGAGCTGAAGGCAGTTGTGGTTTTGAGAGAAGACCACCAAGCCATTTGGCAAGATTTTCCAATTCTTAAACTAGCTCAGCCTCAGTGTTAAGGAAAACTTAAAACGTTTCACTCCTGACCTACACTCCAAACTACTCCAAATGATTAGGGCAGCATACGATTGTGGACTATTTAACTCTAGAGGAGACAAGTAACTCCTCAAAAGGAGCAGGCATCTGAAAGATGAGGACCAGAAATAGCAACGTGGATCTGTTCAAGCAGAGGGTAACGACCCCAACACACTCGCTTTTAGATGTCAGCCACGCCGAATGCCAGCGTGCCGCTACGCCAAGGCGTTCGCTTTCCCGGCCCAACACCCACTTTCCTCAGGCGCCGCTTCCGGCTCTGCGTTTGAGGTTTCTGACGACTGTGAGTCAACGCTCTCAGGAAAAGCGTACCGCGTCCCAGCCAAGCCCTCCTATGGCTGCTCTCTGAGAAGCTGCGGCTTGCCCCATGTTGATCTCAACTGCTCCACACCACAGGAGTTTCTTGACTGCTCGACTACTGAGGAGGAAAGGACCGCTCGGAGAAGTCGGAAGATAGAACCTGGATCCACACGGAGTTCCACGACCAACACTGCTAGACGATTTTCACTCCAAGCCCAACCCCCTCAACTCCCGCACCGAGCGCTCTCCCAGCCCCTACCGGGCCCGGCTGCGCGGCCCTCGAAGGAAGGCATGGCGGGGTGGGGGAAGCGGGCTAGGGCGGCGGGGGTGCGGAGCGTGGGGTGCAGCTGGGCCGCAGCTCCCCAGGCCCCGCTTGGGCCGAGCTGCCGGGCGGCCCGCGTCCTACGGCCCGGAGGAACGGAGCCGGCCTCGGCGGGGACTCGAGGGAACCGCACGGTGCGGGGCTGCCTCGCGCGCGGCTCCCACCACTCACCCGCTGTGCTGATGGAAAAAAATCCCCTGCTTCTCACAAATGGAAGCCGCCATTCGGCCCCTTGGCGCCGGTATGTCGTCATCAAGCTGCGCCTGGCGCCCCGCCCCCTCGGCTTGGCGGGAATCGAAGAGAACTGAAGTACGGTCTGAAATGTACGGGGAAACGTGGGCAGGCACGTCAGGAGAACTAGGTATAGGCAAGGATTTTCTACACAGAACTTCACACAATTCTGGCACAGACATAGCCGGAATTACTAAAAATGCGACGACGGGAAATTAGAAAGTTTCTACAAAGGCAACTGAGTAGAGGGAACAGCCAGCCTAAAGAATGGGAGGGACATCTTTTCCAGCTGTACCTGCAGACGGTGGTGCTGATATCCAGAATGCATAAAGAACTACGAAAATTAAGCTCCCAGACCGCAAACAGGCAAATGTGAGCAGACAGTTCGCCAGGGAAACACGAGCCTGTGGAGGTTAAGAGCCTGCTGCTCTTCCGAAGGATCTCAACACCAACATGACTGCGTGTAGTAAAGGGCGTAAAATAGGTATAAGCTATGAAACTCGAAGGGAGACCCCAGGAGAGAGTCATTAGGGAAGAGGATAGTGGAACAACATGCGACATGGAAGGAAAGGAGGCTCCAGGAGTCGACTTGGGTATCTTGGCAGTCGGAAGCCAAGGTGTAAGTGTTACAGCCGAGGGGAGAACTATCCCCAGCTAAGCTGAAGTGTTACCGCTCTGAGAGAGAAGGTTCCGGGGTAGAAGTGTTACAGATCTGGGAGGAAAGGTATCCTGGCAACCAGAAGCCAAGAAACCACATGGTCACATGGTACAAGAAATCTCACAAGAGGTTTATTGGGAAACCACAGGAGGACGGCTGCCTCTGCTTGGGAGAGGAGCAACAGGGAACTGAACAGAGGCAGATCTTATATAGAGTTTGGGGGGAAAAGGCGTTTTCCAAAGTGAAATTTTCTAGTACCGGGATTGGGGGGATTTCAAGCCCTGAGCTTGGAGAAACTTGAGGATTGGTGAGTTTCTGGCTCAGTGGGATTTTGAGCTCAGTGATTGGCGGGTTTTTAAAAACCCAGAAGTGAACTCAAACTTTTCCCCTTCAGTGAGAAGAGAAGACAAGCCAATCAACAAAAGAAATTTTGTTAAAAAATGCCATTTTAAAAATCCTCATACTTTATAAGCTAAGTAAAAATTTTAAAAGCCGTTTGTTGGAGCCCTCACGTAGGGAACCTGCACAAAATAGAAAATGACATGCAACCATAAATACCTGTCATCCAACAAGCAGTTACCAAATACCCAGGATGTCAGGCACTGTGCTGAGTGTTGCTACTTAACCAAGCTTAATCAGGGGACAGCTTTCCACCACACCATCCCATCCCATCCTGACACTGCCCAATACACAAGTCAAGCCTATGCTCCAGACCCTTGCCCTCTAGTGTGCTAGATAGAGTAAGGGGCTGGGATCCGCAAAGACCCTGCTTGGAAATAGGTGGCCAGTAGGAGGCACTGTGGAGTCTCCTGGTGGGCTAGGCCAGCAAACAGGCTGACCGCAGAAGGTGGCGGCGCTGGAGGCAGCGACGCTGCAGAAGCTGGCTCTTCGAAAGAAGGTCCTGGGCACCTAGAGATGGAATTGTAGGCGCCTGCGCCGGCTCGGGCGCCGCCGTAGACCCAGAAGGTCGAGGCTTCGAGCTCATACTCCCTGCAGAGACGCCACACGCCTAATTTAGGGCCCTTCTGGACATCAGCTACTCTGAAAATCCCGCAGCTCTATTTATGTTTTCTCTCCTTCTCCCCCTCCTTTTTGGAGACAAGGTCTCTTTATTTAGCTCTGGCTGTCAGGAACTCACTCGGTAGACCATGGTGGCCCCATATTCACAGAGATCCGCCTGCCTCTGCCTCCCACGTGCTGGGATTTCAGGGCGGTGGCCAACTGGCCTCAGTGACTCAACTCTTAGGTCTGCCCTTCTTGATGCTGAAGTCCATGTATCCTGGGCAGCGGCTGGTGATTTTGTTTCCATGTCTCTATCGGGGACCGGAGGTCTGAGGTGGGTCTTGTGCTCCTTCCTGGCTGTGGATAGGGGCAAGCAGTTCGACTTGGCCCCAAATAGGCATTCCTGTTTCCTTCCTGGGTCTTCAGGTCCATCCACCTTCTGGGGCCCTAGTTGGCCTCACCTTTGGGAATGTACTTCTGGATCAAGCATGTCCAAGCAGGCTAGTGTCCGCTTGCCTAACTCTTCCCCACCTGTTCATTATTCCCTCTTCCACAGGCACAGGGATAAAGACAGCCTTGGTCCCTGTCCTGAAATCACATCCTCAAGTAAGTACTCAAAGAACCGGGTAGGCACCTCCTCTCCTGCACCCCTCCCAAGCCCTGGTCCAGCCCCCCGTACACACACACACCAAGCCAGGCTACACATCTTCTATCATGTGATCGCAGGACTGGAACAGGAATGGATTGCCACTGGAACAGAGTAGAGGTCTTGGGGGAAGGGGGAGGGCAGAATAGCCTCCTGCTCAGGTGTGAAGCCCCATAGCAGAGCAAGGGGAAACAAGACCTTAGAAGCATAGAGTGGTGGAGCCCTGAGGAAATGGCTCTGTGGGAAATGGCTTGGTGGGAACTGAGTCTGAATACTCAGAACCATGTAAAAAGCTGTGTGTGCCTATAAGCCCAGCACTGGGTACAGAGACAGGTGGATCCTGAGAGTTCAGCGACCTGCCGGCCTAACTGAGATGGCAGGCTCTGGCTCAGCAAGAGACCCTGTCTCAAGGCAACAGAGGAAGACACCCAATATTCTGCTCTGGTCTCCACGTGTGCACACACGGTCATGTACACTGCCACATACAAACACATCCTACATATACACATGCACACATACAGACACACACAAAATGCTGGACAAAACGGTCTGTGGTCATAGAAACAAAATGATCCATCCCAGTGCTCCCTTTTTAGGGTTAGAGCAACTGTGTATTTTAAAAAGCTGTTCCTCCAGAAGATACAAGGTACACTATGGTGTGTAGGAGCCAGGAATCACACTTGAGTGCTATCTAGTCAGTGCCCGGAGCCATGTGAGGGTGCTGTTATCAAAACACACTGCCTGTGTGAACCCAATGCTACATATTGAAAGTCTGGTATGAAAATAAAAGCGAGCTGGGTGCGGTAGTACACGCCTTTAATCCTGGCACACTGGAGGCAGAGGCAGGCAGATTCTCTGTGAGTTCCAGTCCAGGCTGATCTACAGAGTGAGTTCCAGTATAGCCAAGGCTACAAAGAGAAACTGTCTCAATCCTTCCCTGCCAAAAAAAAAAAAAAAAAAAAGAAAAGAAAAGCAACGGCTTATGAATATACACAGATGACATGTTGAAAGGACAATACAGTTGTCCCGTGATCTCTGTAAGGGCTTCATTCTATGCCCAATCCTCCCCACCGCAAATACCAAAATCTACAGATGTTCAGGCTCTTACACAAAAGTTGTAATATTCACATGCAACCTATGCACATCCCCCTGATACTTATTATTATTACCAGCATCATCATCATTATGATTACTATTACCATTATTTTTGTACTGCTAGGATGTGGACCTAGGATTTTTATACTCTGCCCTGCTTCCTACCACTGGTACTTGAGCCTTACATGTGCTACTATAAGGAGAGGTAAGAACCCTACCACTAAGCTATCCCAAGCTCTGTACTTGGGTACATAATTGTCATCCTTTTGGCCCCACCTCCAGAACTCTGGGGTTCCAGACCTATGACACATGAGTTGTACACACAGGAAGGCTAGCCTCAGCCACATAGTGAGTTCAAGGCCGGCTTGCATACATGAGACTGTCTCAAAACAAACAAGAATAAATAAGCATTCTAATATTTTTTGCTCCTCTATCTATTTTGTGTGTACGTGTATGAGTGTGTGTTTATGTGATCATGAGAGTACCTCAGGACACTCTTGGAGGCCAGGAGACAACATGTGGGTGCCGGCTTTGTCAGCAGCTTTAGCTTTTCTGAGCCATCTCATCAGCCCTAACACTTTCTGTTTAATTTTTGAAAGATATACTTATTCTTACTGTATGTATATAGGTATATTTGTCTGTATGTATGTATGTGTATACATGTATACAGTGCCTAAGAGGCCAGAAGAATGGATCAGCCCTGGACCTGGAGTAACAGATGGTTGTGAGCCACCATGTGCTTGCTGGGAACTGAACCCAGGTCCTCTGTATCAACAGCAATTCTGTTTAACTATTGAGTTACCTCTCCAGCCCCAACGTAACATTTCCTTTAAAAAACAATCACTATAGATCAGGCTTGCTTTGAACTTGACACACAACAAGGCTGACCCTGAACTTCACCTCTTTGCTCCCTTAAGCCCTTTTGAGAAGCTGAACATCTCAATAAGCATTCTCTACCACTTCTACGTTTGTTTGTTTTTGAAACAGTTTCCCTATGTAGCCCTGGCTGTCCTGGAACTTGCTCTGTAAACCAGGCTGGCCTCAAACTATGAGATCTGCCTACCTCTGCCTCCTGAAATGCTGGGATTAAAGATGTGCGTCACCACCACCTAGCTTCTCTACGCACTTTCTAAAAGATTTTATTTTGTTTTTAATTATGTATGACTGTGTCTGGGTATGTGCAGGTGCCCAAAGAAGTCAGAAGAGGTGTCAGATACCCGGAAGCTGGAGCTGGAGGAAGTTGTTACCGGCCTGGTGTAAGTGCTAAGAATTGAATTCAGATCTGCGAGAGCAGCATAAGCTCTTCACCACGAGCCTCTTTCCATCCCCTCTGCCACTTTTGGAGACTGTTAAAACACAGAGATTTAGAGTGAGTTCTATGTTTGTTAACTCTAAAATCATGCTTAGTTAACTCTAGGAACAGTTCCCTGGGTATGGAAAGGAGCTGGGCTGGACACACTGGGGAGCGGCACCATCACTCCTGCCCCGTTTCCTAATTACTCGTAATGTAGTCCTGGCTTTGCTACAGCCACACCAACCAGGAAACACAACCCTGCTTTTTACTTCCTTAGGCCTTGTCCTAGTCTGTTTTCTCCTGCTGTGATAAACACCATGACCAAAAGCATGGGGAGCGTCTTAATCACTGTTCCATTGCTGTGAAGAGACACCACGACCAGAGCAACTCATAAAGGAGAGCATTCAGTGGGGGCTGGCTCACAGTGTCGGAGGGTGAGTACATTATCATCATGGTGGGAAGCAGGCAGGCATGAATCTGGAACGGTAGCTGAAAGCCTTACATCCTGATCCAAAGGCAGCAGGCAGAGAGAGAGACAGAGAGACATTGGGCCTGGCTGGGCTTTTGAAACCTCAAAGCCCATCCCCCAGTGACACACCTCCTCCAGCAAGGGCACACCTCCTCCCACAAAGGCTACACCTATCAATCCTTCCCAAACAGTTCAACTGGGGACTAAGCATGTGACTATATGAGCCTATGGGAGCCATTCTCACTCAAACCACACAAGAAGGAAAGGGGCTATTTCAG